>JAZHFQ010000249.1:4202500-4713273 GCA_038387885.1 Spodoptera picta
TATGAAGTAAAAAAAATCAGATTAAACGTTCTGACCATTTTCTGATACATTTGTATACCTAGTTTCTCGGTACTGTCACTGACATCCCAAGTTTACAAGCTCACGCGGGGGACGTCTCGTGACGGCTGACTGATTCTTGTTGAGAACTGCGACATTCCCGGCTTGTCTACACGAATATGAATTTGAACAAATATTTCGTGTATTTACTGTCGAGGTAGCTCCTTTGGGACAAAGTAAACGTAGTAAAGAGGTACATGAAAGTATTCGTTGTAGTCCTTATGAAAATGTTTGTATGATTTAGGACGCTTTCGGATAAAACGTTATTGGATGTTTCGCTTTGATACCGCTTGGGGTTGTATTTGAAAATAACAATGACTTTAGTGATCTAGATTTGTTGTTGTGTAGGAAAATATTCGGAAACTTTCATGAGAAGCAACATTCAGACTTATTACATTTTTTATTTTTATTTTTTTTATTACACATAAACATATTGAAACAGCAAGTCTGTAATTGAACGATTTTTCTAGATGTCATTAAAATTTACTTGAAATTATCTAATTTCCAACTAAAAAGATATGCCAAATATTTTTTATCTCAAACCAACACCAAAACAAAATTGAAATCACTGAATCATTAAACAATCAATCTTTCCGCAAGCCATAGTATAACTACAAATCCGTGCAACAATTTCCTTTGTAACAAAATCAGTTAGTATTTTCATAGCAACAATACCATTCAGTTTATGTAAATCACTGAGCGACTGACTGCTAATATCCGGAGAATAAATAATGTTCCAACGATCCCCACAAATCCTTTTCTCTAACTCCAATGGCGTAATTTTAGGAGATTGGGCAAAAGATTTCGTGAAATATTGATTCGACACACCATCCATTGTTTATTTGTTGAGGCATGATTGATATTTATAATTCCACGCTTTGATGTTCGTTTATCGAAAAATTGATGATAAAAATAACCAGCACTTTTTTGTGGCCTCATTTGTACTGATATGTGATCATCTATCGTTTTCGGATAAATCCTTGTCTTTTTGAGGTTTTTAGCAGGGTTTGGTGCAGTTTTTAGAGGTCATCGCTTTCTTTTTAACTAAACTAACTCACTTTAGAGAGATATTTTGATCACCAGTGAACGTCTTCTGACTGATAACGGTGGCGATGACAAACAACTGACTCATATCACAAACAACTAAGAAAAAATTCTTCAAGGTGATATTGTCAGTCGGATGTGTTGATGTGATTGTATGTCGGATATTGTCACCGGTATTAGATTACTGTGTATACATATTTTCTCGAATATACATAACATGATTTGGCCTTATCAATTATTATATATCCTAATTCAAATACTACGTTTAACCAAAATCAGCTCAATCAATACAATTGATGGTTCAGTTCATCATGATTAGCACTCGGTACTCATTAATTAATATCGGCTTGTTATTGTCACTGATCAGTGAGTCTGATAATGTACCCAAAATTTAACCTATTTTCGAATCTAGCTCTAGTTCCATTTACAAATTTATATTGATTAGTATTTTCATTAGATTTAGGTAAAATAACATATGGATTTAATATCCTTTTGAAATCGCAGGAGGCTTTGATTCATTTTTAAATCAGTTGACTACCTCATTGAACACGTGATATCAAATGAGACTGCCGAGCAATGTATTTTTTATAGAATATAAGGCAATCGAGCAGACGGATCACCTGATGGTAAGCGATCAACGTCGCCCATGGACACCCGCAACACCAAAGGAGTCACAGGTGCGTTGCCGGCCTTTGAAAAAGGAATACCTACGCTCTCTACTTTTTTCTCTCTAGGTTTTAAGGTCGTATTGGTTCGGAAATACCGCCGGCGACAGATCATTCCACAGTTTTGCTATGCGAGGTAGAAAGCTACAAGAGAAGCGCACAGTTGTGGCCTGCCAACCATCTATATGATGGGGATGCATAAGCTATTGTGAGGGTCGATGGCAAAAAGATATGGCAGGTATCAAACAAAACAAACAATTGCACTCGCGAGTCTGGAAATTGTTGTTAGGTTTTCTAAATCAAACTTCTTAATAGATCTACCTACCTTTTCAGGTGACAAAAGACCAGGTGTTATTACTATACATGGGTATTGTATTGATATTGTCATAGTAATTATAAAAAATGCGACTAATAGTCGCATTATTTTGTTCCACGTATTCACCTTAATGAAAAACTGATTTTACCATTACAATTGTTATTTCTCAATTAAACTTTGTTCGAAGTAATTAGTAGGTAGGTATAGTTACTCCCTTTTGGGTTCAGGGTTAATGTATATAAAATTAATGTAGGTATATATGTAAATACATCAGCAGTTATCGGGTATCCGATAGGTACCGATAGAATAGTTTGTAGCACACTGTTTATTGTAATAAAGTTCATATTGGACTAAATGAAATAAGTCTAGTATTTACTGATTGATGTAGAAGTCGTAGAATGGAAAGTGTTTTTTAGCAGTGGACATCTGGACGTATTTTATCTGATGATGATAAACTATAGGAATTATTGTATACCTCTATATATCGGAGGCCCAATTACCCTCCCCTTCCCCAATCTCCCCAAGTGTTCCAGGTGTCCATGGACGACGCCGATTGCTTCCCATCAGGTGATCCGTCTCGCTCGTTTACCGGCTTATGCCATAAAAAAAATTAAATCCAACCCTAAATAGAACCTATCCACACCAAACTTTACATCATACTAAAAACAAACAAAATCAACATACACATTGTCACACAATACAAAGACAAGGTTACATCTTAGTTTGATTGTCACCGCGTCACATTGAGCCGTTCGAAACTAAATCCCTTTGCCGCAGGTAAGACCCTTCCATATGTAATATGCATGAGTGTAATTTCACTTACAATCCCTTGTCGGTTGCATTTGATTAATGTTTCATTAGTATTTCATTGTGTTTGAGTTAACACTGCCTCTACGTATGAACGGCAGTAAGGCGTTGTGCATAATGGTTTGGGAATAATGCATATTGATCATTAGTTTTTACGTACCTACGTGAATGAGAACAAAGCCTCATATACAGAGGAGGTTCATAGTCTAGGAGTAAACCAGCTGTTGATGAAATAGATGAACCTAAAAACCCTCATGAATACTTTTGATGTTTTCTAGTATCAAATTGGAAATAATAAAAGAATTTTAGAGCCCTTGGTACGTCAACTAGTACTATAATGTACTAATTACCTAGATATCAAGATGACTTACTGTTTGGACAGACAGGACAGTAGTGGACAGACACACTATCCCTCGTAACAGTTCACTGGTGGACTATAGAGGAGAGCTTGCCATAATCTCCACGGTAAGTGATTGGATATCACCGGCCTCATCGTTCGCTTGATAAAATTGTCACGTAAAAGTGCTGCCTTGTAGGTAGCCTATTTGCAGAAATAAATTCATTTGTTTCTCTGTTCAAAACGTTCAGGTTTAGCAGAGAGCGCTGATGCCCAGTCTCTGTCAAATGTGTTATCTTTTAGTTGAGCTCTTACTGTTTAGGTGAAGACAAAATGTACCTAGTCTTCCGTTACTTAATTGACTATTGACAATTTCATCGCATTCGAACTTTACTCTATGACAATCTATCTATATAAACAAAAATGACTTTCCATTCGTTAGTCTCGCCAAAACTCAAGAATGGCTGAACCGATTTGGCTATTTTTGGTCGTGAGATGTTCGTGGAAGGTTTAAAAAGTGAGAAAATCGTTTTAGGCGGTACGATGTTCATGAGGTCATTTAATTAAATTACTCCAAGTTCCATGTTTTCACGAACAGTTCTGCAGTGTTCCGAATTTTCGGTGTACACCATTCCTAAGCAAATTTTGCATGCAACGCGATATTTTGTGTTGATTTGTGTTCAGTTCGGTTGCACACTATATTAAGTACGTCTATGAAACTCGTGTGTTCGTGTTTGATAGTGGAGTGAAACGTTTTATCGTAGACATTTCCCTTCTGTATTGAAGTGTAATGTTAGTGCGATTAAGTTCGACATTGATTTAGTTTTATATTGTGAATGCGATTGGTAATTACCTATAGTTTATTTGTATGTCGTGCATTGAAGATGAATGTTCTAATTTCTTGAACGCTTTGTACCAGTATTCTTAGGTCTTAATCTGGGTCATAGAATTACATACACCTCACACGAGTTTCTCGCTCGTTCTTCTCCATTCGAATCTACATTTTGGAATGAGCACCTAGCTTCACTGACGGACTGACTGACAGACTAACATTTATTTTGTATTTATTGACGTTTCAAAAGTACCAAATTATGGTTTAATTGAAATAAATGCTTTGACTTTGAACTTTGACACCAAATCTAATGTTCTACATTTTACATTTTGTTGTTTACATTTCACATTTTACATTGTTCTATATTTCACCCATAAGTTTATATTCGTAGAAAGGCAAGTAACTTTTCACGGACCACCCATACTTATCTCAAATATGATAAAGGTACAGATTGATAATAGATACGCATATATACAGTACATATTTTATCATAGTAGCTCAAGAGAAACCGCGTCTGGAATGCTAGTAATACAACAAAACAGCACACGATTCAGTCGAGGAATGCTGCACGCTAGCGCCACCTAACTGATGTATTATACAGTAGGTAAGTCGGACAAGAAATATGAAAATATGAAAGTCTCACTCTGTGCCAATTTTATTGAAATATTGTGATGCGAAAAACGTGTTTTGTAATACCTACTCTTTTTGTCTTTACTTACAAGTTCAGGGACGTTGACGCAATGCTATGAGAAACTCCTAGAGAAAAGTTTTTGATATTTCGAAATAACACTGTACAATACAAGGGTAGTACTGTTTTTAGAGAAAGTAAAACCTATGAAATACGAACGTGATGGTTTACAACCAAACATTTATATGATCGAAGCAATACATTGTTTAGTTGGGTGTATCTACAATCATACCGAACAAACAAGAGTCTTTAGTTTTTTTTCTTTGCTATGATTTACTTGTTAACACATAGGCTAACATTATGTGTGTCCTATATGCAGACGATGTTTCAATACTCACCTCATGCCGATTGACTGACCATATCAATGAAAAACTCAATAGTATTCTTAAACTTTACTTTTTACCTATACATACAACAGTCTCAATTTGTCTGACTCCTAACCTACCGTTTACGTCAAGCGTGATAATCCGTCGGAAGCCCTACTATATAGCAACGCTTCGTATTCATGTCAAGAATGTATTGAAACGGGCTTCAATTTAGGTACGCTAGTACTGGTTTTTTTGTATTGATTATAAAAAGAGTGTTGTTTGTAATTGTGATAAATAGCTAAAAATTAAAGGTTACATTATTTCTAAAGAAGTAAGATTGCTACTTAGACTAATTAAAAACGAATCAGAATCAGATCAAACGAGAAACTTATTAGAAATAGTTAGCTTGGTATTAGACTTTTTCATCAGAGCTGATATGTCCAACGCCAGATAAATTTTAACTGAGAAATAACTATGAATTTTTGACAATTCTTCCATAGTAAAAAATGATACATTTATCATTTTATTGTACAATTAAGAATTTACTGATGATTAAAAAATTAGCCTTCAGTTTTTCAATAACAAAACACTGTTTTAAAACCATCTAACTACAATTGGAACACATATTCTGTTGTCAAACTTAGTACTTCGACCTAAAGGTTCATTTTCTTTTATCAAACATTTTATATTATGATTACGCTTCGTCATAGTTACAGCGAACATTTCTCAAGGGAACACCTCGGTTTCCTACCAAAAGCTTACGTTGTTCATGCATTGAATTTAAGATGCAGCTCATACGAAAGTAATAAGAACGAACATGAATTTTCTAAAAATCAATCAGAAAATTCTTGGGAAAGTTGTTGCAGTTTAAATTTATGTATTTACATAGTTTGCAAAGAAATTTGTTGGAAGTTGAACGAGTTGACGAAGATTAGAATGTAGGGAAAAGATTTAAGTGATTTTAACCAAAAATATTTAGCGTATTCCAGTAATCTTTCAAGAAGAGAAGAAGTTTTTCCTGAGGGGCGAAAATCATCGAATGACTGCTCCTGCCTGGGTAAGGCGGGAGGGAGTGTCAGACTCTTACTGACTAAAAACCACCCCGTTCCTACTCCTGCCCTTCGAGCCGGAGCCCGGCAGTCCGTTAACTCCTCCGCGGCTCCATAAGAGAAGAAGTTAAGGTTAAGATTTAAAGTGACTAAAAATCTATTATTTAAATTACATCTCCGCTTTCATTCCTTGCATTGAAATTACAGGTACGCAAACAAAATTATAGCTAACCAACTAATAAGCAGAAACTAGCAATTTCCAAACCCCAAATGGATCTCTAAACACAATAAGGTTCAAATTTAAGAAAGTTTCAAACGTAAATTTCAACACCACCTTTGTTTACCGTTGCGAGGGTCGATTTGCGAAATTGGCCCCAAATTATTCTACTAACTGTGCAATAGAATGGTCAGGTTTTGTGAAGCAGAATATTGTCATAGATATTGTTACATTGTATACCAGCAATATTAATAAAGTCTTTGTTTAAAATTTAATTGGTGAGCACAGTATCAGAATCGAGGTTGATACAAAGGTTCGTTACGATCTAGAAGCTAAGGGCCTTAGAATAAAAAGATAATAGAGGTACCTACCTCTAGTTTAGGTACCTCTAAACTAATTTTATCTATCTATAGAAGAATGGGTGTTGTTCTTTGGAATTTGATCGTTAAAGTTAAAGGCTTGATAGAAAGCTTTCTTGAACTCTTTCTTAATAGTTAAAAAGATTTATTATTTTAATGTTGAAACCAATTGTTTATGTTTTAAGTGCGACTATTGGACATAATATGACACATCCGACTCAGGAACGTATGGTTATATATCATCTAAACAACAAATTATGTTTCTATAACCTATATTTTGGGGACAAGCAAGCAATTTTTATACATGACTAGCTCCTATCCGCGGCTTCGCGGCGGCTTTAGGAACGTTCCTTTGAAGTAAAAACTAGCCTATGTCTTATTTCTGACGTTCATCTATCCCTGTACTACAATTCAATAGAACGATCTCTGTAGCCGTTTTGCCGTAATTGAGTAACATACGTTCACACAAACACACAGAGTTTCGCATTTCTAATATTAGTAAGATAAGATTGTCCTGCCAACCCATCAACAAATAAATGTGAAGTAAAGTTATATTAGTTCATTGGCCATTTAGCCCGTTTTTATTTGGTTTCACAGAAGCAGTTTGCTTTCCCTACCTTTTTGATTCAACTGCAAACGTTTTATTCCTTTTTCTTTTATTGACTTTTGTGAATGGCTCGTCGGAATGCATTTCTTTCCGTTCATTTAGAGACCTTATTGCGAGTCTATCGTCTGTAAAATTTGCTTTGAAATTACCATTGAAAATGGACCAATTAAAATCATTTAGCTTTGAATTTTTGTCTTCAAAAGGATTTTTAACACATATTTTTTCTGGATTTAAATGAATCATCATTGAATGCTGGGATATCCCGTGCTACGTATATTCTTGGTTTTTACAACCCAGTCAGTAAAACCACGAAAGTTTTATCATTGACCTTAATTTTTGTCATATCATGATCAGACCATATCAGTAACTCATCGAGGGAAGTGGAAAACATAGTTTTTTCTTCTTCTCCTCTTATAATATCTTCTGATTCACTTCGTTGCGGGAACCAAGACAGTTACTTATGTCCCTGGGACGCGCCGGACTTCAGTGTTCTGGTGTTTTCATGGTTGTATCTACTGTAGATCCTGGCTTACAGGAGTTGCAGCGGTTTTGGGAGGTTGTGGCGGGGTTGTCCCATAAAAAAATTACCATGATTACAGTTTTCTAGTAATTACAGTTAAAAACTACAAGGAAAATAACTTACGATGACTCATTAGAAACCGAAAATGTTAGTAGGTTAAACTCCACATTACTGTAATTAATTCATAGCTAAGGTACCTAACAATTACTCTTAGGGGCGAAGAAATTATTTGGCCCTATTCTTGACCACATAAATGGCCTACCTGTAATTTCTTGGCCCGTAGAATATAGTGGCGACCACATAATTAGACCGACGGGTCCATTACTTGGATTTCTGAAGTGCTTTCAACTTTAGTTACTAAGTGTTGGTTACACTATTTACTTATAGAATGTAGAAACTCTGTATTCTCCTTAGACTTATTTATCCAAGTTCTGGTCTAGAATTATGTAACAACTCTTAAGCTGTGACATTATATAGATTTATATACCTGCCTTTTTTGAATGACTTTTCCCCCTTGGAGTAAGGTGAGAGGGAGTGACAGATTCTTACTGAATAAAAACCACTCCGTTCCTATTCCTGTATTTCGAGCTGGAGCCCCGGCAACCCGCTAAGTCCGCGGAGAACCTAACGGGTAACCGGAGCTCCGGCTCGACGTGCAGGAGAAGGAACGGGGTGGTTTTTAGTCAGTAAGAGTCTGACACTCCCTTCCGCCTCACCCAGGCGGGAGCAGTCATTCGATGATTATCCCCCCTTAAAAAAAAAAACCTGCAAGTCCTCAGCGGCTCCTTATCTACCTACTTACAATGGAAGTGCTAATCTTAACCATGAAATAAATCTATTACTAGTAAACTTCTAGAAAAGAAGCTAAACTTATTCATAGCGACAAAGAGAAGAATTGGGAAACCTGTATTTACAACACTTAGTACCTCTTTATTTATAACACTAATTCCAAAACCACGATCTATCACGAGATAGCCTAACATTCCCTTAGGACAGTAACAACAATGTTTTCGTTCTAACATTACAATTTGAGATCACAAAATTAATCCTCCAGGACTTTCAGAATTTCATATTTATTGCTACTTCGTCTTCCCGTCCAGAGGTAAAGCGGCAATATTTTTCGGCATCTTAGAAAAAATGGCCGGCATTCGTTCGTGTTTCTCTTGGATATTAGTTTTATTTTTCTCACGTTTTATTAAATCAAGTAATACTTCAATTTGTTACGTAGAAATAAACGTTATTTGATTTAAAAGACTGGTTACTCGATCCCCTCTTATTTGTATCCTGCTCAGGTATCAAACATCTAAGGTTACGACTAAAATCTAATTTGAGACAGCGATCTTTCTAAATTCCGTTTTCTTGTAGCGAAATTATAGTTTATTTGATACTGTCTTTGCCTTTTAGTAAAAGGTTTAAATTACATTTTCTTCTTTCTTTAAAACAGTTGACAGTAACAGATTTACACGATTCCAATTTCAATATTATTTGTTTAAATAAATAAATATTGAATATGGAAATTGTAATAGTCCAAGTACAATTATAAAACTTTGTGATTTCACATCTTTTGTTCAACAAGTAACTTTAACTAAAACATATGATTGTTCAAGAAAAAAGAAGCGCAAGGTATCTATAAAATTAATGGACCACTGAAGGGTGACTTCCTAATAAAATTGCATCATAAACTATATCTTGCAGGCCAATCTATCTTTGTTTGGTCACGATTGAGACCCGAAAAAGGGTCTATATTTAGTGAAGTCTCAATAAAGATCTCATTGATTTCAATAGACCATGATGCCCATACATAATATCCATGACTTTATCGTGGGCCGCTCTCATATTTTCCCCAATTTATACGGGTTCGCCTTTTGCGGTTTCCTGACAGTTCTTTCGCATATTCGGATTAGATTGAATTTATTCGACTCAACCAACACCGATATTGAATCGTTCTACCTTTAATATCTCACAAATTCAATTCTAAATGTACAGGGTTTGTTCCTTTGATATTAATGTAAAGTGGTTTAATTTTCAATGGAAAGACCAAAAATTAATCAAAACATACGAAATGTTTGTTAGAAATCGGCCCCTGTTTTAAATTAAAGGTAGACAAATAAATAAAGGGAAGCAAACGTGATTTTAATAAAACAAGAGAGGCTCAGTATTTATTTGGTTAATATTTAAGTACTTTTAATAAAACATAAAATTGCCTCGTGGTTTTCCGCAAGGGGTCAGACAAAGATATTTTTTGTTTATATTACAATGATGTACGATATCACAATGATTGATTTGAAACTTTATACATCTAACCTGACTAGTTCAAAAAAAAAATACTTGAAACCACAACTAGCACACGTTATTAAGTACTATGTCATTGTTACGGTTACTATGACAATGTTATCTTGCTCTCTTATCTATAAGTTTTTCCTAACATGGTTAGAGTTGATACTGATTGGTTATACCTCTATATGTTTATATTAACTGTGACAAGCTGGCCGCTTTCAATAGGGAACCCTATTTATGTTCGTCTTTTGTTTTGTATATTTTACAAAACAAAAGACGATGAGTGTGTTTCTGACTTTCTTGTCCCGTTGAAATCCATCCCCTAAATTTGGTCATACAAAAGTAGTCTCTAAACATTAAAAATAAGGTCTATAATGTAATATAATATTAGTGGAAAGCGGTCACCAGTGACCGCTTGGGGATTTATGGGTTAATTTACACGATAAATAATTATTGCATTATATATTGAAAATATATAACATGATTCTTAATCAGATTCGACTAAACGTTTCACGTAAGGCGACTGAAGAATTGAACCGCCATAAAATTCCTAACTGAAGCTTTAACGTCAATATATTCTACAACGCACCCAAATAATTTCTCAAATCAAGCTTCATACATACATACCTACCTCTATAAGCATACCTTTACCACCGAAGCCATGTTTCGTGGAATGCGGCTAAAGCAAGGGAATGCTCGCCTCGCGTCAATGGGTGCAGACAATCGGAATGTTTGTGCCAACTAGCTGAATCTGGGAACTACAGGACTTTTAGTGTTCCGAATCAGTAAGTAGAGAACAATTGAGAACAGAAACAATTACAGATTTGGCATGTTGTTTGAATTTTTGGTATGAGTTTAGTTAAAACAATGGTGGTATAGTTAGTTTTTAAGTTGTATTTATAGAACTATTTGTTACAACTAATACTGCTAGTGCTGCAAACTATAGCTGAACAAGATGTTCTTTTTTTGTATCTAAATTAACGATATAGAGCGATTTCTGGGTTTGATCCTAATTTGAGGCATAATTATTATGTGCATCATTGGGTTTTCGATTTCGTCATTTTAGTAATTGCACGGCAAAGTATTGTGGCCAGTATAGTCAATGAACATTTTAAAAAGGATCAAAATGTCAATTTTTTTAGTCTTCAGGACTAATTTTATAATTCCATCTTAATTATGGTAAAATCGCTTCTTGTTTAATTTACCTATATTACGGATTGTCTTCATAAACCATTCATAAACTAGGTCAAATGTGTTTAAAAGAACAAAGACAAATTCGTTTTACTCTTAAAAAGAGTAAAAGTATTTGAAACTTTGATGACATAGATAAAATGTTTTATTAAGACAACAATTTAAAAAATAACTTCTAGAAAAGTTTAGTTGAGCAATTTCATCCAAGTCTGTTCTACTTTTATGGTAGCTCTATGTGATGAAATGAGATGGATGTGCGCCGAAGGGAAATTGGTCGTAGTAATGTGTTTTCTTGTTAGGAAAAAATATACTTTTTTTTACCTATTCATAAAAATAAATTGTAAAACTTCTTGGTTGTATTCTTTCCTTAGTTGAGTACATACATATTTGGATGAACATTAAGAGACCAGCAGTAAATTAGTAAGTAAACAGAATCATTGATTATTGCTCTTAAAAGATGAGAATCAAAATCTTTCTCCAAATATATTTGTCCCTATAATTTACATAAAACTTTCGGGTAGGCCCAATTTCGGGTGAAACCCTCACTTTTTTGTTTTACATACCCGCATACCCGAATTAATCGTAACCGATTCAGCGTTGAACATTTAAAGCGGTGTTCGTACAAACATAAATTGGATTACAAGTGTTACGAATCGTGTAGCACTTGTTCTCAACTGTCTGGAACATGTATGGCATCTCTTCCGAGATCCTCCTAGTTATTTGACGAATGTCTTGGAGCGCTACCAAATGGATGCACGCCTGCACGAATGTACTGTCTGCCGCTATTTGAAAGCAATTCAATCGTGCATCGAACGTCAAGTGTTAAGTTGTGACGCTGTCGAGTTTTGTCTTTTGTTCAACTCGATTGTAGCGAAGGATTCAGCAGATTTCTGTATGATCGGATGTGCGAATAAAATTCAGATTTGTGTGCTGAGTTGTTTAGTCGTATATAATATTTTATTGAAATCTAAATAGTAATCTTAACTTTAAAGAAGATTCTAGCATAAAATTTGATCTTATCCGATTTGGGAGCCCTTTTGACATCGATGCTTAATGAACAAATGAATAATAATAACATAATAGTAACCAATATATAATAATAAAAACTCAAAGTAGTAGTTAATGTCCGGTATACAGAAAAATAATATCGTTAATGTTGCTTTCACCCTAGACGCGCTTAATAACGCAATATCGGGAGCAAAAAAATGATATTACAACGAAAGCCATCCCTAATCTTCAATCCCTAGTTCTCTTCTATAACAATTTGTCTTTCTTCGTCAAATTAATATTGTATTAACGTTGGCTCCGATCCCATTTCTTCCAATAAGGACCCCAATCAACTAAAATTGTTCGGCGTTAATGAAAGTGATGTCTTGAACATTATATTTCCAATACATCCCTTTGTCTTTGTTTCGGAAACTCGCTTTTAGATTAACGCGGACTTCGGCGTCTAAGTCTTCATCTCCGCATTTCCAGAAGCCATGATTGTAAATTGAATTATTAATACTCGGATGAAATTCGGAATTCTATGACTGCGTTATGATTGATTCTTGTTGAAATTAGGTACTGAATTTTCGTCCTCGAAATGTAATTGGAATGTTTTGTATTAGTATTTTGATGTGTGTATGAGTTGTAAATAGTGGATAGTTCATTCTTATTAACAACAACCGACTGACTAAAGTAGAGTATGGTGTGGATATTCGTAAAATGACTAGTAAATGTATGTACGACACGACAAAGACCAAGTTCGGTAGCAAGTTACTACATCCGCCATGTTAATACTAAACGTGGACTTCGCACTTTCAGTATTAATATGGCGGATGAAAAATCTGTTGATTGTATAGATAAAATACTTACAATAGGTAGTTGCCTTTTATTACAAATCCAAACAGATATTAAAACCAAAAACATTCATATAATTTTCATTAGCTCTAAAACTTTTAGAATCTAACGATCTGAAGTCCGGGCACTTTATCAGCCTGGGGATAAACTTATAGCAGGGTTCCGTTGGCAAACACGGTACTGCGGAACCGTGATAGCAGTGTGGATGACGTATGACCGCGTTAGCGAGGTTTCACCGTAGTTATTACCTACCTCCATTTCTCTAGAATGATTTGAATTTCTGGTGCATGGTAATCCAAATTGTCGTAGTCACATAGGTAGTACATTGCTCACTTTATGCTATGCACATGCGGTGTTCATACATAAAGTTATGATGTTTATTCCAACAGAATAGTTTAATGTTAAAGCTAGTTTTTATTACCCTCTCAGATTTAACCTATTAAATAGGAACCTCACATAAGCGTCGGTTAAGTATTAAATATATTTCCTCTTGAATATCTTGAACGCTATGGGTGACATGGTATGGACCAAGATAGCGGAGGATTTGCCCTTAATAGTTTTCTGTCGGCAGTAAAAGGCTTAAAGAAGTGTAAGTGGAGAATTTTTGAAACATAAAATCATAGAATCCTTATATGATTCTTGTAATTTTATATATTATAAAGTCTGTAGCTTTGTAATACTAATAGACTGAATTTATATAATTATGTTCTTATGTAATACATTGCTCTCTGTTTGCGAAGCCTTATTATTGCCTTTGTTACAACCTTCAACAAAGACATTTCAACCTTGAAACAAAAACGTTACGAAACTTAATCATGATTAGTGACTTTCGTTACAATTAAGCACTTTATCCTTCTCATTTTTCTTCAACTCAAATATGAAACATACATCTTAGTTCACTCGAAAATCTTACAAATTGAAAAAATCTGGAGTCGTTCCAAAAAAAAAAGTTCTCGTTTCTCCAGATTGCAATCTAATAATTTTGCCAAGAACCCTTGATGCGTAGAGATGGTCGACATATGTGAAATTAATTCAGTTACCATTATTAATACTTACCTGCGCTTGCGTTGGGAATTTATGTGTAATAAATTCCTTACACCCTGATTTATTGCGGAAAGATGTATTGGGACTGCGGTCGCTAGATCTAGATCTATCTTGTTAGTATCTAAGTATGTAAGTCAGTAGGTAGATTTTCATGTTTGGTACTTATTGTGAGTGAGATCTTTTAGTAACTAATTTATCGTCTTTTTAGTTTTTCAATACTTTTACTTTTAGAATCGGTATTATTTTGAACGACTATTGGTAAGTATCAAATATTCCAATTTTTGGTTCGTTCCAATTCAAATCCGAGAAATCAATTTTTGTTTTTGGTCTCGAACAACTAGTACTTGTACTTGATCGAAGATTTTAACTTTAAGCAGAACAATGCATTTAAAGTTTCTGTCTAACGGTAGGCTTCATGATCTGTAATTTCTGCCCAACCGATATTGAATTACAAGAGGGCCAATTACCATTAATTGGTCTGATTTATACAAACTTATCATCACCTACGCGTTGGCTGTTGATAAGTAGTGAAAATTAGTTTATAATTGAGGGCTTATTATGAATCATACTTGTAGCTAATGAGCGGCGAGGGAATATCCACAGCTGACTCATAGTTTATTTTGATTCTCAAATTAATATGAAAATTTTCCTGGTCTATTCATGTTTGTCTAAAATTACTTTCGTGATACATTGCTTTGGGAATTAGCGCGGTGATTTAATTTTATTATGTAATTTTGTGTCATAGATATTATGTAGCACTCTTATCTACTTTTTCATGTCTTGTAAATCTCGTCAACTTATATAGGGTGTGTGTCCCTAATAGTCATTAAATAGTGTTTTTGATGTACAGATTGTAGCTACCACTTTTATTTACTCGTCGATCCAAGAGATACACAAAATAAAATTGGATGTTAATTTGAAAAAAAACGTAGCCCCACTCTATAATTTTCTTCTGTGTCGTGGGTGCGTTTACAAAAATACCAGTTCACGAACACGTGTGTATTTTTTTCTTTTTTTTATACAATACAGTTCAAGGAACAAACACAAGAAAAGGCACTCAGAGTTCATAACGACATAAATTAATATAAATTATTACGTTTTCGGCTTACTCACGTAATAATTTGACGAGGAACTCGACTAGTTTCAAGCCATGCTAGAGGCTCATATTTATGAGCAGCATTTCGAGACCCGCGACGCGCCAACTGTCGCGCTGCTACTGTAACAGCGTGACAGTCGCCATATTATTACGTGCGTAAGCCGAAAACATAATAAATTAATTTAGTATGTCTCATACACTTTTTTTTTTTTTTTTTAATTATCATAATTTATATAACTACATAAATATTTACAACTTAAAATTAACTACAACTAAACTATTAAATAAAAAGAAAGTAAAAGAAAACAACAAAAATTATACCCTTAATTTAGGCGTCAAAGTATTCGTCCGCATCACTATCACAGGGGAAAGTTCCCAGAAGACTGGCAGCATTGCCACGTTGAATGGCAATGCTTATTTTCTGTCCGAAGAAAAAGCCAGCCCTCTGGTCACGTGTAGAGTCGATTAGCCTACGGGCGATGTCTTTAAACACAGAGTGTGCACTGGGACCCCATGGCCCAAGTGTTTCGACCCCAAACGGCTCAAAACAGTAGTTACCCACTAGATTTGAATATTTACGCCGTTTGAGGGCCTCTGCCGCGGAAGCAGCTGCACCAACGCATGCAGCGGTGCTTAAAAGATGTGATGGCGCAAGGGTGTCTACACACGTCGCGTCCCACACCAAAGGCCTACCCATCTTCCAAGGCAGCAACGACATACCATCTGGTCTTTTGCCGTCATCACGTACCAAACCATTAGGTTCTAATACGGCTGGTACACCGGCTGAGACAAGAGCACGACGAATGATGTCGTTGATGCTGGCATGGTGAGCTATGCGGCCTGCACTTCTGCAACAAGAAAGACCATGGTGTCCCAAGCCATCGACTCTTTCTTTAAAAAAAAAAAATAAAAGTGTATGGAACTCATTGGATTTTGTACGTGTACAGCTGTAAAATATATGTATGTCTCACGAAAAGTACAATACAAATAACTTAATATATTCTATAATTAACATATGGTAATATGATGGTCTACACTTAACAGTTTCTACAATCTTCCAGAAAAGCGTAAATTAAAAATATAAATCCATTTAAAATGTCGAAATGGTAACAGATTTTTCAATTAGAACTCTTCTGTCAGGAAATCGAGTTCATCACGCTTGAACTTCTTTCAATATTGCGTCCCTTTATTATGTTGAATCTTTGCTTTCGATTAAAAACGAATGAATAAAGTGCGTACTTATCTGGGTTAAATCCTTCACACAGTAAGTAGAAATAGTTAAGAGCTCTGTTCGAAGTTTAAAGAGACTATAGAGTAGGTACTCTTTATCCACGTTCCTATAAAAACACACCAAACCCTAACTAAAATATTAATTTATTATCGATGCTATTCTATCGTGAACAGTCTCGAACCAATATTTTACGCTTAAAAACCGAAGCCTTTGAAACATTGATTAATATTAATGATTGCCTTTAGGAACTAATTTGAGTGGATAATGGGTCTTTTGTATTTAATGAAAAAGTAATTTGTTAGACTCGCTCGCCGACCAATTAGAATACAGAAATGGTCGGTTTTTCGATTAATCATCACATTCACGAACGCAAAAGTATTGGGATATCGCGTGCTTCAACGCAATTTGAGTACAATACTTGTACATGTATAAGTAAGTATATATTTACCGCTTTGTTTTGTAGGATCAAGATTGTTTCAATTATTTTTTTGATAGGTTTTATACATTAATTATTATTCTTATCCCTTTAATAATAAGGTATATTTCACAGAACTTTTCAGTGTTTCTCAGCTTCATAGGAAGCAAAATTTAATGTTTCGTTGTTAAAGAAGATTGTACAGATGATGACATTTAAACAAAATTTCCGAGAACGAAACATCGAATTTGAATGTTACAAATCACAGAATTCTTAAGTAAAACACAAGAAAAGGTTTCGAATAAAAAAAAATGGAAAAAGTTGATAAATCAAATTCGGAGTCGGTCTTTGATAAAAAGAATAAAACGTTGAAAGAGCTTTAATTTTTACGTTTTTTTCTGCGACTTATAAAACGACTTTTGACTAATGAACCTTGACGTTTTATGGGGACATAACAGAAAAAAATATAACAGGAACGTTTCATCTTTCTTAAATTAATATTAAATTTAAAATTTAATACTTTGAAAAAATATTCAGAAACAAGTGAGACGTACGTATGCAAAGTTCGTAAAAAAGCTAATATTTTAATATAAATAAATAAATGCGAGATTCAGGATTTGTGGTGAATTCCACATTCTTTTATATAGCTTAATAATGTTTTCTAGGAATATGAAAGGTTTTTTCATTTGAAACGACTAGTGTTGTCCTACTTAACGAATTCAGAGCAATTCATAACACACTAACACACACATATATTTTATATGAAAGAAAAAACATCTGAGAAGAACAATGAGGTTGCGTTTTATTTTTCTAGTTCCTTGTATGTTAAAATCTTTTTTTATTTATTTAGATATACTTCGAAAAACAATTGAAGAAAAGGGTACATTACTACGCAGCTGATTTATCTTGATTAGGGGAAGGTAGAAGCCAAGCCAAGACACACGTTAGTAAATCAAACTAAATCCACTTTCGGTTGCGAAGGATAAAGTTGGGATCTCCAGACCGCTCTATAAGACTTCCAAGGATTTACTTTCAAATAAATAGATATATTATTGCGGATGCACATTGTTTTTGTAGTTGTAAGTTGTAAATATATATACGCTTCAATAAACGAATACCATGAAAGAATGTACTGCACTATACCTCTATACATATATAGTGCAGTACATTCTTCATAACATCACGCCTTTTATCCCGAAGCCACTGTACAATGTAACACCCACTTTCACTATTTATGTTACGAGTCCCATGTAATAGGGGGTGAGCCTATTGCCATATACCGGGCACAATTCCAGACTCCGTACTACTACTGAGAATTTTTTTAGAAACCCAGTAATACTTTGCCCGACCCGGGAATCGAACCCGAAACCCCTTACTCGGCAGTCGCACTTGCGACCACTCGGCCAACGAGGCAGTCACTAATATATACATGTATATGTTACATACATATATGTACATGTATATGGAGTAATTAGAATAAAGTTTTGTAAATGGTAAACGTAGCTTTGGTCGCCATTTTTTCTTGGAAATTCTCATTATTTTTTTGTATAAAAAATCAAAAAAGACAATGTTATTTTTGTTTTCACCGTGATATTATTGTTACACAAAAATTTTTTCACTAAACTGTTTTTTCGTTCCAGTACTTACTTTCCGGACCTACTCTAAGGTCCGAAGTATTCAATTACCCAACTTTTAAACAGTACGTGGTCAAGATCCGTAAAGTGAAGGAACTCAGTCTAACAATTAAACTTTAGGGCACTTCTTTGAAAGTGATTTAAGTTAGAAGAATCCTTAAGAGAGGAGGTATTCCGTCCACAGTCTAAAGATCTTGCGTTAATGAAGGAATTCCGTTTTTATTATACTGAAGTGCTCGCTGTCACATTCATCTTACCCTTAAAGGTCTTCCCTGGAAATGGAAAAGACAAAAAGGTAAATCGACAATAGATTTCTATAAAAACAACGCCTCCTTGAGTTTTTATTATCATGTTCAATGTTCATGTTTCCGAAAATGTTCATTAGAATTGTAATTTGGGAATGTTTTTTGTATTGTCACTTTTAAATTATCGCTTTTGTTTTGTAAATGAAAATGTAAAATAAGATTAATTTACATGCTGGCAAATCAGGTAATTGAGCGAAATTATAAAGCTGTACATTTCTATGTATATTAGAGGTATATTTAAAGTTAGGTGACTGATTTGGTTATCCGTTTTCGAAAGACCACCAAAGAATCTTATAGAAGCTATTATTATATACAAATAGTTAGGAAACTATTTCATTAATTAACAGTGTTTTTCATCTGATACATACATAACATCACGCCTTTTTATCCCCGAAGGGGTAGGCAGAGGTGCACATTCTACCATAGTACAATGTAACACCCACTTTTCACTAGTTGTTATGAGTCCCATGTAATAGGGGGTGAGCTTATTGCCATATACCGGGCAAATTTCCAGACTCCGTGCTACTACTGAGAATTTTAAAAAACCCAGTGTTACTTTGCCCGACCCGGGAATCGAACCCGAGACCCCTTGCCCGGCAGTCGCACTTGCAATACTCGGCCAACGAGGCAGTCTTTCATCTGATATTTATTCTTTAAAAGCATCGATTACTTACTCTTTTCTATTTATCTTTTGAAGCACTTGAAATACGACCTAACAATCCATTTCTATTTACTTCAAATCAAAATCCAAAAACAAAATACGAAGAGAAGATCAATCAATAATAAATGTATAACACAGTTCCAACGAAACAACTAAAGTCTATGACCTGTCCCTTAACCTCTGAGAGCAAAATCTATCATAGTACCCACGATGCACTGGGAGTAGACCGAACTAAATTCATAATAAAGTTTCACAACTCTTAGAAAAGACGGACATGGCAAGAGGGAAATATCTCCCAAGTAACCTCAACTTCACCGGATTATAAAATACCTGACAGAATTGAAAATTGTGTTGCATTTTCCAACGAGACTTCAACTAAAAATCTCTAGGAAACTGAAATACTTCACTGGAACTTTTATTGGAAATTGGACGCATTGTAATTGAATAAAATACTATTCGCAGTACATTTCTTACTTCTTAGGCTGTTGAGTGAGAAATATTTTAGTATGGGAGTGTTTTGTTTGTAAGTGAATGATCAACTTATCAATGTATAGAAAACTTTATTAAGAAGACCTTTAGGTTGATGTTACCTACACACTTAAAGTGTAATGCAAATTGCGATCACTACATATTATAAACAAAGTTGCTATCCGCCGTCTATCCCTATGTATGCTTAGATCTTTAAAACTACGCAACGGATATTGATGCGGTTTTCTAATAGATAGTGTGATTCTTAAGGAAGGTTTATATGTATAACACATGCATATTGCACCCATGCGAAACCGGGGCGGGGCGCTAGTTAAATTATAAATTAGGAATACTGATTTCCGTGAATCAGTAATCAAAATACATTAAAAGATTAGTAATCGGCTGTCTTGTCTCTTCAGTCTCCACCAGTCATAATACCAAATAAATATTTCTGACTAGGTGGTGGAGACTGGTGGACTGGATTTAATTATTTATTTATTATCACTAATATTTGCGATAATCATCTATAAATATAATAAAACTATAGAAGTGAACACGATGTACATTTAAAATATAAACAATATATAGTGTGTAGGATGTTACTAGTCTCAAAATAAAATTATGTTCTACTGAAACTCACCATTCTACCAAATTCAAACGTTCCTATTAACAATAAATAGAATACATACCACGTTTAATGTACGTCCCAATACTGATTAAAAATCCGTACGGTGGTATCCAACCATGCTGGTATTAGAACCGACCACAAATTTCGGAACACCGCTGAATCAAGGCTGCATCGAGCGTCTGCAAATAACTATGACTTACTACCTGGCATGTGTGGCTTATTTGGGGAAGCCCAATACTGGTGATTCACTAGAAGGTAGGAAGTGTGTAGATGTCAAAATGCTTTTTCATATTTTGTTTATTAGGTGCTAGTTCGTGTGAATAGTTTTATCACGTTCTACATCGTTTTTTTACCTTAACGGCCCGTAAAAGCCCACTGCTGGAGTAAAGGCCATCTCTATAAAAAAAAAGAATTGACCATAATCTCCACATTTGGCTCTGTGAGTTGGAAATTAGGTGGTAATTATTTCTATTTGATTGCAAATATTAATTACTAGAACTAAATAATTTATATTGCATCATTTTATAATTTAGACTTGTTTAGGTTCATCTATGTGTATTTTTTTCCGTAGACACGTTTTTTATAACTTTAATTTTTGAAAATTATTTTTTTTTATTATAATTTGTATTTTTTTTAAGTCGGAATCCATAAAAGCTTGTTCATTGTTTTCTGGAGCTCACTTTCAACTTTATTTCTTGTTATAAAGTTGTTCCTAGAGTGCGCTGTCAAGGGTACTAGTCGTTCCAAGTTAAAAGGTTTAAAAAGAATATAATACCTGTAGACAATAACAAATATAGAAGTTTTTGGTCGTAGTTAAACATTTTTAAGATAAAATAACTTAGTGAAGATAAATTTTTTGAAATATATTAAGCCATTTCTGGGGACATATTTAATTTTTTCAGAAATCAAGTTATAACGGATTTAGAACTACAAAAAATTTGACTTAAGTCATGGAAATGTAAAACCGAAAAAATAATGTGATTTTGTTTCTTGCCGCTGTTAAAGAATCTAAAACTTATATCGGGACACATTTTTAGCATGGAGGCCCCGCGGCGACATCCATATATCAAGAAAAGATAAAACATTTCATCCAGGGGATGAGATTAACATTTTCTGTATATTTAAATTAATATTAATATTTAAAGTACGCCTTCTCCGCTTTTTATATGATAAACACACTTTAAAAGGTTAAGAAAATATTATCGTAAATTTCTGTAGAACATTTAAGGTCCAAAATAAAGCGATATTTTCTTACTAAACATATAATTCTAGTTCATGGACATTATTATTTTTTCGTCCTAGCCGATTTTTTTCATATGGACTGACAAAGTAAATATATTTCCGATTAATATGTCCGGGTCTCACGTATTGAATTACGTTTCACAGAAGTCCGTATTCTATATTCTTCACCTGAAAATTCAGTTTGTACATAATAAATAATAATAATAATAATAAATAAGCTTTATTGTACACCAAGCAAGTAATTACACATATTCGGAAATTATAAAGAATAAGGAGGGTACAAGGGCGGCCTTATCGCTAAAAGCGATATCTACCAGGCAACCTTTGGGTGTATGGAACGATGGTTAATTTAAGAGGGTAGTCCAGGCATACATAAATATTAACCACTAACAGAATAAATAAACAACCATATATATATACTAAATTATATACACATACATGCATACCAAATATAAATATATATATAAATACATATACATAACCATATATATATATACAATCTAAATAAGTATATAAAGGAGCTAATACGATTCATGACGTAGACAAATAATAATCTTTAACTTTAGATTTAAAGGAAGCAAGTGACTGTGCTTGCCTCACCGACACTGGGAGTGCATTCCACAGGCGAACAGCTTGGATCGTAAAAGACTTATCATATGCCTTAGTAGAATGCTGAGTCATCCCAAGCCTCAACCTCTCCGACGCTCTCAGGGATCTTGAATGTGTGTCATGGTGGAACTTGAAACGTTCTTTAAGATATTTAGGGGTTACAGGATTATACAGTATACTGTAGAGTAAGGACAAGACATGCATATTCCGGCGAAGGCGGATTGGAAGCCACTTGAGTTTGTTGCGATATTCGGAAATATGGTCATATTTGCGTAAACCAAATATGAACCTAATACCGAAGTTTTGGAGCCGCTCAAGCTTATTTAGCTGTACTTCAGTAATGTCTAGATAGCTGGCATCGGCATAGTCAAGGATGGGCAGAAGAAGTGATTGAGCGAGCGCAATTTTGGTAGCAGTAGGAAGAAAGTTCCGTAGTCTACGTAACGATGTCACCGAAGCAAACATCTTCCGACTGACCTCCCCCAGCTGGGGTCCCCAAGTAAAGTCCCGGTCTATAATAACACCCAAATCCTTCACTGAGTCGCTATACGTTAATGTAGTGCCATCGAATACAACCGGTGGGACCTGCGACCAAATTATTCTTGAGCTCAGTCGAGAGCTACCCACAACAATGAGCTGGGTCTTCGAAGGGTTAACCCGTAGCCCATGAACCTTACTCCATTCCGAAATTCGCGCTAAATCTATGTTGATCATTTTAACTGCTTCGGAGAATTCGTGAGGAGGTGCCTGTGAATAAATTTGCAAATCGTCAGCATACAAGTGGTAGGATGATAGAAGGTCGTTGGAGATAGAATTTATGAAAATTGCGAAGAGTAAAGGAGAGAGAACGCCCCCTGCGGTACGCCAGCAGTCGTAGTAGACCAAGAAGAAAAGGAGTCTTCAATATGGATTCGCTGCCGGCGGCCACACAGGTAACTACGAAACCAATCAGTCACAGCCGGAGACATGTTAAGAGAGTTCAGTACTCCCAGCAGTATATCGACGTCAACGGTGTTAAAGGCATTGCTGAAATCCAGCAACGCCAGAAGAGTAAGATTACCGTTCTCAATGCCAGATCTAATGTCATCCGTAATGTTGACCAATGCTGTAGTGGTACTATGTCCCGGACGAAACCCGGACTGGAAAGGATTGAGAAGATTGTATTTGTTGAGGAAAACACTAAGTTGCTTGTGGATGAGGCGTTCAAGGACTTTTGATAGGAATGGTAAGATAGAAATGGGGCGATAGTCGGAGAAACTCCCAGGTTTAGGTTTTTTGGGTAGAGGAGTAATTTGTGCTTCCTTCCACAAAGAAGGAAACACAGAACTGGTCAGGGAATGGTTCAGGATGTGGCAGATAATAAAGTACGTTTTTATTTGCTCCCTATGTATCCCTAACCGGTTACATTCAAATATTTAACATTACCTCTATAGTTAAAGGGTCTCGTGTTTAAATAACATGGAAATGCGAAAAGTGAGTGTACCTCTAACATTTAATCTCGTCGAGTACCGGTTTTGTTGATACAATTATAGAACAATTGGTGGAACGCTTGGTGTTTGACAGTTTAATAGTTCATTATTATGTTAAGCTCTGCCTATCCCTTTGTAACAATCAACTTACTATGGATTCATATATGGGACTTTAGGCGTTCTCCACATAAGAGGATTTGCCATTACCTCCGAGCTGGGTAGGCAAGTTTGAGATCATAGTTTCCAAGTTTAGGTTTAACAGAAAGCACTGTTGTCCGGTCACTATCAAATATGTAGTGTAGTCCCTTATGATTCAGCTCTTACGAGAACCGCAGGGAAAAAGAGGTGGTTATAAAATTATATATTCTATTCAGCCGTCACCACAAAACTTTGTAACAATATTCATGTAAAATAACATAATACATGTACTATTTATTTAAACATAATGTCAGTCGTAGCTAAACCGTGGCACTTCATATATCAAAGTTGTTCAGGTATTTTACTCTCAACATGACAGGTACTTCGCCTAGGATACAAACATTTAAAATACTCTAGCAAGCTAGTGATAAATTGTTGTTGTATGTGGAATATTTTCGTCTAAAGCTTAGAGGAGTGAATTAAGAAAAGTGTTTTGGGTTTTGGGATATTATCTTTATACCTCTAGTAAGTGTAGACTATTTCGTTGATTTTGTGTACACAGTTATTCAACTAGTGTTGATGAACTGGTCCAGTAGTTAGTACACGTAGCATGATTTTTCTGTAGACTTAAATACAAATTAGAAAAAAAACACGTTATTCGGATAAATCAATTAAACTTTGACCAATTTATGCTGACTCGAGGTTACAAACCTTATTTCGCTCAATTATTTAAAAGAAATAACATTTTGTTTTACCAACATTGTCCCTTCTGTACTCTACATCACTGTGCATCTGTATAAGTCAAGCCATAAGTAACATAACATGTAAAATACATCACGTCTGCTTTTCCCCGAGGGTTAACAGATATATTATATTTATAGCAAGCGTATCTACTTTGTTGGCAATGTTATTAATCCCATTGCATGTAGAAAATATGACCATGTTTCTAAATAAGTAACTGTAGTTTTCGCGGTTGAATGATTTATACTCAATATAAAGCCTCTAGGCACATAAATATCAACATTATCACACATTATAACTGTCGCGGAGAACCTAACAGGTTACCGGGGCTCCGGCTCGACGTGCAGGAGAAGGAACAGGTTGGTTTTTAGTCAGTAAGAGTCTGGCACTCCGTCCCGTCTCACCCAGGCGGGAGCAGTCATTCAATGATTTTCTCCTCTTAAAAAATCACACATATATCTACTAATCCAAAAGTCATTGACTCTTCGTATTACCTTTTACTTCTGCATTATGTACATACATGTACATGTATTTTAAAAAAACAAACATGTAGATTTTTCTTTACTTTTTAAACTAAAATCACCGTAATTGCCTAATTAGTACTAAACTTCACCAAAACTTACGAAAAATGACTACCTTACCAATAACATTGCCATCAATAATCATGATCAAATCACATCATTTTACGAACTACAATCGAAATTCAACCCTAAGGTAACCGAAAAGCAATTCAACAAACGCATTATAACATCGATACACGAAACTACCTCTATAGTCGACGCATTAATATGCGGCATTCAGCGCTATGCAACACTGTGCAAATACACTACGGTTTGAATTAGTGTTTACTATCGTACTTCTATATGCACCTGTGTTATAGTTACACCATTCCAGTGTACATGTGTAATGACTCGATGAATTAGATTATTGAGTTATGTGATTCCGAGTTTCGATATCAACTCAAATTTGGAAATTGGGATTGTGTTTGTAATTCATTTAATACTTCATAATCACTAGCGGCTTTAAATTATTGGCTATTTAATTAAGCAACATATGGCACAACGATTTTACAATAAAAAATCGGTCATAGATTATTGGGATGATGCTCCATAGAAGACCGCATCATCGCTACCACCAGGCGAGTGGTCAAAAGCCGTCCAATCAAATACAAAAAGAAAAGGTTAAAGTTCAGAACTTAAATCCAAAAACTAAGTCGTACTGTTTCCAAGTTCAAACTACATAAGTATTTATACTAATTAGGTCAATTGACCAATGATTCTGTACAAAATCCACTAAGCACTACGAAGAAAATATATCACTCAGACATCTAGCGACGTTTTTTTATGTACAGCTATTTCGCACTAAATCCGTACAAACCACAAGATAAAACCGCACAAACAAGTAATCACCAGCAACTAGACGTTTATCCGGCCATGTTTCTGTTTCTATGTCAATCGACCTCTCATTAGAGGCGGCCACATTAATATTCCCGTTCCGGCACGATGTCAATGCAGGTTCAACGGTAGCGAGCTTTGATTTAGTGTCTTGTGCTACCGGTCGCATTGTGTTACCCTTTTCATAGGGAAATTGTGCTATGGTCGTGTGTCGATGTCGATTAACAGGTTTGTGTTTCAAAGATAATCACTTTTCCTTACGATTGCAGGTGTGTAATTTTTTGTATGGTATTCACTGTCTCCCTTTCTATATATTCTCTTTCGGGGATTAAAAGGTTTGATGTTATGTTATACTAATTTAATGTATGTTAGACAGTCACGCACCAAATCCATCAGATTTTCAATATTTTACAAGAAATGAATATTGGTCCACAGGGTCATTAGAATTAAAATATGTTGTCAGCAACGCAACACATTCACGGTTCTATTCTATGACGGGATTCCAAAGCTGTGTACACAATAGACTTTTTCCCTATAAAGTTTCCTAAGAAACTACCTACATAATAATCATTACGGAAATTTTACAGCGACTAAAACACGGAAATACATTAAAATTTAGCAGTTACCAAACACTCAAATAAGCGAAATACAGAAAACTGACGAACGACTTTGTTGCACACTATTTCGTTTCGAGTAAAGGAAAATTAGAAATTGTAAACTACCAGACAACAATAAAACCGCGAAGGTTTGATGTTCAATGTTCAGCTAACATTAAACGCATCCAACTCAAAGCCACTTGAGTTTTGGTTCAGTTTTCAGTCGAGTGCACTCTGTTGATTCTGTTTCTAGTTTCCTTTCAATGAGCTTCGTTTACTAGTTGTGCTTCGCTATACTGTTTGTTTGTATTTTATTTGACAAGTGGTCGCGTGTTTGATCGTTCGATCACGAGGTTTTCAGTGAAGGGTGTTGTTTCATATTTTAACTGCTATTATTCAGTTTCAAATTGTAATGTGGACGGACTTTGGTTAATATTGCGGAGAAAAATTGTTTTAAGTATTTTGATCGCTATATATGGCAAAGTAATGAATGAAATATGTTAGTTTTCTCTATGTAGTCTCTTTAGCTTTAATAAATACATAACGGTTTTGTCACGTTACTATATGTGTTTATGTTATACTTCTGCTTTCCCTTTTAGGGAATTAAAAACGGAGTCGCGGAAGGCCTAACGGGTTGCCGGGGCTCCAGCTTGAAGAGCAAGAGTAGGAACAGGGTGGTTTATAGTCAGTAGGATTCTGACACTCCCTCTAGCCTAACCCAAGGCGGGAGAAGTCATTGGATGATTTTCCCCTCATAAAAAAGGGGGATTAAAAAGCTAATACTCTTTTCAATAATTTAATCTATGATCCACTTTAATTATAGCCTTGCCAATATTTAAACACACTTTTATAAGTACTCGTAATTAATCCAAAAATATCGTTTATTTAAAATTTACGAAACAGTTCCGAGTACAACAGAATAAGGTTCTTGGAGACTCGTAATTGTAAGATGGCTTGTCTGATAAATATCTAATCACGTTTCAAACGCTTCTTCGAAGTCATTGAAATTGAACTTTGTAAATGCTGAATACGGTATGCTTTTGATTAAATGGATAAATATAAACAAGGATCGTCGCTTATTATTTCTGGTTGCATTGTAATGTTATAATCTGTATTAGAATATGTCAAGGAGCAATACAAGTAGGTGTTACTCACCTTACTAAATACTAGAAAGACAATGAATAAATCAAGTTTTTCAATTTCTAAATTATCAAGACGCGTTAGTGCTGATAAATGTGCCTTAAACCTATTATGTAACTGAAAAAAAAGGATTCTCTAAAAAGATTTTTCAGTCTACATAATAGGGTAGATTATTGTAAAACATTAGACAAGTATTTTTGTTATACCTCTAGAAATACTTTCGACAAAATATTATTATAATATTCACGTTTTATACGTAGAAATGACGTTTTAGCTCCCATTCCTAAACTTTGATTCCTTTTTATCTAAGTATTACCTTATACGATAAAATAAAACAATAATAATTTGTGTGTAATTGTTTTTCATTCCTAACTGACACACTTAATAGATTTTTTATTTTCATACCCGATCATCATTCCTATTAAGTATTTTAGACATAAAACCAATCACAGTCTATTTCTCAGAATACCAAATAACACACAATATAGATACACTATACAGTGACTATTAAACCAGAGATCCGTCTGTCTGTCTATCGATCCAGTAAGTTAAGCTGAGTTGGCCTCGGATAACACGTTAAGCCGTCTGTCATACGACCTTTGATAGAAATACTGTTACGGACAGATGTATAGGTAAAAACTGAGGACTGGCTTAGCCTATTGGATTACAATGAAATATATAGCGGATTTTTACTGATTTTCGATTTGGTTTTATCATATTTACGAGTTTGAAAATAACATAAAGTTCATCTGCCGATTTATGTACATTTTATTCAAAAATGCAGTGAAGCGTCCGGTGGTTTACAATCGAAATTGATTTATTTAAATAAAGATTTACGTTATGCAGGAAAATATGAACTAAACGTGCTCAATATAGGTACTTTTTAGTTTGAGATTAATCGAGTTTCAAGTCGAGAGTAGAGAATTTTAGCAATGATCGCAGAGCTTTACAAAATTAACTCGTCGAGTACCGGTTTTGTAGACACAATTATAGAACAATAGGTTGCGGTCACCGGTGACCGCTTGGTGTTTGACAGTTTAATCTTAAAATTGTTAATTGTTAAGAGTCTCATGTAATAGGCTCACCCCCTATTACATGGGACTCATAACATAAATAGTGAAAAGTGGGTGTTATATTGTACAGTGGCATAATGTGCACCTCTGCCTACCCCTTCGGAGATAAAAGGCGTGATGTTATGTATATAATCTTAAAATTATGCAAAAAACAAACATCAGCATTTTTGACACAAAAACACAGCAACTAACGTCTTTGTCCTTCCAAATAAAAATATAGATAGCGAGTCATCTTTCACACATATGGAAAAACTACCCAAGTGTCATTTCGAAGACTGGACGACTGACAGATGATTGATGAAAGTTATTCTCCTCTGTGGACAGTCCTGATTCGATTGATCAATCACAATCGAATATATCGAAACTGACTATTCTGTGGACCAACTTTCTTGGTACCATGGGACCCTTATATTATTCGAAGATAAAAATTGGTGTATTATCTTTGACTTGTTATTGTTTCGATGGGGAAAATTACGATATAATAATATTGTGTATTACATAACATACTTGTTGACATAATAATATTTTATGAAGCCGAAAGTCAGAAATTGGACATTATTGTAATATTATTAATTTTGAAACTATTACTGAAAGATTGGTAAAACAAATCGTTCATAATCATAAGCAAAATTTTAGTAACCTCTATTTATTAAACCGTGCTGCATCGTAGACCGCATCATTGTTTATCACCAGGCGAGATAGTGGTCAAACATCGACCCATCATATAAAAAAGAATAATAATATACCGATTTCTACATTTACATATTATTAGTAACTACTTAAGCTAAATATCCTCCTCGTTGGAGACTAACATTTTATAGAAATTCTTATCTATAATTTTACTGAAGGTCATTGATCTAGCATTACCAAAGAAAAAAGCTAAATCAACTTACATATTGATTTCATAGTAGCCGTCTGTGTGTGACGCATCAATTTTTTGATATGAAAGTTAAGATAGTCGAACAAAAAGTATTATAACTGATACGTCTGTCTGCAAAAACTATTATTGATAGGTCGAACTTACGAACAATGATCATTTAAGACCTTGTTCTAGCGACAATTTTTCATTAGTCTGAAATGTCTATTTTATTTGCATGTATACTTCACTTAATTTTATAGAATTTTCGTCGAATATTGTTTTTTCAATTTACAGTATCATCGTTACAATAAATTGAAATTATTTTAAAGAAAAAAAATAATAGCAGTAGCATTTTACTTCAAACCTCACCTAAAAAAACTTTTAAGTGTGGGAGAGCCATGCTTCGGTACGAATGGGCCGGCTCGACCGGAGTGATACCACGGCCTCACAGAAAACCGACATGAAGCAACGCTTGCGTTGTGTTTCATCGTGTGAGTGAGGTTACCGGAGGCCCAATTACCCTACCCTTCCCCAATCTCCCCAATTCCTGAATCCCCAACGATCCTCAAACTCTTAATCCCCAAAAGGCCGGTAACGCACTTATAATGCCTCTGATGTTCCAGGTTTCCAGGCGACGCCGATTGCTGGTCAGGTGATCCGTCTGCACGTATACCGGCTTATGCCATAAAAAAACCTAAAAAAAAAACATAATCATAATTTAATTCTGATGATATTATGACTATTATCTTGACATATTAACACGTCATATCGAAAATATTTATAAACAGAAACCATTTTATAAAAAGCATGCCTAGAATTCCACACATTATTATCAGTGAACGAAGTGTTCATTAAATTAAAGCCGTTAAGCCAAACACGACAAAACTGGGGGACGAAATATTGTGACAGTAAAAAGTATCGCAGTTTGTAATGAAAATTGAAAACAGAACATTTAACGATGTAAGTTTATGAAAATAGAACAAAAACAAATTCAGACATTATGTCTTTTGAATAAGCAACTGGAAAATGTATATTTCATAAAATTATGTTATTTTCTTTATTAATTGATAAAAAAAACGTTACCCCACTCTACGATTTTCTCCTGTGTCGTGGGTGCGTTTACAAACATACAAGTTCACATACACATGACACCCATACCCGGATCACATAATAGGGTAGTTTCGTAAATTTTATTTTAATGTCCATCTGGTACATTAATTGAAAACTTTAGACACGTATTTTTTTAAATACTTTCGACGATATATTAATTTGAAATATCGTGTGACGTCACATTTTGTAGCACGTTATGACGTAATGAGAAAATAAAAAAATACGTGTCTAATATTTTTTCATTATCTAACCGACGGACTAATTAGATTTTTAATTTTGATACCCTGGAAACTACCTAATTGTTGTTCCGTTCGGGAATTGTACCCGCGACACATTGTCCAGCCACCACGATAACCGTGCAGTCATTATGTGTGTATTATAATAACCAAAATAATAACAATTATTTAGGTTACAATAAAGTGCAATTACTTGTACCTTGTGCTTTTAAAATAATCTCACCTCTACATGTTTTTCGAATCTTCATATTACATAGCAAAAAGTATCATATTATTTCATAACCACAATTTTCCTTTAGGGCTAAGAAATTCTAGACAAAACAGCATTCAAGTACAGGCCGAACTTTTATACTGACTAGAAGTTTTGATATTGCCTTTTTTTATGACGGTAATTCTTTACATCTGTGTAATAAGAGAAAAACTTTATTGATAACGTCTTCATTTAAGCTGTTATAACATAAATCTTGGAGAAAACTGCTCTACTTTGTTTCTAATATCCTGACAAACGATTATAGTTGACTAGCTATCGCTCTCGTCTGCGTCATTCGCATATGATATAGGGATTTTTTAAACAAAATGAGGTTAAATTATTATAGTTTTTCTGCTTACTCACGTAACTATTTGACGAGAAAGTCGACTAGTTTCAAGCCGTGCCAGAGGCTCATATTCATGAGTAATAATAAAGAGAGTACTTAAGCCGAAAAACATGATAATTAATTTATTACGTCTCACGAAATTTATAATATACCTCTACATAAAATGGCGATCGTAAAATCGAAAAGATCGAAAATTGTGTCCTGGCTCGTGGGTGCGTTTACGAACATATTAATTTATTTTATATACGCATCATACACAGTCACAGTAATCGTGAGTGTAGCACACACACACAAGGAATTGTGTAAAAAACCGGACACTCATAGAATACGAAACGTCTCCTCAAATACAAACAGCTTCACTTTATGCAACTAGAATCCTAGCTTCGGTTCACAAGACAAACACCGTTTATCAGGCGTTGATAGCAAACTTGGTTTACAAATCTCTTGTGTTCACGATATGTACCAGTTTCTATTTCGTTGTCAGTACCAGATTTCCCAGTTGCATCGTTTGTCCCCAGTTTAAGAAGCAAATACGTATTCCCGTAACGCAAAGACGACGCTAAAAGTATTCTTTTGTAAATCTTTTTATGTCCTTACATTGAAAATTGTTGCTCTTGAATTTATTCCGCTTATTGTAGTCGGTTCTTTATTATTTCAGATTTAGTTTGGATTGGACATCTTCTTGTTTATGACTTTTTCGTGCTCTGAATATTATCCACTTACATAAATTCAAACCGAATATTTGAACATCAGTTTCATCACTTTACTATTTCTCCTATTATAGTACATTCGCGTTAAGAATGCAGTACGTTATCATTGTCTGTTGGCCTAGCATTTTAAATTTGCTTTTAAAAACTCATTAAGCTTAATCTTTTAAAATATACTTTGTTTGAATTTCACACCACTGTTAATACACCTTTATCTTACAGTTGCACTGATGGTTCACAGCATTCTTATCGCAAACAAACTATAGTGGTCAAGAGAACCTAACCGGGGCTCCGGCTCGACGTGCAGGAGAAGGAACGGGGTGGTTTTTAGTCAGTAAGAGTCTGACACTCCCTCCCGCCTCACCTAGGTGGGAGAAGTCATTCGATGATTTTCCCCTCTTAAAAAAAATAAAAAATAAAGTGGTCAATTGTCTATCTTTAGGAATCCTACAGCAAGCACTTACCTTACTACTGGTCTAATGACATCTAAATATCGAATAACACTATTATAGCAACCGATACACTGTCTCAATTTCATGAAACACGGTAAGATTAGTTCATGAAATACTAACCAGTTCTGCTTTGCACAATTTATGCCGGACAATTTATTCTGGTTATGCCATTATGGACTAACATGAAGTCGAATTCCCTGTTGGTATGTTTGTCATAATGATTTAGAAGCCACCGGTTTAACATATTGGACAGTATGAATTGAGTATTTTAATATTATATGATGATAATGTGAATTGGATATAGCTTTGTGACCAAAATATTTAGAATTGGTACGGGTAAATTAATTGAAAATGCATTGTTTGACATTTGTTGTCTTCATATTCATTTTTCTGATACGTTCAACCCTTCAACTATACGTTTTTGTATAGTTAAAAGTCTTTTAATTAATCCAAAATTCATCCTAAGGTCACATTGTAAAACATATTTATAAATTACTTTTATTCCTAAGATTCTTATTATGAAAAGCATTCAGACCTTCGTAGCCATGATTGAATATGTATGAGTCGTGTTTCTATCTCTTTCATTTGCTCTTTACGTCTTTAGCAAATCTCTTTGGTGACGTTCAAGAGAGGATTACGTGCATCATTTAATACCTCGTCCCGTCTAAATTATTATTTCAATAACCTGCCTAATGGTAAATTCTCATAATTCTGTAATTTTTCTTTTTTAGAATAATATTATTATAGCTTGTAATGATAGTTTCTTTGTAATTTTTTTTGAAGGGGGAAAATCATCGAATGACTGCTCCCGCCTGGGTGAGGCGGGAGGGAGTGTCAGACTCTTACTGACAAAAAACCACCCCGTTCCTTCTCCTGCACGTCGAGCCGGAACCCCAGTTACCCGTTAGGTTCTCCGCGACTTTTACGTTTCTTTGTAATACGGTATATTAACAGTCAACCCGCTTTGAACAAGCGTGGGTGATTAAAGCTCAAACCTTCTTCCTGTGAGAAGAGGTCTTTGGATCAGCTAGTGGCCTCTTATAGGCTCTTGATGTATGATGTTATATTAACACTGCATTCTAAAGTCATGTTTCTTCGTAAAAATAATAACTATGCGCATTTTTTTGCTCAGAATGAAATTAAAAAGAACAATGATATAGTGATTTTATAAAATTAAATAAGTATTTCCTATACAACTCAATTACCAACACTATTGTATTCTGTTCAATTTTAATCATACTAATGCCGGAATACTGAAACGTTACTCAATTTTAAGTCGTGCTCAATTATCGTGCCATCGCTGTCATTTTACAATGAATTTGTAAAGATAGAACTATATTTAAGCACGACTTAAAACTGAATAGTGTTTCAGTATTCCGACATATCACTTTTAATGAACAAAACACTTACTTACTTACTTACTTATTTATTTATGTAAACACATTCAACACAAGGACAACACATATATAAAAACAGAGTACATAGGCCCCACATATTCCAACTGGAATCTCTTCCTGTGGGCCTGTGGCAGGAAAAGATATAATAACACTGAGACACATAGTGTGTTACACAAACAATAAATAAAATAAAATAATAATAATAACGAAGAAACCGATAGAAATAACAATAATAAACAATAAAACAAACTAATACAATGCTATTATATAAAAAGAAATAAAAAAAAATAACCTTTATACCTACATATATAACCTCACTTGTCTCTTAAAGATAGAGATTGACTTGGCATCCCGAATGTTCGGCGGGAGTGAGTTCCATAGTCTCACTGCATGAACGGAGAAGGAGTAGGAGTAGAAGTTGGTATTATGGGGCACAATTTTAAGATAGGATTTAAGATGAGAACGAGTAAGGACTTCAGGAGGACGCACCAAGGAGAAACGGTCTCGGAGATAAGTAGGATAGGCTGGGTTGAACAGGATGTTATAGAGGAGACATAATATGCGAGTGTTCCTGCGAAGACGGATTGGGAGCCACTTGAGCCTGTTACGAAATTCAGAAATATGATCGAACTTCCTAAGACCAAAGACGAAACGGATACATACATTTTGTAAACGCTCAAGTTTATTTAATAGCTCCTCTGTGGCGTCCAAATAGCAAGCATCCGCATAGTCAATGAGAGGCAAGATCAGCGCCTGGACGAGGTGAATCTTAGTCGTCATCGGAAGCAGGGTCTGGAGGCGCCTCAGCGAGTGGATGGAGAAATGTACTTTCCGACTAACCTCGTTCACCTGAAAGGCCCACGACAGGTTCGAGTCGATATGCACCCCCAAGTTTTTTGCAGTATCAGTGAATGGAATGTGTGTGCCATTCAAACGTAACGGACCAAGGCCAGACACGTCGAGAGCGTTTCGATAATATCTGCTACCGATGATCATGGCCTGAGACTTGAGAGGGTTGATTTGCAGGCCAAAAGACCTAGCCCACTCGGCAACGCCATCCAAGTCACGATTAGTGTTGCCCAAATGCAAGAACAAGACGAGACTTAGCCAGTCTTGGTCTTGGTCTTGCGCCAATACACCTGGTCTTGGTCTTGGTCTTGGTCTTGCGCTCCCCGTCTTGGTCTTGGTCTTGGTCTTGCAGCAAGAGTCTTGCAAGTCTTGCAATTACCTATTAGTCTATTACTATTTATTTATTAAAGTTTACTTTAAATCTTAGACAAACGTATTAGAATTGAAACATTGTGAGCTTGAATTAACATAGCCATAGTAAAGATCAAGCAGATTAATAAATAACTGAAGATTTGATAAGAAATTCGAAAAATCAACTGACCTATATGTCGTTTTCCATGGAAGTAACTGTTTCTTGATAAACATTTATGAATTGCTAAAACATGTAAAAAAACAAATTAATTACAATAACTTGACTGTATTTTAAAGAACTATACTTATCTATCTAGAAAGAGATTGAACCCTCAACTTATAAGAAATTTAATAAAAGAGTTTTACGATTTATCATTTATTTGAATAAAAAATAAAATACAACACAAATCAACAGCTTTATCATTAGGTTATGATACTTTATATCAATTTTTTTTGACCAAGAATTAATACAAAGTAATCATCTGGCTGACTCATCACTTAACCTATTTCTATATTTTCTAATTACTAATGATGCTGTAGAAAATAACCTCTCAGCAGGTACTGAAGTTGCAGGTATTGAGAGAAAATCACGGGCCATTTTCGATAAAATCGGATACTCTGTCTCATGCGTCTTCCACCAATCTAAAATGTCTTCCGAGCTGGCAGTTCTTGGTTTTCTCAGGTACTCCTCCAACTCGTCTATCACTAAGCCTTGAAGACAAGATCCAGATGACGTCGAGGGACATTCATAGAGTTTATCAAAGTCTATTACGTCTTCATCTCCATTAACAAAAACTAAAACTCCTCAAATTTGATTTGGGTCTTTTAGATCTGTGACTCATACCTCTCGTTACTCTGACTAGAATAATTTGAATCTTCGTCACTCATATTAAATTGTACACGTGATACGTTTTTAGAAAACAACGAGAATTAGTAAAAACAATTATTAAGTTAGACTCGAAGCACAGCTCAATTGGAAATGACTGGAATTAAAATAATTCCTTTATTTATAGTACGTTTCCTTGCTTTCTACCGCGCCGCCTCGCCACATGCCGGCTCTATGAAAAGGATGCCGCCGCAAATCAAACAATGCCGCGTGCGGCGTACAAACACACACTAAATATTACCTACTTGTACAGATGCGACGCGTGAATAAAATATATATAAAGAATTAGTGCCAATCACTATTATTTACATATAAGTGAATGTTTTGGCATATATCTATACTAATATTATAAAGCTGAAGAATTCGTTTGTATGTTTGATGACAGAAGTTTTAAAATAAATAAATAAGTCCTGAACGTCACTATACCTCCAAAGTTACTATTCCTCGTGGACGAAGTTTTTCTTGTAAAATCTTAAGAAATATAATGACTAAATGTACAATAATAGACCTAAGTAATTAGTTTAAAACCATATAAGTAATCAATATTATAATATATACTTACTAGAATGAATTAATATGACATCTACTACCTATCCTTACCATTTTATCCTAATCACAATACTACCTACTTGCGTGATCAGTATAATGTATTCATTTTCATTTTAAGCACTCTGAAACTTATTTATTCTTTGGAACACCTGTAGGTACTCTTAAAATTCGAAATTATTTTGCATGAGTATACCTACGCCCTATGGCGGCAATCAAATAGTGTCAAATGTTATGATTTCGGCGTGGCGGCAACGATTGTTTTAGATTTCAAAAGAAGCCGCCGGCGCGTGTATCATAACATAACCATGTACTTCCGAAAAGCGGCAAATTTCTTTGAGAAGTAAGTACAAAACCTTTGATGCCGCATTATCAAAGTTCCGATGGTTAAAACATAACTATGCATGCACTCAGTTTGATTTTAATAGATATTTTTTTATTCGCTATGTTTATGGTATTAGTCGTAATGCGCATAGGTCCAGTTTTTCATATTCTTTGATACAGTTTTTTGCGTCTCATAGAATTCCTAAGCGTACCTACCTATACACCGAACTGTTACACCTAACTACTCAGTGAAATAGCGCTAAGTCCTAGCTGCAAGACGCAAGAGTCTTGTAGGCTATGTCTTGTTCTTGCTCAAGTCTTGCACGGTCAGTCTTGGTCTTGGTCTTGCTAAAAATACGCGGTCTTGTTCTTGGTCTTGGTCTTGCAAAAACGCAAGAACAAGACCAAGACTGCAAGACCAAGACTGAATTTGTGCAACACTAGTCACGATTCATGGCATCGATAGCAGAATGGGCCTCGGACAAGCCAAAGTGGCGATATAGCTGCAAATCGTCCGCATATAGATGGAAATTGGATGAAATGACCCTGGCAACGGTATTAATAAAGATGGAGAAAAGAACAGGAGAAAGGACGCCACCCTGGGGTACCGCAGCAGCAAGGTCACACCAATCAGAAAAAGTTTCTTCAAGGCCGACCCTCTGACGGCGACCCCGAAGATAAGACTCAAACCAGGCCAGAGAGGAAGAAGAGAAATTGTTGGCCTTCAGGACCCCTAGCAGGATGTCAAAGTCCACGGAGTTAAAGGCAGAACTGAAGTCCAACAATACAAGAACAGTGAGAGATTGGTTGTCCATTGCCCAGCGAATGTCATCGGTCACTTTGAGTAAAGCTGTGACCGTGCTGTGACCAGGGCGAAATCCCAATTGAAAGGGAGAAATGAGGCATTTTGACGTCAGGAAGGAAGTCAACTGCTTATGAACAATATGTTCCATGACCTTGGAGAGAAAAGGCAGTATGGAAATAGGTCTGTAATGTGAAAGGGTAGAAGGGTTATTTATTTTTGGTAACGGAATAACGTGGGCAGTTTTCCAAGCAGAAGGAAAAGAGCAAGAGAATAAAGAAAAGTTGAAAATGTGAGTGAGAATAGGGAGAAGGAGGTCAAGAATGGGGATAAACATACGGGAGCATAAATCGTCACTACCCACTGCAGGGGAGTTAATGGCAAGCATGGATTTTTTTACTTCGCCCTCGGACACACTACAGAGCACAAAAGGAGAACAAGAGGGAAGCGGTAGAGAGGAAAGGTTGAGAAGAGTTTTAGTTTTTGTAAGGTTGTCAAGTGAAATAGGGGAGTGGGAGAAATGATGATTCAAGGAGATAAGATCAACATCCTTACTGACATTGACGGGAGATTTGCCGATGCCCACAGATCGCAAGAACTTCCAGGCATCAGCAGCGTTGTGGTTAGCCAGGTTGTCATCGAAGTAACGCCTCCTAGCATCCCTACACAGACGACTGCAGCGATTACGAAGATTTTTATAAGAGGAAAGATTTTCATCTGAAGACCTACGTATCCACCTCCGCTTGGCCCTGTCTCTACGAGCCATAGCCTCTGTAATGTCAGAAGTGATCCAAGGTGCCGGATCGTGCCTAACCCTCATGCGTCGCAAAGGTGCATGTCTATCAAACAAATCGACAATTATCGCGTTAAACAGGTTAACTTTCACATCGACATCATCAGCATCAACCGCAGAACTCCGGTCAGTCAGGTTGACATCGTGCCGTAACGCCCCCAGATCCAGCCGTCCGTAACTACGTAGATTCAAGTAACGAGGTTTAGGTTTAGGAGTACGAATGCGATAAGATACATAAATAAGGTCATGGTAGGAGAAAGGAGCAGTCAGTTGACCGTGGTCATCTACATGTTCACAATAGTTTTCTACTTTGCTATAACACCGAAATACTCGATCTTGTTCTGGATATACATAATACAAACTATGAACAGCTCTGTGGGACGACACATTAATATGCATCGAGTGCAAACTATCGTCGACCGCGATCGCAGCAGACTGCAAACACGAATACTACCACTATTCGCCTTTCAGTTACCCACGTCCGACAATTGATGACTGATTTTTTGTAATAAAACAATGACACCGTACTATAAGTCAAGTCCATTTTTTGGTGTTACAAAATACCAAAATCTGAGTGAGTAGTCAGCTTTACAGATAGACATTGTAGTTACTGTACCTTTGTTTGGTACGGAATTATTTTGTACCATGTTTGGGATTGAGGAAGCGTAGTGTCGGCCACTTATCTTCGTGCTAAGACAAGTGACGGAAATGACTGACCCGAGCTAGAACTGGTGATAGCTTTCTTGTGTAGGTACTGGTAGTCGGGAATTTTGTGTGGACGTGGAGTACGGCGCATTCATTTATGGAGTTAGGTTCTTAATATTTGAAATACTTTTAAAAATACTCTTCACTATTTTACTTTTGAGGCGACTTACTTCGATATTATAGGTACATTTTAATGCTGTGGATTCTCAGGTTTCTTTTATTTGATAGTAAGAAATGTCATGTTACCTTACTCATGCCATTCGATTTCTTAGTCAAATTGTTTACAAAATTAACTAATAAAATTGATAAGAAAACTGTTTAAAAGTGTTTAATGTTTTTAAACTGTGGAACTGTCTAACAGACATTGTCTTACACCTCACTTTTGTAGCAGCTCAGGTGTAAAAGATATACATATTTACAAATAGTTTCCAGAATATTAAACGAAATGAAAGATCGAAAATATTTTTTAAAACCCAGCGTAGTGAATTTTAGAAATTCAACTAGGTATATTTTTTCGACTGGAGTTTAATTTCACTTTTTATGCTCTTACCCGCTACAGGAGGGGTCGTGCGGTCCATGGCCCTCTACGGCGCCCCTGTTTGGGCGCCAAACCTGTTGTGGCGTCCCGCTCGGACGCTGCTCATGGCACAGAGGGTCATGGCGATCCGAATGATCCGCGGATACCGCACGATCTCTGGGGAGTCGGCGAACCTCCTTGCCGGATTACCGCCGTGGGATCTGGAGGCGAAGGTGCTCGCGCGCGTGTACGGCATGCGCGCGGAGGCACGTCGCCGGGGCGAAACCCCGCTGCCGCGCCAAATAGGTGCGTGACGGGATGAGCTCCGGCGCGATCTCATGGCGGAATGGCAGCAACGACTGTCGCAACCGAGGGCTGGGCTTGCTGCCATCGCAGCGGTAAGTCCCCTCTTTGAGGAGTGGCTTGAGAGACGCTACGGCGTCCTCACCTACCGCCTGACGCAGGTCCTCACCGGACATGGAAGTTTCGGGAGGTACCTGTGTCTGATGGGGCGGGAGGAAACGCCCGGGTGTCATCACTGCGAGGACCGCCCTGAGGACACGGTGGAACACACGGTGGGAGAATGCCCTTCGTGGGCTGAGCACCGCCGTGTCCTCAGGGAAGTGATCGGCGATGGCGACCTCTCGCGTCCGGGCCTAGTGCAGGCCATGATGCGGAGCGAGGGGGACTGGGATGCCGTCTCCTCCTTTTGCGAAGCAGTCATGCTAGCTAAGGAGGAGGCGGGACGCGTGAGGCAGCGAAGCGCTGCCTCCTCGCAACACAGCCATTGCGAAGGACACACCGGGCGTCGGGGATCGCGAGACGATCTCCGGCCACCGTAAGCGCGGGCCTGCGGACGGCGAGCATGGGTGGCTCCCCGTCCGACCAGAAACAGACCCGAGCGTACGGCGCGTCGCGTTCCGCGCGCGCCTCAAAGAGCCATCAGACCACCACAGATGGGGCCCAATACGGCCGATGCCGATTCGGAGTCGCGGAGAACCTAACGGGTAACCGGGGCTCCGGCTCGACGTGCAGGAGAAGGAACGGGGTGGTTTTTAGTCAGTAAGAGTCTGACACTCCCTCCCGCCTCACCCAGGCGGGAGAAGTCATTCGATGATTTTCCCCCCTTAAAAAAAAAAAAAAAACCCCCGCTACAGGAGAATTGAATAAAAGTCATATGTGAATGTTCTGATTCAAACCCATTCGTGTTTTGCCAGAATCTAAAAATCAAATGTACCGCCCTTGTATATGTTTGGCACCGTTTTGTGTTTTATTTTCGACCGTGTGGGACTGACAAAATTTTTTGTCTATTTTTTATTTTGTAAAACAAATATTTGTATTTTTTTCATAAATATCTAACATATTTGTATTTTTCTCACTAGAATTCAAAATTGATTAACCAATACTATATAACAATAACTATAACAATTCTTAACACCTAATAATTCAACACACTGCGCATTGGCTGTCTCTCAGCGACTTACGATTATGAGCCCCTTGTGCGGCTTGAAACTAATCGAGTAACCTCGAACTAATTTCCGTAACTTCCGTAGTTCGAAATCCTAATTGATTTAATGTCTCTCACAATAGTAATTAGAGGTATAATTCAAAAATCACTACAAATTTCTCATTGATTTCATATTAAACCATTGCCAAAAATGTAAAATAATCGTCCTTCTTCACAATTTAACACGTTAGTGTGCAATATTTAGGGTTCAAAAGACCATGCTGTCTCGAACTAAGCAAGTCTAGTCTAACCTAGTAACAGTTCTTATTAATATGCAACAGCTGACAACACCGGACTACAGATTCAATAATAAGAAACTCATGAAAACTTGCAACTTTAATATTCAATTATGAACTCAAAGTTTCAATTAAAATTATACAATTGGGATGATGACAGGGTATGAAAATTAAAAATCTAATTAGTCCGTCAATTAGGTAATGAAAAAATATTAGACATGTACCTATTTTTTGTCGTATAATAAAACAATACTTAGATAAAACGAATTAAAGTTTAGGAGTGGGACTACAACGTAATTTCTACGTATAAAATGTACATAGAAGTGACGTCACGCGATATTTCAAATCAATATAATCTATCATCGAAAGTATTCGTTTCCGTAAGAATATAAATAATACGTGTCTAATGATTTAAAATGATTTACTAGACGGACATTTATATTAAAATTAGGCATCTACCCTTTTGTATCGATATTTTTATTAAGATCTATAAAAAATAATGACGGAGATGAAGTAATGTGTGCATCAGTTGTAAAAAATATGTAAGTATGTTTATACACCGTAAAATCTTTTTCGTTTTCGTCTCGCGGCTAACCAACTTGCCATAAGGAGTACTTGATGCAAATATATAAAGACGTCAATTTTTAGTTAAAAAATATTACATGGATATTGGGAATACGCACATGAAACACTAGTCGTAAAGTAGGCACTATTCACATCGTACGTGCCACCCGACGAGAAATACCTCTTCTTCTTAGCTCAGAAGTGGGCATTTATAAGCTGTTGAAGAAGGGTTCACAGGTTATTTTTTGATTTAATCATTTTATGTGGTAGTCTAGGAAGAACATTAATGTATAATATATGAAAATCAATTACTTAATGAATTCGACATGAGTTTTAACATAATTTGTCGAATGTACCTAATTGACATTTCCATTACACTTGTCTATATTCTGGGAAGTGTAAGGTTCGTCACTTGTACTAATATATTACATTTTCTGGAATATTCCATGCGTTTGATCTGCTCTCGCGTGGATATGAAGATCTAAAATAGAAGTGACATTTATCAGCCAAATTATACTAATCCGTGTAGGGTGTGATTTTTAGGGAGGTAGTTGTATCAAAGGGAACTTTGAAAACAGGTTAAAAATAAATATCTATACTTTTTTTTTTGGTAACCGGGGCTCCGGCTCGACGTGCAGGAGAAGGAACGGGTTTTTAGTCAGTAAGAGTCTGACACTCCCTTCCGCTTCACCCAGGCGGGAGCAGTCATTCGATGATTTTCCCTCCTTAAAAAAAAATACTTCTTTTACTTATATTTTTTTAAATTTTATTAATCCGTTCTACGAAAGAAAAGGCCACGGGTTAAAGTAGAATTTAGGAAGCGAGCGTCCTTGAGCCTAAAAGGGCTTCAGTGCTAATTCACAAAGAATAAAGTTTATTTTATCATAGTATGGATATCCAAGGATGGTTGAAATTTGCTATTATTTTTAATCAGGAAATTCACCACCATAATCTGAACTACCATTTAAATAATGAAAATAAACCTTCTAAGTAATTCAACCAATGAGATCGAATTTCAGTTAAAAATACAACAACACCTATCAAATATTTTGAATTAAACACTAGAATAATATGAATGAAGTATCGAATAATGATAATTCCAATTGGCAATCGATATTCGACATTTGAACATGCCGTTTGAAATTTCACATCGGTCGCTGTACTGAAAAGGAATTGTAAATTTCGTATTATGGTAATGACCATGTGCTAGCATTAAATTAAACCGGGCTAGGGTTACATGGAACAAAAAGTGACGCCATGTTAAAACTGACTTATAAAGTGTGTCGTCAAAGTTGTTTTTGACGGTCTGTGGTCGGTTTTTGGTCGAATGATTTATGATTTCTAGATTCGTATTGTTTTTGTTCGACTGCTTTGGCAAAAGGATCATGATTTTCAAGTGTATTTATTATACTGTTGACGTTGTACTATTATACTGTAAAAAAAGCGTAAAACATCTTGAAAATAATCTTCACGTTACGACGTATATCTCTTTATTTTAATCTTCGATGATAACGGAAACTTTAAAAATGCAATTTCTGTTTAACCCTTTAACTGGTCGAGTACCGTCATTATAGACACAATTATAGAACAATAGGTTGCGGTCACCGGTGACCGCTTGGTGTTTGACAGTTTAAGAGTCGACACCGTAATAATACGGGCTCTGAAATCTGTGCCTGAATCGCCACACACGTATAATTACGTCAATTAACTTTAAAAGTTCTCATAGTGCACAAACTCCATATAAAATGTGTCAATTTTAAGATGCAGAGTATATTTTTTTTTTGTTCTAGACATTTTTCATTGTTTTGAATGGTTTAAATACACTGTGATCAATGTCTCCTTACCTGTATCGCCAATCACGTACTTTTACGAGTACTAGGGTCATCCCTAGTACTCGTAAAATTACGCGCCAGCGTCATTTTTAGTAAAAAAATACTTTAATGTCTCATTCCTTCACCTGCATTTCCAACTGACTTGGCTAACTGTTAGTAAACACCAGCTTCCTTATTATTCTATTCCTTGAACATATGTATATTTACCAACAAAATATATGTATGTAGACTAAACAGACTTGCACGATTATTTCTCACACTGTCAACTTCAGTTAGATCGATCACAGTAAGGGGATCCCACTCCAGGGATACAGCGGTAAGACAAATCTTTCCCTGAGCTCTTACGGAAAGTTTTCTCGGTTTTGCTGGACCGCATATGCTATTCTCAACCATTGTTATCGTTCAAAGTTGTAAGTTTTAAATTAGCTTAACACTTGTAACACTTAGTGTTTTTAAAGATATTCAGAAAATATTAATACCTTCCAACCGAACTACACATACAATCTTTAACTATTTCATCGTTTTATTCGAATCATATTCATACATGAAAATATAACTTTATTGCTTTTAACAAACATATTTTGTGTAAAGAATGTAAGGAATTACGAAAATAATTTCAATAAAAATAACATTACCATTGTGCCGTTCATCCAACACTCGCCCATATTCCAGCCATTTAATTTTACCAAACAAGGAAATAGCGGTGTCCACCATTAAAATTCTGGCAATGCAGTAAAAACACGAGCTAACATGTGTATTGTGATGAAAATCGAGGTGGTCAAGCGGGGGTGCACTCAGTCACCAGATTTGCAATTCACAATGCGTCCTGTTGGCAAACAGTCGGTCGGGTGACGAGTAGTGTTTGTAATCGAAGGCTTAACATGTTGTCGCTAGAACGATTAGTGTTGACGACGCTGGTTTCCGATACAGGCGTGGGTATCGGTCGAATTGTCGAAATCGTACGTGGAGTTGGTTAGTTTTTGGTCATGCTATTTATGGGCTTAGCAGTTTATGTGATACGAGTGATAATTTTGATTTTATTAACTACATTTTTTATTTTATAATATCGTAGCTAACATACGTATGGTATTAATGACTGCTGCTTACTGAGGTATACATTACACCCGTTAAGCTACAGAAAACCATCCTATAAAACTTCAGTCCTATCTAAAAAGAAATCAAAGTCATTATGTAACATTAACGCTACAATATTTTATACCACTCCTAAACGTATGTAACATAACATTACATTTTATCACGCCTTTTATCCCCGAAGGGGTAGGCAGAGATGCACATTATGCCACTATACAATGTAACACCCAGTTTTCACTATTTATGTTATGAGTCCCATGTAATAGGGGGTGATCCTATTGCCACATACCGGGCACAATTCCAGACTCCTCGCCACTACTGAGAATTTTATAAAAAACCCAGTGATACTTTGCCCGACTCGGAAATCGAACCCGAGACACCTTGCCCAGCAGTCACACTTGCGACCACTCAGCCAACGAGGCAGTCATTAATCTTAAATGTATGTATACAGTTTTATACTCATATTTTTACATTATAGTGGCACTTGATTACTATTAACCTTCAAGCGGGCGCGCGTAGTCGAATCGACCGCGGTTAATACATTCTCGTTCGTATTTTTATTTTTAGTTGCCACATGCATTTCTAATTTCTAGTAGCCTGTCACTATCTTTTTAGGTGTAAAATAAAAACTATTTCGTTGCTTGAAGCGCTCTCTACACTCCACAAATTACAATTGTTTAGGCTCTGGCGCAGTCGTTGAAAAGACTACACGCGCCTGTCGTCGAATAGGTTACGCGCGACGCCCAACGCGACATACACATGTCAATATTATCTAATTCAGCTTGGAGTTTTGGTGTTTTAAAGCATTTTTTGTTTAAATAATTCGTTTATGGTTATCGCAAAGTACAGTAATCGAGGAATTACAAAGAGAAGACGAAGAAGAGAGTGAAGAAGAGAGTGCTTAGCAACCAAGGCTCTGAAACTTCTCATCACATAGTTTTAGAAGAACATCTATCTGATGTTATATCATCCTTGTCGGATTTAGATGAGAATAATTTGTAGCTTTCGGAAATAAATAGCTGTTTTACAGGACGCGATAAAGTAACGAAGTAGCAAAATCTGAAAAATTACTAGAATACTGACTCAGACGAAAATAAAATCAAAATTAATGAGTTTTTAGAGTTTTATCCTTACTTTATTTATTTTTTGGTCTACGTATATAAACCAACCTAACATATGTAAACGGGTCTTAATTTTTATTTTGATCCGAAGAATATTTGAGTTACTTTAGGTGACTCAATAATTTCTTCTTTTTCATAATTTTAATTACTTGTTGTGACAAATTTCTCTTTAAAGACAATGATATTATATCTTAGTACAAATTAATAAATGATTATCCCATAATTATTGCTTTCTTGGTCATATTCATCCCATAGGTCTATTCGGTTACGCGCGCCCGCTCCCGTTACAAAAGACCGCGCGCCCGCTTGAAGGTTAAAACTAAAAACATGCAACTAATTAACTAATAGTATGTAGGAACACAACTTTGTAACTTGAAAACGGAAAACAAAGTTAACAAGTGGCAACTTTACACATACGAATTAATTACCTCTGCAAGCAAGTTAAAGTTCATTTTCTACGGCACGGTTGGCGCCGTGGCTGGGCAACCGGCTCACAACAACCGGCAACGTGTCACGGATTCGATTCCCGCACGGAAGAACTTTGTGTGATCCACAAATTGTTGTTTCGGGTCTGGGTGTCATGTGTATGTGAACTTGTATGTTTGTAAACGCACCCACGACACAGGAGAAAATCCTAGTGTGGAGTAATGTTTTTTTTTTTAAAAAGAAAAACAAAGAAATTATAGACTGTTACCTATATGCTAAATAACACATGGATAACGTCACATCATAACCCTTTTATACCCTGCAAGAAAAATTTACATATCAATTCCAAGTACTAAATTATAATATCAAGTGTGTGATGTGGTACCTTCAAGGCCCGACTGTGACTGAATAGGTTGGGTTGACGTAGTTAACGTCGGCCCATCAAATATAAAAAAATAAAAAATAACACTATTTATGTTATGAGCATGTAATAGGGGTTGAGCCTATTGCCAATTACTGGGCATAAGTCCAGATTCCGTGATACTACTGAGATTTTTTGAAAAAATCCAGTAATACTTTGCCCGACTCGGGAATCGAACAAGAGACCCCTTGCGCAGTAGTCGCACTTGCGACCACTCGGCCAACGAGGCAGTCTTTTTTTTTTTTTTTTTTATGGCATAAGCCGGTAAACGAGCAGACGGATCACCTGAGCAATCGGCGTCGCCCATTGACACCTGGAATACCAGAGGCGTTACAAGTGCGTTACCGGCCTTTTAGTCTAAACTAAAAAAGGAACTTCTTTAAAAAATAATAATAATGAACTCATTATGATTAATTCCATTCCTTTGATAAGGCTTACTAATCGATTTAGAAATGCAATGAAAATAAATATGCATCTTTTCGAATTTCCTAATGCTTTCATTATTTGCTAATTCATAACCAATTCTATATAGGTCAAAATATATTGGTGCTACGACTAAAACTAAGCTGTTTTCAACAACCCTACCCTTCCTTTGCATTCAAGTGGTATTGACAAGTTGATGATATATTAAGATCGAATGACAAGTGAGTGATGGACTTGTCGATATAATTAATCGGAACTGTATATCGATTCGACTGAAGAATTAATTGATGTTGTGTTTCAAAGTCGTTAAGGCTTTATTTTGTTTGTGGCAACAATTTATAAATGCTTTTATATAAGTATTTTGACCGTGGAAGGAAAACTAGCACGTAATTTTATCATTACAATAGGGATGATGACAGGGTATGAAAATTAAAAATCTAATTAGTCCGTCAGTTAGGTAATGAAAAAATAGACACGTAGGTATTTTTTGTTGTACTTATAATAAAATGATACTTAGATATAACGAATCAAAGTTTAGGAATGGGGGCTAAAACATCATTTCTACGTATAAAATATACATAGAAATGGCATCACGCGACATTTCAAATCAATATGTCGTCGAAAGTATTCGTTTCTGTAAAAAAATAAAAAATACATGTGTAGTGTTTTAAAATAATCTATCGCGGAGAACCTGACGGGTTACCGGGACTCCGGCTCGACGTGCAGAAGAAGGAACGGGGTGGTTTTTAGTCAGTAAGAGTTTGACACTCCCTCCCGCCTCACCCAGGCGGGAGCAGTCATTCGATGATTATACCCTTAAAAAACAGACGGACATTAAAATAAAAATTAATCATCTACCTTTTTATGATTATTATTCAGCGTTTCACAAAATATATGTATATACTTCTGCTCATTAACTGTGTAATAGAAAAAACTATTTTAAAGTAACAAAAACTTCTAAAATTCATTTATCTATTGTTCTACCCTCCTTCGCGCCACAGAAGCAAAAACTTTTTTCTAAAAAAAAACTTCTCATATCGCATTTACTCCGCTCCCCAACTGAAAGCATTACGGACAGTCGTTCACAAATAAACTAGGAACCAAAAACAAAAAAATATCTCACTTCAAAAAACAGTAAAGAACTTGTCATTTCTGTCCAATTGAGTTAGGTTGGGGTGGCCCAAAAAATGTCAACTCCAATACTGCTAAAGACGCAACGATAGCACATTTACCAGGTAGAATCCGCTTTATTTTTAGCCCTGAATCGATTTCCACGTAAATATTTTATTTCTTATACGGTGAACAGATAATTGTGTAATTTGAAGAAATTGTAGCCATAATTTCAAAGGCGTACGTTTCTGATTAGATTGACATGGGTCTATATTTGTGCTTTAAAATTTCACAGAAATCCATATTCGTTATACTTTCTGATTGTTCCTGACAGGGATTAAGTATGAACTTTCATTTCCGAAATAAGTCAGAGTACCCCTTGATTAATGTTTTCTATCTTATAAATAAACAAAACAGTACAAGTTACAGTGTTTTTATTTTATCCATCATGATACATACTGAATTAACTAAAATTTTTGAGTAGACTACGCTACATCACAACGCCCGCTTACGCTGCGTATGAGGAAGACTCCCTGTGTGACCCGAAACTAGTTGAGTTTTCTTAGTACTTTTGTTATTTTATTCTTTGGCAACCGAGGTTTTCTCAGTATTTTTACGTGAATAACCTGTCATTTTTAGTTGACAGGTACCTATCAGTATTTCAAAATTGTACATCATAAAACTTACCTACAATTTCCGAATGTTTGTTGTCCTTTTTGTTCGTCAAAGAGCTTAACAGAATTGTGTCACACACTAATCACAGAAATTCTTGTATAGACTTCTTAAAATTCCTTATCATCAATCACCTTTCCCATTTTACATTTCACTTCTAAGATCACGAAAAATTCCAGCCAAACGGAACGAAATAACTATGCATAACGATTTAAAATTCAAAGTAACGGATACACTATAAACGGTGCCGATGGAATGTGCCAACCTTATTAAGCTGAATGCATAAATGCACGCGCCATTTTAAATTCAACATTCAACTATGAATTATTAATGTTAATGAGAATTAAAATTCAGAATGATCGTTGTTCGTACTTTCGGTTTACGATTGTAAAATGTAATAGATAAGGATGTTTTTATGGATGACGATGAAGTGATGAATTATTATAATCTTGTTTGTCTTATGCTGGTAACATAGCATAATATCACGCCTTTTATCCCCCAAGGGGTAAGCAGAGGTGCCAATGTAACACCCACTTTTCAATATTTATGTTAGGAGTCCCATGTAATAGGGGGTGAACCTATTGAAAATTCCAGACTCCGTGCTACTACTGACATTAAAAAAAAAACCCGGTGATACTTTGCCCGACCCGGGAGTCGAACCCGAGACCCCTTGCCCAGCAGTCATACTTGTGACTACTCGGCCAATAAGGCAGTCATGTTGGTATTGAAATCTAATCAGAAACGATCAATGATCTAATTATGTAGCATTTTATTTTATAACCATTAGCTGAAGAAAAGCTTCCTATGTCCTTTAAGGCATTTTAAATCACACTAATATTATAAATGTGAAAGTTTCTTTGTTTGGATGTCTGTGCGTCAATCACGCTGAAACTACTTAACGGATTTTAATAGCCAAAGCCAAAGCCAAAATCATTTATTTCAATTAGACCAGGAAGGCACTTTTGAACGTCAACAAAAAAAAATTAAACTATTTGCTCATTTCAAGGTGTAGATTTCTATGGAGAAGAATGAGCAAGAAACTCCATAAAATATGGTATAGGTACTGGCAAGGTATGGGCTGACTTAGGTGATAAAAATATTATTACGATTAAATGCTCCCATGGGATAAAACAGGAATACGCGGGCAATGCCACGGATAAAAGCTATAGTTAAGTATTATATCTTCCACGGACAAAAAGTATAGAGTTATTACTTTATATCATACAGTATTTCATTATATTTCAAACAACATTTGGTAGACTGTATATATACCTACACAATATTTCTCTACAACATTTAAATGTCAGCCTGAAAATAACAGTTTGTGTGGACTGGGTATAAAATATATGCTCCCAACAAAAAGTAGTAAATCTATGATACAAGCGTTGTCTTTATTCTGTGACAAAATTGCTGTAGCGTCAAAGACAATAGTTTTCCTTTGGTATCCATTTTTATTATCATACCAGAAACCCGTGCCGCTTTTGTTTGGCACGAGTGCAATTTGAAAGAATATGTCGACGATATATACGTAAAGTAATTCACAGTAGGAAAGAATAGCTAAGAATATACCAAAGATGAATCAATAATGAAAAATCTAGTCGTTTTATAGCTGGTGAGACACTAGTTAATGTAGCAGACAAAAATAATGGATACTGAGTTGAATTAAAAAAAATGTAAAGCAGTAGCAGTCCTTCTTGTAGATTATTTGAAATCATTGGACACGTATTATTTATTTTCTTACAGAAACTAATAATTTCGACGATATATTCATTTCAAATGTCGCGTGACGTCATTTTATACGTAGAAATGACGTTTTAGCCCCCACTCCTAAACTTTGATTCGTTTTAATAAGTATTGTTTTATAATACGACAAAATAAAAAAATACGTGTCTAATATTTTTTCATTACCTAACGTACGGACTAATTAGATTTTTAATTTTCATACCCTGTCATCATTCCAATTGTGTACATATAAACTTATGTCCATAAACCCCTTTACCTAAAAGTGACACAAATTGAAGCCATATACATAAGAATGAACCAAAAAAATATACCACAAAGATGTCTTAAAGTCTTGCAAAATTTCAAATGTTATCTTTTTCTTAGGAAATCCCCTACACAACGCAGTCACATAATTTTTCCGATAAAACTAGATGACATCTTAATAAAGGCTTGTCTTTATAAAATGGAGTGCTATTAAACTGGTAGGGGAACATTTATTTCATAAAATCGACACGCTAAAACTTCATAGTATTTAGAACGTTGCGGCACGGGTCTTCATACAAACTTTGAGATAAAAAATTATGGAAACTATTGGACCTATTTTATTAATGAAAATTGGTACCAAGAGTTTTTTTTTATTATTATACGTTGGTATTTTCTCCTGTGTCGTGGGTGCGTTTAAAAACATACAAATTCACATACACAATGACACCCAGACCCGAAACAACAATTTGTGGATCACACAAACTGTTGCTCCGTGCGGGAATCGAACCCGCGACACGTTGCACGGCAGCCGGTTGCCCAGCCACCGCACCAACCGTGCAGTCAAAACAGTTATAATAGTTACCTACTCATACTTACGAGTCGCGGAGAACCTAACGTGTTACCGGGGCACCGGCTCGAACTGCAGGAGAAGGAACGGGGTGGTTTTTAGTCAGTAAGAGTCTGACACTCCCTCCCGCCTCACACAGGCGGGAGCAGTCACTCGGTGATTTTCCCCCCTTAAAAAAAAGAACTCATACTTACGTATTATATTTATATTTTGAATTCTAAAATCGTACTTATGAACATTTTCGAAAAAAAATTGTGAGCAGTTCATACGCAATTTGTGAAAGTCTTAGTTTTTACCTCTTTGTCTAAACTTTTTTTAGAGAATATTGAAAGCAGTTTTTTATACTTTGATATGTTGCGTATGAGTATTAAGCTAAGGTTCTGTGGATTAGACATTTGTTTGTTTGAAAAGCCACGCCGCGTAAAACCCCTTAACTATCTTCAGCCGATAGTATTGGTTGTTCCTTTAAAATATTGCTACCACATAGCGGTTTTTAGTTTTCCAAGCTCGTGGGTTATTTTCAATGTTTTATTTTTATTAAAAAGCATCGGAACGCTATTGAAGGATTTTATGCAACTTTTTAGGATGGTCTTTTATATTGTCTTTCATTGAAATACAATATTTATTTGTTATATATCGTTGAGAATTTATATTTGGTAAACTGTTGACCTACAAACACAATGTGGTTCTGATCAATAGGAAAATCTTTTAGTCAGTAAAAATATTTATTAAATAAGAACCTAAATTACTGAAGTCTATAATTATCTGAGTGTTTTCTTTCCAGAATGATAAATTTTATCCCCGAAGGGGAATGCAGAGTTGCCTTTACGGCTCTTAATGCCACTGTACAATGTAACACTCACTTTATGTTAGGAGTCTCATATAATAGGGGGTGAGCCTATTGCCATATACCGTGCGCTATTCCAGACTCCGTGCTACCACTGAGATTATTTAAAAAAAACCCAGTAGTGCTTTGCCCGACCCGGGAATCGAAAACGAGACCCCTTGCCCGGCAGTCGCGCTTGCGACCACTAGGCCAATGAGGCAGCCTACTGTAACATATTAATAAACATTATGTTATGCTTGTTACAGCTGTACTCGAGGAGACTACCTGAAGGTGTACTGGGAGGTCCAAGGTCCAGGGCCTCCTGGAGCTATCAACGAGCGGTCAGCCTGGGCTAGGGAGCTCTGTGGCAGCAGAGCTGATACCCCACCAGCCCTCTACTCTCCAGGACCTTCGCTTGTTTTAGAGTTCCATACTGGAGCGAAGCAGAACAACGCTACAGGTTTCGTTGGAACCTACAGTTTTATTGATAGACGTAAGTACTGGTTATTTTTTTAAACATGCTTTTTTTATAACAGTGTCATCGATTTTTGTCGTAGTTTTAGTGCGGTGAATCCGTGAAGCTAGCAACATGTGTTATGATATTTAATATGAACTAAAAATATAAGTATTTCAGAATTGTGTATAACATGATTTAAAAATCTTATCATTGTAGGTACCACTTAACTAATAGGGATGATGACGGGGTATGAAAATCAGAAATATATTTAGTCCGTCAGTTAGATAATGAAAAAATATAAGACACGTATTTTGTAGTTTTTCGTTCAAGGTTACAATATTTAGATAAGACTAATCAAAGTTTAAGAGTGAAAGCTAAAACGTCATTTCTACGTATAAAACATCCCTAGTTGTGACGTCACGCGATATTTCAATTCAATATACAATCAAAAGTATTTGTTTCTGTAAGAAAACAAAAAATACGTGTCTAATGTTTTAAAACAATCTACCAGACGGACATTAAAATAAAAATTAGTCATGTACCCTATAATGCATTCGGCACGTACTAAAAACTAAAGAAGATAATAAATCAATTTTAAAGTTAAATTGCACCTACTGAGAGAGTATTTTACTTTTTACACACAACCGTCAATAATTTGTGTGCAACAACAATCAACAATATAAAAACTCAATAATTCATTTCATGAATTAAATAAACGCATTCACATTCACATACCTACACCTACATAAGCTGCGAATAAACACGGAACCCGCATATTACTCAAAGATTTATTTTGGAAACGCGAATTCATACAGATGCGAAATTAATGAAGACTATAATTAATATACGCTTATTAAAACAGGTTAATGAGGGAAACTGTTACTTATCTCGTAGGTGTGTGAGATTAATTTCGTTAGTGCATTGCATAATTTGTTTGCGCACTGGACTTAAAATCAGACGTCCACAAGGCACGGTTAATTTATGAAATACAGGAATGTTGAATTGTGAATTTTGCAAAGTTTATATTGTGATGCGTTTCGTAATGAATATATAATGCAATGTAACAATTGAAGACTTTAATATAAACTTCTTGGTACTCCATGACTTTAATATAAACTTCGTGGTGCAATAATATTAATCAAGTTATGTATATCTACCATAGATTTATAACTTATCATATCAGTGATATCTACCATCTGTAATTCCTATATGAAATTTCAGTAAAGAGATTTTAAGTCAATTTATAAAAATAAAATAAAATTCAACATTTATCAATCAAAATTATGTTAAAATAATTAAAACATGACTGCCCCATTGGCAGAGCGTTCGCAAGTGCGACTGCTGGGCAAGGGGTGTCGCTTTCAATTCCGGGGTCGGGCAAATAACACTGAGTCTGGAAATGTGTGGTATATGACAATAGGCTCACTCCCAATTACATGGGACTTGTGGGTGTTACATTGTACAATGGCATTAAGTGCCATTACACCTCTGCCTACCCCTTCGGGGATAAAAGGCGTGATATTAAGTTATTATGTTACGTATAATGTAATTGAAACATTACTGAATCAATTTTAAAGTCCAAGAACTATTCTAAAATTCATTAATTTAGATTTCCACCAATCAAAGCTTAGGCTATGCATGCGTACACCAGTATGCTCTATTTTAGGTACCCTTTGTCAGGTACGAGAATGCACTAAGCGGATATATTGATCAAAGCCAGTGGAGTTTGGTATTAAAATCCAATATTTATGCAAAGTGCTTGAATAATTCGTGAAGCATTTTTGTTTTGGAGCCCGAAAATTGATGCGTGGTAGATCCCCACTGGGTCGGCACGTTTTTATGGTAGTTGCGGAACGTATTATGATTTGAATTTTGATTCAGTTTATTTTTTATAATACAGGGTCAAGCAAATGTTTGTTTAGAGTGTCGCAAATTGAAAAATACTTAGTAGTTTTTTCTGAGTTTGAGAAGAAAACCGTATTATATTAATACACACTATGGCACTTAATGCTACTGTACAATGTAACACCCACTTGTCATTATTTATGTTATGAATCTCATGTAATAGGGGGTGAGCCTATTGCCACACATCACTACTCCAGACTACGTGAATTAAAAAAAACCAGTAATACTATGCTCGACCCAGGAATCGAATCCGATACCCCTTGCTCAGCAGTCGCACTTGCAATCACGCAACCAACGAGGCAATCAATACACATTATACATTTATATCCATTTTGTAAGTAGCTCTAATAGAAGCCAACCAACGAATCTCAGGTAAAATATTGTGTAAAAATTTGAATAACAAATTCGTGAATAACAACACATCAAATCCAGCCAATTTACTTCAAACGTTCGTACTCTCTAATTTGTAATTTCTATAATCTGTTGTACAAACTTAAGAGCTACTGAACCGATTTTAACACGGTGTTCACAGTTGAAAGCTTATATTTGAGAGAGGTACTGATGTGTGAAATTTCACCCTTTGTCCTTGAGGTGGCGACGACTAAGCAAACGTTTCACCTATGTACAAATATAAATAGGTACTCATCTTACTGTAAATTGTGTTGCAACATTAACAAAATTAATTATGAATGCAAACGAAACAGATTAAAAAATTAATCATAGTTTTACAGTACATCTTCTATTCCATGAAAACGTAGACAAAGAACCTAGCCGCGGAGAACTTAACGGGTAACCGGAGCTCCGGCTCGACGTGCAGGAGAAGGAACGGGGTGGTTTTTACTCAGTAAGACTCCTCCCGCCTCACCCAGGCGGGAGCAGTTATTCGATGACTTTCCCCCCTTAAAAAAAAAAAAAAGACAAAGAACCTACATACTCAAAATACTAATATACAGACACACAAATGGTTAAGCTAACTTCGCTTTTAAATATTTCTGAGAATTTACTAGTTCCACCGATATGAATTTCATCTCCCTTACAACTTGCTCAGCTCAGGTAGGGTGACAACAACAATTGAAAATTACAGCCTAAAACCCTAGACAGACAACCTCATGAGTCACGATTAAAAAAACTAATAATAAAATTAGATGCCTCGTTGGCCGAGTGGTCGCAAGTGCGGCTGCCGGGCAAGGGGTCTCGGGTTCGATTCCCGGGTCGGGCAAAGTATTACTGAGTTTTTAAAAAATTCTCAGTAGTAGCACGGAGTCTGGAAATGTGCCCGGTATATGGCAATAGGCTCACCCCCTATTACATGGGACTCATAACATAAATAGTGAAAAGTGGGTGTTACTTCTGTGTGCACCACTGCCTACACCTTCGGGGATAAAAGGCGTGATGTTATGTGTAAAATTAGATATGGGACAGTTAAAAGTACTTATTTAACCGTGGTTACCTCCGTCAGAGCTAAACATACGGGATCACTACCAAACAGCTTAAATTTACCTGATATTAGGCACCTATTATTAAATGCACAAGGTTTAAATTAGCATAATTATCAAATAGGGGATGTTAATTTGTATGTAAATTGCCAACTTCCGACATTTTAACTTCTTCGTACCAAAATCTTTTGCTTCGGTAATATGTTTTTGTTGGATCTTTGGTTAATTATGGTGTGGTGTGTTTGCTGTGGCATGTGAGATCTTTTAACTTTAATTATCGATGTTACTAAACATACCATTGTACTTTGGTTGACAAAGACGTAATTACGTTTGTTATTCGAGTGTTTTCTAATTTGTATAGTTTACTTCAAAATTCCAAAATAATGTGACAGATTGAATTGTTTCACTTGGGATAAGATTTACATGGACTTTTTCATAGGGTGAAAATCATCGAATTGTCATTTTCCCGCCTGGGTGAGGCGGGAGGGAGTGTCAGACTCTTACTGACTAAAAACCACCCCGTTCCTACTCCTGCCCTTCAAGCCGGAGCCCCGGCAACCCGTTAAGTCCCCCGCGGCTCCGTATCGGCATCAGCCGTATTGGGGCCCATCCGTGGTGGTCTGAGGGCTCTATAAAGCGCGCGCGGAACGCAACGCGCCGTACGCTTTTTTTTTTTTTTTTTTTTTTAAGGGGGGAAAATCATCGAATGACTTCTCCCGCCTGGGTGAGGCGGGAGGGAGTGTCAGACTCTTACTGACTAAAAACCACCCCGTTCCTTCTCCTGCACGTCGAGCCGGAGCCCCGGTTACCCGTTAGGTTCTCCGCGACTCCGAATCGGCATCGGCCCTATTGGGCCCCATCTGTGGTGGTCTGATGGCTCTTTGAGGCGCGCGCGGAACGCGACGCGCCGTACGCTCGGGTCTGTTTCTGGTCGGACGGGGAGCCACCCATGCTCGCCGTCCGCAGGCCCGCGCTTACGGTGGCCGGAGATCGTCTCGCGATCCCCGACGCCCGGTGTGTCCTTCGCGATGGCTGGGTTGCGAGGAGGCAGCGCTTCGCTGCCTCACGCGTCCCGCCTCCTCCTTAGCTAGCATGACTGCTTCGCAAAAGGAGGAGACGGCATCCCAGTCCCCCTCGCTCCGCATCATGGCCTGCACTAGGCCCGGACGCGAGAGGTCGCCATCGCCGATCACTTCCCTGAGGACACGGCGGTGCTCAGCCCACGAAGGGCATTCTCCCACCGTGTGTTCCACCGTGTCCTCAGGGCGGTCCTCGCAGTGATGACACCCGGGCGTTTCCTCCCGCCCCATACTCCCGAAACTTCCATGTCCGGTGAGGACCTGCGTCAGGCGGTAGGTGAGGACGCCGTAGCGTCTCTCAAGCCACTCCTCAAAGAGGGGACTTACCGCTGCGATGGCACCGAGCCCAGCCCTCGGTTGCGACAGTCGTTGCTGCCATTCCGCCATGAGATCGCGCCGGAGCTCATCCCGCCACGCACCTATTTGGCGCGGCAGCGGGGTTTCACCCCGGCGACGTGCCTCCGCGCACATGCCGTACACGCGCGCGAGCACCTTCGCCTCCAGATCCCACGGCGGTAATCCGGCAACGCTCGGGTCTGGTTCTGGTCGGACGGCGAGCCACCCAAGCTCGCCGTCCGCAGGCCCGTGCTTACGGTGGCCGGAGATCGTCCCGCGATCTCCGACGCCCAGAGTGTCCATCGCGGCGGTTGGGCTACTTTATGAAAACAAATAAAGCCTGTTTCCGAATAGGTAGAACCGATAATCTCTACGGTTTTAATATTTTTGCTTCAATCATTTCATTCATAATGATTTGATGTAAATGCTATCTGAAATGCACTTAAGTTCAATTTAAATATGATAGCTGTCAATTATTTGTGTTTATTCGTAAAACATTTTAGTTAGGGAGGTACTAATGGAAAATATTTGAGTAATTTTAACGCTTCTAAGACTAATGTTAGTAAATTATAATTCACGAAATAGACTTAAAATATCCAATTATTTAGGTATCAAAATAGCTTTCTAGACATTTCTAGTCGTCTGTTTATTTATTCAAAAGCTGACAACTATTCAAAGAATAATTTTGTGAAGTTACTATAAATTTGTATTATATTAAAATGGCTTCAGTAACAAGATTAGAAAATGATAATGATTGATGAGTACTTTCGCGACTTTGCTTACAAATTGAATAATTATTTTAAGTTTGTGAGAAGGCTTTAAAGAAAAATAATCTTTATCTAGTGGTAATAAAAGTTTTATTGGATAAAGTTGGATAATGTAATGTTTTACTACTCAACCTACTCTTCGAAGAATATTGATGATACCTATTTATTACATATCTAAGTAAGTGAATTGATTTTACCACAATGTTGAGTAACTAAAACTGCTTAAAGGATGTTTTTGAGCAGGGAACTCGCGCTAGATTTTTTAACATACGCATTTTAAGATGTACGTTTACAATTTTTCAGAATAACAAAGTGCTATTTACGTATTCGGCATTATAATATATCTGATATGAGACATGCATTTTAATTACAGACAATTATTGCTCGACATAAATATTTTAATACTGTTGGAATTAATTTTGTTCAGGAACACAACATTACCAGGTAAATTCGACTTTCAACTGCAACATTTCGCCAAAGAGAAGCATTGCATTAAATATTTGGCAGGCGCTATATTAAGTTTGAATTTCCATTCAACATTTTCTCATTCTTCAACTCTTTACAAAATCCTCATTATCTTGAAGTTATTATCGATAGCAATTGCTAAGAATTTCAACCTTTATTCACCGAAGAACTTTATCGAATAATAACGGTACAATTTTTCCACCGTTTTGCGACGAAGACAATAGGCAAGAAATGCCTAAAATCCTTGCATTATTTGAATAATAACTTGGACGTTTAAAATTTTAACGTTTTCAGTATACAAAGGGTTGAAAGGACATCTTAATGAAAACTGGAATCGTGATTATTTCTTTCTATTTACACGAATGAGGGGCAAGAATAGAAGTTCATATAGAGTATTATAGAGAATCTGTGTAGTGAACTAGTGACCCGCTTCTAAGATACAAGCAACAATATCACCTAAATTATCAAAAACCTTATTAACGGTAGGTACTCCGATTTCCCAGAGCCCTCTTAATTAAGAGCCTTTACTGAATTAACTATAAATGACAATTTATTCATCTAAATATACCTACTAAGAAAAACTTTAGTTTCGAGTCACATTCCCTACAAGCAGCGTGCGCGGTCACGGCCATATCGTAGCCTACACAGCCTATTTTTAGTTAAGACTTTTGCACATCAATGCCTACGTATTTTTGAGAGGTATAATTAGTTAAGGATAGTAAATAGACTGCCTCGTTGGCCGAGTATTCGCAAGTGCGACTGCCGGGCAAGGGGTCTCGGGTTCGATTCCCGGGTCGGGCAAAGTATTACTGGGTTTTTTTTTAAATTCTCAGTAGTAGCACGGAGTCTGGAAATGTGCCCGGTATATGGCAATAGGCTCACCCCCTATTACATGGGACTCATAACAACTAGTGAAAAGTGGGTGTTACATTGTACTGTGGTAGAATGTGCACCTCTGCCTACCCCTTCGGGGATAAAAGGCGTGATGTTATGTTATGTTATGATAGTAAATAGAAGAAAAGTTATTGCGATGTTTTAATGAGAAGGTTAATAGGACTTCAGCTGTAATAAAAACATATTTTCAATACAATAAACCTTGATAGCATAGTACAAACAGTTCAAGCTAAACTCGCGGTCATCCTTTTACTTTTTATCTCAAACAAAAAAATGGAAATTCACTTTTGTACTTGCTTTTGGAACAATACAATTCTACAAAACAAGCCCATTGTCCACAATACTTGGCCAACAATTAAGCCTATTGCTCAAAAAACTTTGATGAACTCGACCCGTTTAGAACAAAAATACTTACAACGGCACAGATTTTGAGATAGAGACCTATCATTCTCACAAATCTTCACTTGCCTTTTGCCAGTCATTGGGTTAAATACGCCTTGATTTCTCGAGCCCTTTATCTCTAAGAGGCTCAATGTGCCCGCATCCTTACGGCCCTTCAGATCCAACACTTTTGTTGGCACTTATTCCACAACTCTGAACTTCTTTACTTTTCAATTCGTAGCTGTTAATGAGTTAGGTTCATCTGGAACGTGGCCCGCTTTTACCATTACGTTCTTAAGTGTGTCGATAAGATTGGAATTGCGTTTCGCAACTAATTTGGGAAGTTTTGGATGGTAACCTTTGTTTTGGTTTAGAGCTTGTTCATTGGTTTGAAATTTTTTTTGCTTGTTTATGAATAGTTTTTTAATAAAAAACCTTAGCACGTCGTTAAATATGTTTTGTTTAATGATTCACTTTTTGTTCATAATGTCTTTTGTGGAGTTTTAATGAATGGTGACGCCATGAACAACTTGAAGGTTCTAAGGTCATCTTCTATCCACATGGGGTTATGAAAAGAAAAATATATTATTGATGTTCGTCTTCTAAGATATCAAACTTTATTCTAATCACAAGTGTAAGTAATTTTCACTATCTAAGTAGCTTCGAACAATATACACATCAGGACTGAGTTGTAATAACATCATTAGGCGGTCAGCAATACGCTGCCAAGCGGTGGTGATAGGAACATTATCCATGAACATTTGGTAGTAACGGCTTATCGTGCAATAGACGTGTTGACAACTCTGCAGATAATTTGGTGAGAACGAGACCTGTAATTATAAATGATAAGAGAAAACCATTTATTACAACGGAGTTAATAACATAACATCACGCCTTTTATGCCTGAAGAGGTAGGCAGAGGTGCATATTATGGCACTTAATGCCACTGTATAGGTACAGTAATACATGGTTGTAACACCCATATTTCACTATTTATGTTATAAGTCTCATCTAATAGCAGTGAGCCTATTCCTATATACCGGACACAATTCCAGACTTCGAGCATACATAAATAGATTGATGACTGTGATGAAGCGAAAGAGGTATGTATGAATCGTAATTAGTGGCGTTCCCTAGTCTCTGCCTACCCCCATGGGAAACAGGCGTGAAGTTATGTATGCATGTATGTTTGTATGTACAAAAGCGTGTTTATTTTATTACAAACTTCGTGAAGATTTTGTATTCTAGCTACTAACATACAAAGACGTCGGTGTCTGCTAACAGTCTACTCTAGGAACACCATCCATCTATATGATAATCTAGGAAACTATTTGTATAAAAAATTTCATAAGGATACAATGTGCATTTGAATGATTCCAAGTAGTCATGAAATGGGAATATTGCAAGATATCTACAGCTATATTTTGCACAAATATTCTAGATTCTATATAGATTCTAGACTGCCGAGCAAGGGGTCTCGAGTTCGATTCCCGGGTCGGGCAAAGTATTACTGGATTTTAAAAATTCTTAGTAGTAGCACGGAGTCTGGAATGTTATATTCTTTCTTGATATTGACTGTGTTATATCCGTCGAATATATCAAAGTATATAATGTATTCGTCATATACTTTAATCTAAGTATACTTACCTCGATATACTTCTGTGAAATGACGCGGCAACATCGCGCACGCTGCTCACGAGGAAGAGTCCCACTATGAATCGAAACTAGTAGAGCTTTTCTCAATATATTTACGTAGGAAAATCGTTATTTTTATTTAATTCAGGTAATGCGATGGTCAAGATAAACATTAGTTTAGTAGATTTTTGTAATTGTATTTAATTGTACTTAATCTACGGCAATAGACTTGCCTGGCCTGCTTTTAAGTAATGTGGGTATCGTAATTTGTTGTCAAAAAGGAGGTCTCATCTTATGTTAGACATGCTGTACTACCACCTACTCTTTCAAAAGATATATGTATAGTATAGTGAGGCTTTATCATCATCATCATTTCAGCCCTAGGAAGTCCACTGTCTAACATAGTAAGGCTTGATGCTCCGTTATTTTCCTGTGGTCTTGTGATAACATCTATTCCTTAGTATGCTGTGGCTATCAAAGTGCACAAATAGACAACATCCTAAACAAATATTTGTTGGCGTTTCTTGGTAAATATTTTCTTTTAGGCTCAGGAGTTATATGTTTTTGACTGTGTTGTATGGTAACTGCATAAGTATTGAATACATGTTTTGAGTACCTAAATTTTGCTTAAAAAATCAGTATGCCTTATTACATAACACAAAATCATGCCCAATCAAGGCAGAGGTGCACATTACGGCTTTGTCACTATTTATGTTATGAGTCCAATAGACTCACTATTGCCATATACCTGACACAATTCCAGACTCCATGCTTCTTTAGAAATTTTTCAAACAATCCTGAAATAGTTTACTTGACGCGGTTATCGAACGCGAGACCCCTCGCCCATCAGTCGCTTTTGCGACAACTCGGACACTTACTACAGTAACTCATAAACATTTAATGAATACTTAAACTGTGCCTTAGTAATGATTTTGTTCCGAAAACAATTGCTAAGGACTGGGTTAAGTAACAATTAAGTGACTCTAAATACGGGGGTTAGTATATAAGTTGATTTCACATTGTCTATTTGCAGGCTATAGGCTCAACTCCTATTACATAGAACTCATACGATAAATAGTGAAAAGTGGGTGTTACATTGTCCAGTGGTATAATGTGCACCTCTGCCTACCCCTTCGGAGATAAAAGGCATGATGTTATGTTATGTTATGTTATTTGCATTCTTTGTTTGTTTCTTTAAGTGATGTTTTAAATAAATGAAACTTCTAATATCCAAACAATTAGCTTGGTTGCCAATGTTGTCTTAACTCATAATGAAACATTCACAATGATAATGGTGATTTATTATTCTGATGTATTATAACATTATTAGATGTAAATTATTAATTATTATTATTAGCATATAATGCAAATAAATAATTTTAATAGGCTCTAAACTAAACTAACAATATTTCATAATCAACAACAAAATAAATTAATTAATGTATGTAAATATATCGTTATGTTATCATTAAGTTTAATGATTTTAATGATTAGCAAATAGAGTTTAAATTAGTTTGCTTAAAAATAAGTCGTAATGTGATTACATAACGATATATTTACGCATAGAATTACGCATAAGTAATTTACGCATAAGAGATAGAATTGAAGAACTCTTCAATTCTATCTCTTTCTAATAACTAAAGTCAATTTATCTCCAAATGACATATTTCTTCGACCATGGCACTGTTCCACAAAGTTAACCCTGCGTTCCATAAACAGAATGCATGTCTTATTGCTTTGACATATGGTGCATTATTGTGTTAGGGAACTGTAAAGTTTGTTGGTCTCGAGTCAACTTAGACAAATGTTTGTTGAGGAGTTTCCGCACCTGTGTTCGTGTTATATGTCTCTGTCGTGAGATTTCTGCGAGCTACTCTGACAATGATCGAAAGTACTATGGATACGACATGATGGCTCTTCTTGAATTATGTGGGCTTGGGAGAGACGTAACTTTCTAGCGCTTGAATAAGTTGAGCGTATGATACGAAAATATTTTTTGTAGGACATTACATACCTACTCACATATCTGATTGGTATTTTAAAGTGGCATAGTGCATCTATTCCCTAAAATTGCGACTAGCCACTAAGAAGGCGGCAATAGGAAGATAGTAGCATTCTCTTAATGCTTAGGATTAGGTTAGAGACTGCAATCCTTAAGAATTTGACCGTCAAACAACAACGCTTTTTGTAAAACAGGTTTATCTTGTTATAATTCAAGCACATACGTTTAAACAACTCTGGTCATTCTAAATAGAGACTTATTCAAACAAAACCCTTACTTACGCAGCAAGGCAGTCAAATAATCATCATCGTCATCATCATTAATATCCGAAAGACGTCCACTGCTGGACAAAGGCCTCCACGTCGAACGACAATAATATGTTTACCAAACGTATTATGATCTCATAACTCGAAATATTCAATTGAAATAGAATAAAATTGACTTGCGAGCGAGCAATATAAAAGTATGCAACCACTATATTCCGAAGGGAAAATCTGGTGTAAATCTGAGAAAATCCTTCGGGTAGACGGCCCAAGACGCTCAAATAGGATCAGGTCAGGCTTGGTAAGGACGGCTTATCGGCAGCTGGGCTCCATGCATATTAAAACCACCTGCAGAACCCGTAACTTGAGCCAGAGAGAATATTCTATTAGTTTGAAAAGAACCGCGACGAATGTAGCTAGGGAATTATTTTTACTTTGGTCGAGATACGTATTTGTACTGTTTTATATTTATAATATATGTACATGTGATTCTTTGATAGAGGTGACCCGAACGAGTGTCTCACAAAAATTCTATCGTTATCGAAAGGTGTAAAATGTGAAAACATGCTTTGATTTGACGAAATTTTTTTATAATCGGTTCGGTCGGTGGTATAATGAAACGAATGACGCATTAGCCAATTTTGCACTGTACTTACCTCATTACCATACACCATTCAATGCATCTATACATATAAATAAAGTTGGAGTATCTGTTTGTAATATTAAAATAACCGCTTTTCACTACATGCATATGTCGTGGTGGCCTGGAGGTTTAAGACGCTGGCTTCCCATGCACCAATGTGACTTTTTCCGAGTTATATGTACTTTCTAAGATTATTTAGACACCGATAAACAGTGAAGGAAAACATCGTGAGGAAACCTGGGCTTATAATTTCTAATTATAAGTTTGTAATCGCCAACCCGCATTGAGCAAGCGTGGTGATTAATGCTCAAACCTTCTCCGTGTGAGAAGAGGCTTTGCTCAGCAGTGGGCATCTATAGGCTGTTGATGACTACATGCATATGAAGAATACATACGATACATATACCAAAAAAAGTTATATTCTAAAATGTAAACCAGAAACAATTCTTCGTTGACAAAGCCGCGGGCAACAGCTAATCCAATATAAAAATATAACTATTATATTCTAGTGTTCAATGGCACAAAATAAACAAAACTAAAACAGCCATAAAATCGTTAACAAAACACACAAAATTTAATCTTGAATTACAACTGAGACTTTGTAATATAACCGTGTCGAATATAAGATTTTGAACGCCCTATCCATTAAAAATACCTAAAAAATTCTCACTTCATCCTCTAACCGCACCAAGTGGAGGTTTTTACAAAAAGATTTTAAAAATTTCTCAGAAAATTTAAAATTTTCCAGATCGCTCCCTTTATAAAGGAATCCTGAAAGTGGCTCTTTATATGCTAAGTGATGGAACTCGACAGCAATACGAATGCGCTTCTGTATATGTATACAATATATATACATAAGATGAAATATACAGAGGTAACATTCTGGTTGAAATCAACATAATAAGCTCTAGTGTTTGTTTGTTTGTTTGTACGCGCCAGTCTCCAGAACTACTGGTCCGGTTTGATTAATTTCTTTTCTGTTATTGGATTTATCGATAAAACATTGCGAGTGCCTCGTTATAGGCATATGGCAATACTCGCTCGGCCCCTATTACATGGGACTCATAGCATAAATAGTGAAAAGTGGGTGTTGCATTGTACAGGCATGAGGAGCCATAATGTGCATCTCTGCCTACGCCTTCGGGGATAAAAGGCGTGATGTTATGTTATGAAATCACGCTAGGAGCCGGGCAAATAGAGTGAAACTGCGTTTTAGTAGCTAGTGTTTGATAAATAGTTAAAAATTTGGTTATCAATACCCATCGTTTCAGCCTGGATTAAAAATCTATTTTTTTATACCTCTAACTTTATAACAAATTATTTCATTTAGATACTAGTCTTATCTGCATTGACCTTAAACTTGTAAAAACCTTGCTATCAGAATGTGCTAACGGGTCAACATGTGGTTATCTGAGAACATTTCTTGTAGGCTTTTAACTACACTGATAAATAGTAAAGATAGTATGTACGAATGTTATAAAAAACGGTAAGTGTTTAACTTATATTATAACTAACCACTGTTACACGGTCTCACCCACTCTGTACAGCGCCTTTTAATCATAGCGTGATGTTTTATAGCCTATAGCCTTCCTCGATAAATGGACTATCCAATAGAAAAATATTTTTTCAAATCGGACCAGAAGTTCCTGAGATAAGCGCGTTCAAAGTCAAAAGCGCGTTCAAAGGGGTTCTGGGTCTCACGACACAGGGAATCCTAGTGTGGGGTCCAGAGCTATATAAATATGTAATGTGAAGCTTTTTGTCAATAAACATATTTTTTATTTTATTTTTTTTAAAACAAGCAAACAAACATATACAATCTATAGCATTATATAATAGTAAGTATAAGAAATAGTGTAAGATTAAGTTTAGCCAACCATTCAACCACTCACCTGACAAAGCTGTTCCTTGAATATAAGGTGAAAGGTGAACTGAAGCAAAAAAATCGAAAAGAAGTACACGTTTTCATTATTTTCAACCTATTGGTTCAAAATGACTGCACGGTTGGCGCAGTGACTGGGCAACTGGCTGCCGCGAAACGTGTCGCGTGTTCGATTCCCGCACGGAACAACTCTTTGTGTGATCCACAGATTGTTGTTCCGGGTCTGGGTGTCATGTGTATGTGATATTGTATGTTTGTAAACGCACCCACGACACAGGAGAAAATCCTAGTGCGGGGCAACGTTTTTATAAAAAAAAAATATATAGCTTGTAGGAACCCTGATACATAGCTCATTATCTCGTCTGCAAACACATTGTTAAGTAAATAAAATATCTAAACTTATTTTTTTATGAAATAGATTTATTGAATAAATCGCAGGATTTCAATACAGGCATAACGTTGTTTTAGAAAAAAAAATGTAATACAGATTTGCTTCGATTTGAAAGGCAGAATAGAATTATATACTCTAAAATATGGAGTAAATAAGTTTTATAGTTCACTGTACGCGAATCAGTCTTTTAGGCCGCTTTGGGTTGGCCTGCAGCTTTCATTTGGTTGATCTGTAAAGAAGAAGAAAATAATGATTATTTAGTATCAACGTAACCCGTCAACATCAAGAGCCCGTAACTGTTCATTGGTAGACTATGGGTCTGATGCTGATACAGAACTGCGGAGAACGTAAAAGTTTACCGAGGCTTCGGCTCAAAGTGCAGGAGTATGAGTCTGATATATGCCGCCTCTACCAGCGAGAGAAGTCATTTGGTGATTTTCCCCCCTTAAAAAGGCTACCTATAGGCCTCATCTCCATAAGGAGGTTTGTTAAATATTATCCACGCATGGTAGACGGGTTGGAGATCACAGTTCGAAAGTTTATCAGAAAGTGGTGCTGATATTTTGAGAGTTATTACGATAACTATTATATTTAGCTCAAACATTGGCCGTATCTCAGTTTATTATGAGTCTTTATTTATTTATCTCCCGAGAAGTTACTTTAGGAAATCGGGCCCACGTTTCAAATGAGTGTAGGATATAGCATAAAGGGTACTTTTTGTTATGTTTATTAGATGGATAATCAAAAATACACACAAAATGACTACCTACCTACACTCTACCATAAACCGGGTAATTAACATCTTGCTCAAAAACTATACAAAAAAACCAAAAGAGAAGAAGACTATGTCATAGAATATAGCACAGTGAGCCGCAATAAGATTTACTGCTTTTGAGTAAGATCTCCTTCCTTCTCCACAATAAGATCTCTTTCTAAAATAAAATATTAAACAATCGCCTACCGTCTTAGTAGCATTGTCCACTAATTCATTGAAGTTCTTCTTGATGGTGTCAGGATCGAAGGCTTGTGACATTTGGTTGTTAACAGTCTTTGCGAATTCTTCCATTTGCTTCTGTAGTGTTTCCATGTAGTTGTTGTTAGCAGCAGGGGCATCACGTTTCACGAAAGCATGAACCTGTGTAGAGAAAAATATGTGTTAAATAGTTATTATTATAATGCTTATGGTGGAAAGAATAAGGAGTACTTTTGTATAACTATTTTTCCAAAAAATACTTAGAACTTAAATTCATATTATCATTTATTTGTGCCACATCGTGCCCGTGTTCCAAAAAGAGTTATACGAAGATAAAAGTTTTATACGAAGAGTCTGTGTTACAAGTTCTACATTACAAAAAACATAAAAATCCAAATTACAAAGATGAGAGACACCAAGCATAAAGGAAATCAAAGAAAAAACAACTTACGCTGACAAGGCACACAGCCAGAAAAACAATGAAGAGCTTGTTCATTTTGAAAATGTAAGAAATGGGACGTTGTTGCAAGTCAAAATCAGAATGCAAACTGCACTGTATGCCGCTGAAGTTCCCTTTATCTTGATGTGCAGAGAAGCCGATGTTTTGAAACCATTATCGAAATGACCCCGGGTCGTTTGTCATTGTTAATTAATAAATGAGTTGGTAACAAACAGTAATTGAGGGAGACTTTGGAGCCAATCAGTTGTATCCTGTAGGACAATTTTGCTGATCTCTTGCAAGAGTTATGTTTTGCTATACTTTTATTCTTTTACATTATGTAATTGAGTGCATCGTGAGATAGAAGTTGGTTAAAATATTAGAGGATTGTACTTTCGGCTTAGGTTTTCTTTTTTTGGGATAAGCCGGTTAACGAGCGGGTGAATCGCCTGATGGTAAGCAATCGGCTATTGGCATCCTAAACACCAGATGACCAGAGGCCTCACAAGTGCGTTGCCACTATTTTGGGGGTTAGGAATTTGAGTATTGTTGAGGATTTGGGGATTGGCGAGATTGGGGATGGGGGTAATTGGGCCTCCAGTAGTTAACCTCGTTCACACGACAAAACAACACTCAAGCGTTGTTTCATGTCGGTTTTCTGTAAGACCGTCGTTTCACTCCGGTCGAGCCGGTTCATTCGTGCCGGAGCATGGAACTTGGGTTTTCTGTGTATGAAGAGAAGATAAGTTGATGCATGAAAATCTTGACATAACATAACATAACATCACGCCTTTTATCCCCGAGGGGGTAGGCAGAGATGCACATTACGGCACTTAATGCCACTTTACAATGTAACATCCACTTTTCACTATATATGTTATGACTCCCGTGTAATAGAGGGTGAGCTTATTCCCATATACCGAGCACAATTCTAGACTCCGTGCTACCACTGAGATTTTTTTAAAACCCTGTAATACTTTGCTCGACCCGAAAATCGAACCCGAGACCCCTTGCCCGGCAGTCGCACTTGTGACCACTCGGCCAAAGAGGCAGTCAAATTAAATCAAAGGTAAATTATTCTTCTGTGAAAATGCGGTTATATATAAATCACGCTGTATAAGTATTGCAGTATTCGATTATTAGGGGAAATCGCATTCGATATTCCGATCTAATCGAGTCGACGCGTGCGATTCGAACGGAACACGCATGCGCTCGTTGCCATGTTGACGACTACCGCGTAATTGCGACCACTCGGCCAACGAGGCAGTCTTAAAATAATTATCTAATATGAAATACGTGATACATATAATAGGTTTATAGATGTAATGTTTACATTATTTTGTAATAACAGACTCTGAGGTATCACTAATTGGTGTAGCATCTTCATAAAACGAATCTCCGGTTAGTTGAAACTTATCTATACTGGGACTTTTGAATTCTTTTATCTCTGTACTCCTAATCCCCAATAAGCCGGTAACGCACTTGTAACGCCTCTGGTATTCCAGGTGTCCATGGGCGACGCCGATTGCTTACCATCAGGTGATCCGTCTGCTCGTTTACCGGCTTATGCCATAAAAAAAATGTCAATTGTTGATTAGATTGGTAAACACTGGGTACAATTTAGACGTGAGATAAACCATTATCAGTTTTTGAAAGTATTATAATTAAAAGTAACAGAATTCAGAATCTATGTTGACACTAAACTAACCGTATAAGTTTTGTTTGAACGTGACATTTTTCAAGCGACAATAAGAGCCAATATTCACTAAAATTATGTGATCTGATTTTATTATCAACACCACGTCATTATTGCATTGAACAAAATAATTTGCTGTTGGCCTTGCCACTGAATTGGAGATAATGATGCGATTATTTGACTCGTAACAATTTTAATTTTAATACATTCATTCTGTTTCGATGGCTGAGTGGTTTCAGTAAACTCTGGCAAACATTTAGTACTTTTATGTTGTATGTATGTGTCGTGGGTGCGACATAGGAGAGAAAATAATACAAACATACATGACACCCAGACCCGGAACAACAATCAGTGGATCACACAAAGATTTGTTCCGTGCGGAAATCGAACCCGCGACATGTTGTGCGGCAGCCAGTTACCAACCAACCTTGCAGTCAGTTTTAGACAGAAGTAAGTTATGGCCATACTTCAATGATCATCGATCATCGTCTGCCGGAGTATGAAACTTCTCTACATAAGAGCAGAGCCATAATCGCTGCGGTTTCAGGTTTATTATAGAGCGCGTGTCGCTGCCTGATCTCTGTTAAATGTGTCGTCTCTTATTCTTCTCTCAAGGCCCACGTGGAAATAGTAGAGAAGGCGACAAATATAACCTACCTACCGTCACCACACAGCAACCTAAACCATATATGGTTGTCCCTGAAGTCTAAAATCAAAATAATTAGTTGTGGCAAAAATAGTCAACAGACTGTCACAGAGTGTACTTTTCCGTTGATACACATGAGTGATTGTAATTATCTAAGATAAACTGTACGATTTACTTTTTTTATATTATTCTGATAACTGTTGTAACCTTGACGATCACTAGGTGTCAATTGATCGTCGACTTTAGATACACCCTGTATAGTGATATAACTTATATAAAATATTACCTCATGCTGTTAAATCTGCAGAGGAGTATACGTCACAAGCACAAGCATATGATCATCATCAAGACTCCTGATGATCATCATCAGGAGTTTGTTCATATTACGTAGGTACTCGTGTCAGGTACGTTATCAGTACTAGTAACTCCTCAGACATTTACCGTTACGTTTCTTACTACCAGTATGGATTTTCATAGCTGAAGATATTTATTTGTAAAAGTACAGTGACCAGCTCGTCATTGTTGTCCATGTATTGCATTTTCAACTTTATTATTTTGTTGCTAAGTCAAAAATCGAATCTAAAACCTGTCTATCGAAATCAAAATCTGTTCAAAAATTGAATGTAACTAAACAGCAGCTGTAGCCAAATGCCATTTAGCGCTTGTCTACTTGTAGAGTACAAAGCGAAATTATATGGGAGTGACGTAAATTTTGACACTTGTCAGTGTCATCCCCATACATTTAGTTTTCTACTCTCTCGGTAGACAAGCGGTAACGTGGCGTTTGGCTAAAGGCACAGATTAATATAGCTTGACGTAGTGGCCATTGACCTAATTTTAATTGGATGTCAATTGTGTGTGATCTCACGACCGTATGATTTGCAGCCTTGTACAAATGTAGAAATAAAAAAAAAGTTTTTTTTTTAAATAAACTTTATAATGTTAGTGAGACATAAATTGTAACATACAGCTTGGGAAACATGGATCTGTGATTTATTAATTTTATACATGGATATACATAGGTAATACGTTATTAATGCTATTGTAAAACATAATCAGTCTTTCAATTAAGCAGTAGGTTTGGCAGCATCAGCTTTGGGCTTCAAGTCGTCAATCTGTAAAAAGAAATTAGAATATAAAATCACATTACCAAAAACTTACTTATTGTATAGTATATAAAGAGTCTAATATCTTATACTATTATATAAAGCGGAAGAGTTTGCCTTTTTGTTTGTTTGTTTGAACGCGCTAATCTCCGTAACTACAAGTCTGATTTAAATAATTCTTTTTGTGTTGGATAGCGCATTTATCGAGGATGGCTTTAGGCTAAAAAAATCACGCTACGACCAATAGGAGCTGAGCATAGCGAGTGAAACCGCGCGGAAGGAGCTAGTAGTATATATGCGATAAAATCTATATTCAAAGACAAAGTCAAACATTTATTTCACTTAATCCTTGATTAGGCACTTTTGAAACGTCAAATTAAATTGATAGTGAAGCTTCCATCAATACTGTTTTAACTTAACATTCTGTTAATGAATGTTCTTATTTAAATTTAATACGACTGCAGGTCAAGCTATACCTGCAACACCAGTTTTCAAGGTATCGCTTTGTCTTTCGGCACATATAACGTTGCATTTGTAGTAGTTTTGTAAATTACGTTTAAAAAAACCGACTTCAACCCCATCTATTTGTTAAGTCAATTAATTAATATACTAAAATCTTCTACTACAATTAATGTAATAAACGCTTTTCTGAAAACGGGTTAAAAAATCGGGTTACCACAAGCCGCATCAAAACCGGTTCAGGCAATGGCGAGATAATCGCGTTTAAACATACACACATACAGATCAAAATGAGCATCTCCTTTTTATGAAGACGCCTTAAAAATTATGTAAAATTCTTACCGCTTTGGATGCAGCATTGACCAATTCATTGAACTGCTGTTTTAACTTTTCGGGGTCCAGAGCCTCGGCCACCGATTTCGATACATTGTCACCAAAACTCTTTGCGCTAGCGGCAATCTTCTCCAACTGTTGTTGAATTTCTGCTGATGGTGATGGGGCTGCCGCAGGAGCATCGCGTTTCACGAAAGCGTGAACCTGTGTCCAAAAATATTACAGTTATTAATATATCTATAGAATATTCTTTTAAATCCTTTTCTTGTCTCTCGTCACGTATATTTACTGTGTATGACATTGAAAATAAATAAAGACATTAAAAAAAATTTCATGATCTTCAGTCATTGTTAGGCCAATGTCTTTACTTTGATTTTTAGTAAAGTGAATGTTAATTGGAAAAATATTACATCACCAAACAGTAAAGAAATTCTTCACAAAACTTTGACAATAGGTCTAGCATACAATTTGGTCTGACATCCATATCTGGTCAACACTTGACTAAGAAAGAAAAATCCTATTATTTTTACCTACTTAGAATACATAAACCACTTCTTATAAGAATAGATTTTTTTATGGAATAAGAGGCAACGAGCAGACGAATCACCTGATGGTAAGCGATCAGCGCCGTCCATGGACACCCGCGACACCGGAGTAGTCACAGGTGCATTGCCGACCTTTCATAATGGTACGCTCTTTTCTTGAAGGTTTGAATATTACATTTTCTATCTGTAGGTCCAGAATTGAGCATGAAGAAGAAATAATAGTGATTACTTACGCTGACGAGGCACACGGCCAAAAGGACGATGAGGAGCTTGTTCATTTTGATTGACGTCTTCACAACTTCACAACACAGTTGATACTGCTGCTCACAATACCGGCAATCATATATATTTAGAAGTTCGTCCAAATTATGTTTGAACTGCTTATCTCAATGACCTCTAATGTTTTCAACGAAATGTATGAGTTATTGGGACAGTCCAGTGTAATTTCTAAGCAAATATATTAGTAAGGGTGGACGATTAGACGTTAATTGTAATTAGTTTTAAGTTGTAAACAACTTCTTAAGTATCAATGACTGTAAATATTTGGGTAATGACACAGAAATGTTATTTATTTCATATTACATGGGACCCATAACATAAATTAGTGAAAAGTGGGTGTTACATTGTACAGTGGCATAATATGCACCTCTGCCTACCTCTTCGGGGATAAAAGGCGTGATGTTATGATGTTATGTGAATATTGAGGGACGCGAAATGTGATATATTGTTACATCTTTTTAAATCATGTCATTAACACTAATCATACAGCAAAAATGAATGTAATTGCATCATACAAAAGTTTGGTATGATCAAAATATGACTAAGTTTCAACTTAATATTATAATTTTTACCTTTTAGTATTATTTTAGAGTTTGTTGTAGAAAAATAACTAAAAATATTATTTTTGCTGAACTAGGTATCGACATCAGGATATCGTTCCACTACCATGCTTCTATTCATTTGACCAGAAATGACAGATTGTATTTAGAATTCAGGAAAAAAAGAAACTGTCCAAAAAATGAATGAGACGAAACAAACAATACAAGTTTACAAAAAATATATTTTATTCAAAACTCAGCATTCTAGTTCTAGGCACACAGCCTTCACAATAACTGGCAAAAGATTTTGTATCTACTATAATTAGGTTAAGGTCTACATTGCATTACACAAATCAGTCTTCTTCTATGCAGCCGGAGGCTTGTTGTTCATGTCACTCATCTGGAAAATTAAAACATTAGCTATAAATTATTTTAGACTTGCATTTGACTTCATAATGGGAATAGAATTGCTTACCCTACTACACCTAACCCCATTGGACCCTATAAGTTGTATAGACCTATTAATAAAAGATACTTTCAGAAATATAAAAAAAAATGAATTTTATTGCTGAAATCTTCCATTGTTCTTCGCTTCACAATAAGACAAATATAATTTATCATAACATACATAACATCAAGCCTTTTATCCCCGAAGGGATAGGCAGAAGTGCACATTATGCCCTTGTACAACGTAACACCCACTTTTCACTATTTATATAATGAGTCCCATGTAAAAGCGGTGAGCCTATTGTCATATACCGGGCACAATTCCAGACTCCATAATATTAAAAATAATACTTTGTCCGACCCGGGAATACTTTGCTCGACCCGGAAATCGAACCCGAGACCCCTTACCGCACTTGCTGCCAACGAGGCAGTCCAGAAATATAATTTAATATTTCTCTTTTACGATTAAAACCCAACAGCAAGTAATGAACCCTTTGTAAGCAAAAATTTTGTATATATTTGATAGGTTACATTTTGTTAAAAGGTATGATGGGGTTGGCATATCAAAGATATAAACCCCTTAAATAAAAAACAGATAAAAAAAAAGTAATGAACCCTCTCATTTTGAGATCTAGATTTTATAGTAGTAAAAACACAGAACACATAATAGACTATTAGAAAACAAGACAAACAAAAATGAACCTTACAGCTTTGTTGATGCTTTCAGCAAACTGGTTGAAATTCCTCTTCATGGTCTCAGGGTCGAAAGTACTGGCCATTTGGTTATTAATGTTCTTGGAGAACTCCTGCAACTGCTTCTGTATCTTCTCCAATTGATTCTCTCCTGCAGGCGCATCGCGTTTTACAAAGGCATGTGCCTGTTATAAAAAAGAAAATGGTGGATCGCTTATTGGTAAGAAATGACGATAGTGAGGATTAAACCAAATTAAATTTGTTCTCAGATGTATACAATGAAAACAAATTAAAATGAAATAATACTATGGCCTTGTATTGAGATTTATCGACGCTTAGAATTATTTTTAAGTAGATAGTACAGTCAGCCAAGTTCAGAAAACGGATCATCTGATGGTAAGCAGTCATCACTGCCTATAGACACCCGAAACACTACAGGTGTTACAAGTGCGTTACCGTTCTTTTGGGGATTAAGAATTTGAGGATTATTGGGGATTTGGGGATTGGAGAGAATGAACACAACGCAAGCGTTGGTGTGTTTCACGTCGGTTTTCTGTGAGGCCGTGGTATCAATCTGGTCGAGCCGGACCATTCGTACCGAAGCATGACTCACCTACACTTATTTGATACGCATATTACAAAATAACGATAGGTTCAGCACAGACATAGTGAACAATAACCATTCGTTGGCTACAGAAACCATAAAAGACTTAGCTTCGTTAAAAATATATAACAACAGGTTTGGTTTCTTTATTAACTCGTCGCGTACCGTCATATATAATGACGGTACTCAACGAGTTAAATCTATCTCCATTCTCTTATTTGGCACACAAATAGCTTGGCTATCTGTACTTCGATTCAAATTACGATACAAATGTGGTATAGCCAAAAATTTCTCTTAAAGTTTTAAAGTTATTAAGATCAATCTACTAAATTTACTAGCAAATTCAGAACATAATATAGTAAGAGATTTTGATATAAAAAAAATACTTACACTAACAAGGCACACAGCCAAAAGGACAATAAACAGCTTGTTCATATTGATGAGGATAAAAACAACTTCACAATGCAACTGTAGGATGCAAACTGTGATCTCTTCTATGCGAGTCTCCTATATCTTCCTGATGATCAAAGAACAATCTGCAGTGACCTGAGGTCAATTGTGAATCACTAATCCTATGTATAATAATGTATTGATGTCAAGAGGAGTTTGTTTGTTGTACGAACATGCCTAAACTACTGAACCGAATAATATGAATTTTAAAACTGAAATAGATCGATCTGTAGATATTATGATGATGTATATAAAACTAGATTTTATTGTTAGCATTAACAAAGCTTATGGCTCGATCAATGGTAAAAGGTCGTCGCAGCCTAAGTCATCTTCTCACACTGAGAAGATTTGAGCATTAATCACCACGCTTGCTCAATACGGGTTAGCAAAAAAAGCCTAAGTATACTATATTAACTTAATTTATAAAATCATTTTGTTGCGAGTAATACCGCAAGCATAAGCTAGTCAGATTATAAGCTACACTTGCATTTTTGATGTTAGCAAGCAACGTGCTACACACTTGTTTTAAATACTCGTTGATCTTTCTGCTTGCCCGTTGGGATGAACTGATAAAATAATTGCCTGACCAAGAAATTAATCGATGAACTAGTGATAATATATGTAGACAGGTAATTAGACTCAATGGATTCTGGGCTTTTCCTATCACATCATCTCTTACATTTTGTGTTAATGTGAATAAAATTTAAAATAAAATCTTTTTACATTCGTACGTCTTCGGTGGTCTAGTTGTAAGTATGACAAATATCATTCGAATCTACCAACACATACTAGGGTTTTTTTAAGGGGGGAAAATCATCGAATGACTGCTCCCGCCTGGGTGAGGCGGGAGGGAGTGTCAGACTTTTACTGACTAAAAACCACCCCGTTCCTTCTCCTGCAGGTCGAGCCGGAGCCCCGGTTACCCGTTAGGTTCTCCGCGACATATACTAGGGTTAGCAGATTCTTGATTCTATGACATCACACCTGCGAGTAAAACAGAGATAGAGACAAAAAACGGAGTCTGCTCTGTCATCATCATACGTCGATACTTATAAGGTCTCCAATGAACCAATTTTCTTTTTTGCAAGTCGGTACATCAAAGTTGTGATGTAAATACCATACGGGATATTGGATTAAGTCGGCTCCCGGTCGTTTGAATCATTTTAATGCTTTGTTTCCGTAGCAGATGAATGAGATAATTGAACTGCAATAGCTACATCTTCAGTACTTATATGCATTATACAGTTATAAAGAATAATGTCAAGCATGTAGAAATACGGTGAAACTGTAATGAATGAATAATTTGATTTGATTTTTGATTTGATTTTGAGCTATAAGATGGCAAACGTACTTTTATTCGAAAATTTCCCCATACGGAGTCTCGTATTATGCCAATTGTGTCAATTAGCCTCATCTTCTATTATTTTGGGTTAATGCTATAATTCGTAAATAAGGGGTGTTTTTATTCTCAGTAGTAGCACGGAGCCTTGAATTGTGCCCGGTATATGGTAAGAGGCTTACCCCCTATTACATGGGACATAACATAAATAGTGAAAAGTGGATGTTACATTAGGTATTTTTTTTTTTTTTTTTTAAGGGGGGAAAATCATCGAATGACTGCCCCCGCCTGGGTGAGGCGGGAGGGAGTGTCAGACTCTTACTGACTAAAAACCACCCCGTTCCTTCTCCTGCACGTCGAGCCGGAGCCCCGGTTACCCGTTAGGTTCTCCGCGACTCCGAATCGGCATCGGCCCTATTGGGCCCCATCTGTGGTGGTCTGATGGCTCTTTGAGGCGCGCGCGGAACGCGACGCGCCGTACGCTCGGGTCTGTTTCTGGTCGGACGGGGAGCCACCCATGCTCGCCGTCCGCAGGCCCGCGCTTACGGTGGCCGGAGATCGTCCCGCGATCCCCGACGCCCGGTGTGTCCTTCGCGATGGCTGGGTTGCGAGGAGGCAGCGCTTCGCTGCCTCACGCGTCCCACCTCCTCCTTAGCTAGCATGACTGCTTCGCAAAAGGAGGAGACGGCATCCCAATCCCCCTCGCTCCGCATCATGGCCTGCACTAGGCCCGGACGCGAGAGGTCGCCATCGCCGATCACTTCCCTGAGGACACGGCGGTGCTCAGCCCACGAAGGGCATTCTCCCACCGTGTGTTCCACCGTGTCCTCAGGGCGGTCCTCGCAGTGATGACACCCGGGCGTTTCCTCCCGCCCCATCAGACACAGGTACCTCCCGAAACTTCCATGTCCGGTGAGGACCTGCGTCAGGCGGTAGGTGAGGACGCCGTAGCGTCTCTCAAGCCACTCCTCAAAGAGGGGACTTACCGCTGCGATGGCAGCGAGCCCAGCCCTCGGTTGCGACAGTCGTTGCTGCCACTCCGCCATGAGATCGCGCCGGAGCTCATCCCGCCACGCACTTATCTGGCGCGGCAGCGGAGTTTCGCCCCGGCGACGTGCCTCCGCGCGCATGCTGTACACGCGCGCGAGCACCTTCGCCTCCAGATCCCACGGCGGTAATCCGGCAAGGAGGTTCGCCGACTCCCCAGAGATCGTGCGGTATCCGCGGATCATTCGGATCGCCATGACCCTCTGTGCCATGAGCAGCGTCCGAGCGGGACGCCGCAACAGGTTTGGCGCCCAAACAGGGGCGCCGTAGAGGGCCATGGACCGCACGACCCCGGCGTATAACCTCCGGCAGGAGGCGTTTGGCCCCCGAGGTTGGGGAGGATGCGTTTGAACGCAGCCCCCGTCCTCTCCAACTTTGGAGCCAAACGTCGGAAATGCTCTATGAAGTTCCACCGACTGTCGAGGACGAGTCCTAGGTACTTCATCGTCGTCTCGACGCCGATGGTAACTCCTCCCGCCGTTATTTGAGACCCACCCGGAGGTGGCGCGTTCCCGCGGCCATGAAAACACATGGCCTCGGACTTGTGGAGCGCCACCTCGAGTCCCAACTGCCGGATTCTCTCAACGACTGTCGCAACCGCTGTCGCCATTAAGTCGGCCGCCGCCTGGTGTGACCTCCCGTGCGCTAGCACCAGCGTATCGTCGGCGTAGCATATTGTGCTAACGCCGTTCGGGAGGTCGGTGCGCAGCACCCAGTCATAGCCGATGTTCCACAGGAGCGGCCCCAGAACCGAACCCTGTGGAACACCGCGTGACATCTCTCGCCGGTTCCACTCGCCCCGGTGACCGGGGTAGCTGACGGACCTGTCCGTCAGGTAAGCCTCGATTACACGACGGAGGTAGGTAGGCACCCGATGATATCGGAGTGCCTCCAAGATGCAGCTCCAGGGCAGGGAGTTGAAGGCGTTGGCGATGTCCAGAGACACCGCCACTACGACCTTACCCCTGGACACTGCAGTCCCCGTCGTGAGGTCTCTAACGCGCATGATGGCGTCCACCATGGAGCGCCCTCTGCGGAAGCCGAACTGGCCGTCCGACAAGTCCGGCCCAATGTCCGTCAGGTGCGCGACGAGGCGGTTCGAAATGATTCTTTCGAAGACTTTCCCCACCTCGTCGAGCAACACTATGGGCCGGTACGCGGACGGAGAGTCCGCAGGGCGCCCCGTCTTCCGCACGAGGACCAGTTTTCCCGCTTTCCAGAGAAGCGGGAACTGGCCTCTCTCCAGACATGCGCTGTAGAGACCAATCAATCGAGGCCCGAGAGCCTCTGAGGCCAGGACCTATGCCTTGCCATGCAGGCCGTCGGGTCCTGGGGCAGTGTTCTTGGCGCCCATCCGGCGCACCGCCGCTCTCAATTCTGCCTCGGTCACCTCTGGGACGATGTCGTCGTCGTCGTCGCTGTAGCCCGCGTCAGGCACCGCAGGGGGTTACATTAGGTATACAGTGGCAAAATATGCACCTCTGCCTACCCCTTCGGGGATAAGAGGCGTGATTTTATGTTATGTCATTTTATTATAATATTTTAAATTTTGTAACATAAGTAAACATACTGTAAGAACATACATCTATACAATGTATTGTGTAGTTAGACACATACCTACATAGAACCAATATCAGCAATTCCATCTTGTATGTTCGAGGTGCATTAGATAGCAACAACATAACATCCGTCAGCTGTTTATCACTGTGGGTGTTGATGCACACTTGCATAGGCACAAAGTTCAATTATTATAACAGTGGAAATATTATTGAAGATAAGATTCCATTACATGGGTTAATTGGTAAATAACTAATTAATTAAAACTGACTCGGTGGTCTAGTGTAGATACTATGTGGAGATTGGTCTTGGTTGATATTAAATACCAGTAATATTATTTTTTCTTTAACAACGATGCCCCCTCTTAGGTTTTCTTCTGTGTCGTGAGTAGAAATAAAGAAAGAAAGAAACATTGTTTATTAGCACACCGTCACAAAGTACAATAACACACAAAAAAACGGCCAACGGTGCAGTCAAAATAAGTTATTGGTTGATTCATTTCCAAAATTCTAAAAACTATGCCACGGTGTTATCCTCTATGTTTGACAAAATTATAATAAAATTAAAAAGTATCGTTTAAAAAACCGACTTCAAAAACTAAAGACTAACGAAAAGCAAAAACTAAAAAGGAAAAGGTATGTACATATAGCTTCCACACCCACTGATAGGTTACAAGTTTAAAAGTGAAGCTATTTTAAAAGTAGTCATTTGTTCATTGCACGGCAAATTAGAAAACACACTTGATAATTCCTAACATTCTACAAGATACATTATTATCAGACTCAACAATATTATTATCATTACGGTTTAAACATAGTACTGTAGAAAATTACAACACATAGTGTCTGGTCTATTCAGATGGTTCATTATAATCATACATACATTATGATATTACAAAATAAATGCATTTTTTGTAATTATGTATTGTATAGGCACACACAATCGTGTTCACGCTTGTGTGATATGACTTTATTTTTATATAGAGGGAGCATGAAATATGTAAGATGCGAGGTGTATAAAACCTAATGTGAAGAATGATGACGTCTATTCTTGAAGTGGGAAATGTATTGAAGGTCTTTTTTTGTATTGTAACTTTCGTAAGACATACTAAATAAATTATTATGTTTTCGGCTTACTCACATACTAGCGTAGCAGCGCGACAGTCGCCGCGTCGCGGGTCGCGAAATGCTGCTTATGAATATGAGCCTCTAGCATGGCTTGAAACTAGTCGAGTTCCTCCCCAAATTATTACGTGAGTAAGCCGAAAACATAATAATTTATGTATTGATACACACTTGCATTTACATTGGACACTAGCTTATAGCTCGATTAATGGTAAAAGGTCGTCGCAGCCTAAGTTCCCTACTAAAAAAAAAGCCTACAACAACACTAACAGCCTATAAGTGGCCAAAGGCTTCTTCTCACGCGGAGATGATGTCGTCCGTGTAGATAAAGTAGCCTTACTTACTCCTTAGTACATCAGCTACCTGCCAATAAGAGTCCCGTCAAAATTGGTCCAACCATTTCAGAGATCAGCCAGAACAAACATAATATAGATGTATAGAGTAATGTCGCAGTTTTTATTCCGTGAACGAGCAGAGAGACATGCTTTTACCTAACTCTTTCATGAGTTCCTTGAATTAGGGGACGATAATCGAGTGGTATTATGTAGTTTTAGCACTTAACTTAAGACTAATTTATAGTCTAGATAACAATTAAAACGCATTTTATAAAACAAATCAAAATCATGGTTTATTGATGGTACGTCGTCATACGTATGTATACGTGTAGTGTATTATCGTATTCATACTTTTTTAACGCCTGTTAGTTCATCATACTGTAAAAGAAAATAATTAGATTAATATCATTTTAAAAAATAGTGTTGGTCAACATTATTTTATTTATCAGATATAAAACAAACTCGGTGTTTTAACCATCGAGAATTTGGGATAAAATTTAGATTTATTTCAACTTAAACTCAAGATTAAAAATAACAAATAGTTAATAAGTATGTCATTAATTTATTTATTAATGTGCATAATTTGCGCTTAAGTAAGGTAAAACGGTGTGAACAGATACTATAAATAATTTATTAATATCTATTTACCTCTGTAATGTATATATTATGTATAATTGAAGTCAAAGAATAAAGGACTTCAATGTCTTGAGTTAACTGTATCACATGTTCTACCTCTACAATGTACAATGATAAGTGAAAAAAGTAAACATGCAATAAAAAATCACTGTTCATTATAGATGTAGTGCATAGGTACTACGATGACAAATAACCTCTCAATAAGGTAGTTTCTTTAATTTTATTTTAATGTCCGTCTGATAGATTATTTTAAAACAATAGACACGTATTTTTTCTTTTCTTACAAAATTAAATACTTTCGACGATATATTAATTTGAAATATCGTGTGACGTCACAGCGCGCCACATTTTGTAGCACGTTATGATGTAACGACCTCCACTCCTAAATTTAGCGCCATTTTATCTAAGTATTGCAATTTAATACTAGAAAATAAAAAATACGTGTCTAAAATTTCTTCATTATCTAACTGACTAGATTTTTAATTTTGATACCCTGAAAACTACCAAATTATCAACTATAAACTTGAGGCATTACAGTCTCATTTTTGTAAAACACTTACCGCTCTAGAAAATCGATTTATTTGATCTCCAATAACACTGAACAGTGGTTGTAAATGATTTTCACTGACATCTCCAGCGGCACTCGCAAGACTGTTATCAATGCATTCCCTAAGTTCCGCCATATTTTGCTTTAAACTATCAAAGTTTAGTGTTGAAGGAGTAGTAGAGGTCGACGGACTGATTGTGATTGGATCTCCATTCTGTGGACATAACAAGCATCAACATTACACCTTTTAACAGGCAGCACTTTTAAACTATGTAACATCCAAATTAATTTATGTTTTCGGCTTACTCACGTTGACGAGGAACTCGACTAGGTTCAAGCGCTAGAGGCTCATATTCATGAGAAGCTGTTTTAGAGTGGTGGTGTGTTTAAGTGTGGGAGAGCCATGCTTCGGCATGAATGGGCCGGCTCGACTGGAGTGATACCACGGCCTCAGAGAAAACCGACGTGAAGCAACGCTTGCATTGTGTTTCGTCGTGTGAGTGAGGTTACCGGAGGCCCAATTACCCTCCCCTTCCCCAATCTCCCCAGTTCCTGAATCCCCAACGATCCTCAAACTCCTAATCTCAAAAAGGCCGGTAATGTACTTGTAACGCCTCTGGTGTTCCAGGTATCCATGGGCGACGCCGATTGCTTACCATCAGGTAATCCGTCTGCTCGTTTACCAGCTTATGCCATAAAAATAGCAATACGCTACCCGCGACGCGGTGACTGTCGCGCTGCTACTCTAAATTAGTCGAATTCCTTATAAGCCGAAAACATAATAGTTATTTTAATATGTCTCACAAAAGTTATAATATAGACATAAAGTAACATCCACTGCTTACTCGGTCGTTAAGTCCCATGTAATAAGGCATTTAAGCATTATGACTCTCACCCCGCGGAGTTACGAAACCCATATCTACTAAAAAAAATCTTTAATTCTTTATCCGGTCTTTTAAGTCATTATTATTCCAGAAAATAAGAAATATCATCATCACCCAGAAGATATCACCTAGTCCTACATTTCGATACTTGTATCTTTTATCACTTTGCTTTGTCTTTCAGAACTCTACTGTTGTTTTTGCATGTATTACAATTATTTTCAGCACTATTTTTAAATAAATAAAATTACTTACGATCAAAACCAACAACACACAAATAAAAATTGAATATTTCCAAAACATGTTAGCTTGTATGGAAAGACGAAAAATACTGAACATAGTATTGGCAAACGATTAGTTTATGTACAAACGGTGAACGGATATTTACATAGGTACACTCGTATTCATAACGTACAGGTAAACTGGCTTCTTAGTACTAGGTATTATGCAAATACTATGGGCTTACATAATCGAACATAACGATTATGATTCTCTTAATAGGTAAGTTATTATGTTGGCCTTGTAAAGTGTAACTTCATTTGTTTTACAGAAGGTTTTTTAATGGGGGAAAATCATTCAATGAATTTTCCCGCCCGGGTGAGGCGAGAGGGAGTTTCAGACTCTTACTGAGTTAAAACAACCCCGTTCCTACTCCTGCTCTTAGAGCCGGAGCCCCGGCAACTCTTTAAGTCTTCCGCGGCTCCGTATCGCCATTAGCCCTGTTGGGCCCCATCCGTGGTGGTTTGAGGCGTGCATGAATCGCGTCGCGCCTTGCGCTCGGGTCTGGTTGTGGTTGCAGGTCGTCCGCAGACCCGTTTACGGAAGGTTAAGGCTCGATCTTTGGTTTGGTCCAATTAGTTTTTAAATTCCTTAATAGAAACAAGGCCTCAGACTAGGATTTTCTATGTTTTGGATGCATTTACAAAAATACTACATGCGAGTTCATAGTCCTGGAAAAAGAAGTTATGATACACACAAAGGGTTGATCCGTGCAGGAATTAGTCGGATGCTCAGTGTCTTTGCCAACCTTGGCGTACAAAAAATGTAAATTGACCAATCTTGAAAAAAATAAACGTATCTACTATTTAAATACTCTTTTGTTTCGCATCAATATTCTCAGTGTCTCCTTTTCAAGTACTAAGTACTTATCGTCGACCACTGGGTGGATATGGACGAATCAAGATACTATAAACCTTTTTTTTTTACTTCATGGAACATAGATAGACAATACAAATGATCTCTTAATACGTTTTATGTTTATTTTTGATTAGTTCAATGAATTAAAATTAACACAAATCTAGACATCCTTCAGAATTTCATACACCTATTTTGATACACTTTAATAAAAACAGTACTCATCTATCGCAAGAATTTCGTCAGAAAACAAAAGATAGGTACTACCTACAGTATTTCAACATAATGGGCTCTATCAGTAGTAATTACGCTTTTTGTAAACATCCGAGAATTTTTGCAATAATAAAGAGGTTATCAAAACTCTTCATTCATATTCACTATTATTTACAATAATACTCAGTTCCTGGTAACTCATAAATAAATATATTTTTTTTAATATCACCAAACGGCGACACGTCAAATGTAAAAAAATCATTGGTGCACACTTTGGGCCCATATGACAAGAAATTATCTTCATCACCATTTCAATTCGGGACTGGCTGTATAAATAACATTGAGTTTAATACAAAGAGGCCGGTAATAAAAAATTAAAATGATGTTCCATATTAAAAAAAATATGCTAGAAAAACTGGCAAATACAATACTACTACGAATTTAACGTTACAACAACGTTAATTTAAAAAAAAAACGTGTTAGGCACGTCCATTTAAAAGTTTGTATAGCTACTTATACAGAAATGAAATAAAAAATCATTTGCTTTACAAGTAATTAATTTTTACGACAGTAATTAGTGTCTGGGTTTAATGACTATTTTTGTATAATTAATAATTAATAACCATAACTATTATTTGCAGAATTCACGAGGCGATGTATTCGATAATTATAAAGGCAAATAAATACCTATGCTGTAAGAAATCGTAGAACCAAAGCAAAATTCATTCATACAATCAATATTTAGTTTTATATAAGAGTCAATGACCTGATTTATCTGTGCTGCTTAGGTATAAAGAGTAAAAGTCATCGCACACCTAAAGAGCACGGCTCCGGCACAGTATCAACCCAGCAAATAACTTGTCATTTAAATATGAACTTCAAATCATATATCGTATTATTTATGGGATAAGCCGGTATACGAGCAGACGGATCAACTGATGGAAAGCAATCGGCGTCGCCCATGGACACCTGGAACACCAGAGGCGTTACAAGTGCGTTATTGGCCTTTTGGGATTAGGAATTTGAGGATTGTTGGGGATTCAGGGATTGGGGAAGGGGGTTGGAAGTTGAAGATATGGCGAGACATAAACAAAGGACAGAAGTCAGATGACGTACATAGACGAACAAGGACACAAATCCTACATCGCACATGTGAAGTTTACATACGAATAAACACGTGTGTAACATGCGAGTAAATTCCAACGCGGACAACTGATGGTCAGAAAGCCAGCCAGGCACGCTCACGAGCCTGGTCGGAAAATCCTCGTTTTCTTAGGGAACTTTAAGTCAAAGTCAAAGTCAAAGCATTTATTTCAATTAAACCATAATTTGGTACTTTTGAAACTTCAACAAATACATAATAAATAATAGTCTGTCAGTCCGTCCGTCGGTGAAGCTAGGTGAAGCTAGGTGCTCATTCCAAAATGTAGATACGATTCGAATTCGACTCTTTTTAAAAAAAGTATGTTGTACAATTTTTCTGATACATATTTCAATACTGTACTTACTCTTCCCTAAAAAGAGGACCTACAATAACAATAGGCATGAGACGTTCTACCCCTTCGAGGATGAAAAAGAAATATAAAATTGACATCACTGTAACATTTCGTATTGACAGTTCCTATAATGAGCTTGTATTTGTGTGTATTCTTTAATACTTAGAGAACGGCTGAATCGTCTCATTACTAATATACTGGATATTCAAACACATTTCTAAACATACAAATACATTGTACATAATAATATTTGTATACCCTAATTTGCCGGAGTAATAATTACTCGAATCAAATATGTATAGCTCGTAGGTATTCTAGTGACAAAATAATCTCTTTGACTAAGAATATCTAATCCTTTAAAATAAACGCCGAATTTATACAGAAAATCGGATAAATTCGCGGTATTAGGTATTATGTTACCGACTGTGCCGCCAATTGCGCTGATATTCGGTGTTCAGTCCCAATTGTTTGAAGAGATCAAAACGGCGAGTTGATATCGATACCTAGAACCTAATTATTGAAGTTTCGAATCTAAATGTCTAACTCTACAGAACTAGGGCTTTATATCGACTAATGGAGTATCGAATTTCAAATTAGTACCGATATTATTTAACTTCTAGCAATTTCTAGTAGTGCTAGACAGGATGAGGAGTTATTATTTCAATTTCTACATACATACATAACTTCACCCCTGTCTCCCATGGGGGTAGCGAGAGACTATGGAACGCCATTATTACAACGCTATTTATATTAGAGGTACAGTAGTTTAATAATTATATTATGTTACGTGCTCATTGTAATAACTAATGATCCTATTCTCATACACTAGTTAGTACTGGATATAATTTTATCTTACGGGTGTCGTGGTGGCCCGGAGGTTGAAGACGCCTGCTTCTCATGCACGAGGATGCAGGTTCAAAACCTACCAACAGCAAGTACCAATGTGACTTTTTCCGAGTTACATATATGTACTTTATAAGATTATTTAGACACCACTGATCAATGGTGAAGGAAAATATCGTGAGGAAACCTGGGCTTATAATTTTTTATTATAAGTTTGTAATCGCCAATCCGCATTGAGCCAGCGTGGTGATAAATGCTCTAAACCTTCTCCATATAAGAAGAGGCTTTGCTCAGTAATGGGAATTTATAAGCTGTTGATGATAATTTCAGCTTCCGTGATATTTTTCATTTCATTCCTTCTGCTTTAGAGAGATTTGCTACATTTCGAAAACAAATCAATAACATTTTGCCTTCTCTGGAAATCGAACTTAAGACCCCTTGTTCGGTAGTAGTACCTTCCACCATTCAGTTAAAGAGAAAGACAGTATTTAAGTTCTACAGCTTACGCAGTGCCATAAATGCGATGGCGTCCCAAATCTATCATCCTATCTAAGTCTACCTAAGACCTAAGGGCTCGTACACAAAACTGCGATGCGATGTGAATTCGCGACGCAGACAATTACGCTGCGAAACGCTGCGATGCCATTTCGTGCGACAAGGCGTCTCCCAGGATGACCATTCCTTTGACGCCTGTCAACCGTACTAAACGTATTTTAAATTGAAAACTAGGTCGTGACATGGATCGTAATAATAAATGTGCACTTCTGTTATTGCTTAGGAGATACATGAAAAAGAAACAAAGAAGATTTTGGAATGATAAGATATTGATGCGCGACGCGAATCAGTTCGCTAGTTCTTGCAGCTTGTACATTTTTGCGATGCGACGTCGAATCGGAGTTCTGTGTACGAGCCCTAAGATCATCAAGGCAATCAGTAGACACTAGGTATTTTCTAATGGGTACTATGAAATAACAGAGACAAGCAACGATAAATCTTTAATAGCTTATCATCTATTCTAATGTAGGTACATAGAGACTCTAATTACAATAACAAGTAATATGACTATCTATTCTCGGTACCTTGGACAGATGTGATGTGACTTAAAGTGTTAGGTCTTTTCAGATAAATAAAATGTTTAATTAAACCATAAAAAAACCATTTAAAACAAATTTCCCCTCACTAAACATCTAAACATTAACAATGATAATATGTCTTTTATAACTAAAAATAAAAAAATATATGCTTCTGAACAATAATAATCATTTTAGTTTAGATCCCCGGATTGCCTGGTGAGAACTGAAAAAAAAATGTTACGATTTATTTTTGTTTAAGCTTAAACTTCATTACAGGCTTGTACATACAATGAGGATGTCTGACTTGTCAACTAACTTAACCAACATATAATAATGTACTTCTGTATGTAGAAAATCTTCAAGTCAATACCAACAAAATTCACGTATTACCTACTATTGATTTTTTTTTAAAACACCCAGTAATATTTTGCCGGACCCGTTAACCCTTTTTTTTAAGGGGGGAAAATCATCGAATGACTGCTCCCGCCTGGGTGAGGCGGGAGGGAGTGTCAGACTCTTACTGACTAAAAACCACCCCGTTCCTTCTCCTGCACGTCGAGCCGGAGCCCCGGTTACCCGTTAGGTTCTCCGCGACTCCGAATCGGCATCGGCCCTATTGGGCCCCATCTGTGGTGGTCTGATGGCTCTTTGAGGCGCGCGCGGAACGCAACGCGCCGTACGCTCGGGTCTCTTTCTGGTCGGACGGGGAGCAACCCATGCTCGCCGTCCGCAGGCCCGCGCTTACGGTGGCCCGAGATCGTCCCGCGATCCCCGACGCCCGGTGTGTCCTTCGCGATGGCTGGGTTGCGAGGAGGCAGCGCTTCGCTGCCTCACGCGTCCCGCCTCCTCCTTAGTTAGCATGACTGCTTCGCAAAAGGAGGAGACGGCAACCCAATGGCCCTCGCTCCGCATCATGGCCTGCACTAGGCCCGGACGCGAGAGGTCGCGCCGATCACTTCCCTGAGGGCACGGCGGTGCTCAGCCCACGCAGGGACCCGTTAACCCTAGACCCCTGCCCAGCACTAATTGCACTTGCGAACACTGGGCCAACGAGCCTAGACTATCATCAATCCTAGTAAAAAATAATATTATGACAACCAGGCTATCCTGGAAGATAGATCCTGTGGCAAAAAAGTCCAAATAACGAAACATCTAAAAAGTATCTCTATTTAGCCACATTACGCACAAACGCTAGTCCACTTAACATAACAATCCAAAACAAATATAAACTCAAATCTTCGAATAAGTAATAACTTATACATATAATGATAATATTCTAAAATGACAAACATAAATCGCTTCGAGTACATTTGCAGTACAAACAGACCTTCGGTTTATAAGTAATTGGTCAAACATGGAGTTTGTATTACGTTATGCATTGTCTACTACGTCCACAACTATAGAATTGTGGACGTTTACTCAAAGGTTTAAGTATATAACCGGAGATAGGAATCGCTATTAGTGACACGTATAACTAATATGTTGATGTTACAATAAAAGAGTTGTTTTTATAATAACTATTATGAGACATAAATCGCGGGCTACTCACGTGAAAATACTGAGAAAAACTCTGCGCGATGTCACGCAGCCTGCGTAGGTTACGCGTCATCGCAGCGACCGCATACGCTGCTCATGAGGAAGAGCCCCCCTGTGGCTCGAAACTAGTAGAGCTTATCTCAGTACATTCACGTGACTAACCCGTGATTTTGAGTTAATTTAGTATGTCTTATAAAAATTATAAAAACAGAATAAAATATACATTAAACATTACTTTTATTGAACCTTAACACTCACCCAACTGTTGAAGTAACCCATCAAATCTTTATTTGTTTTCTTTTCATCCTGCTTCCTGGCTTCTATATTTGGATCAAACGTTGGATTGTACTGATCAAATAATTTGGACATGTCTACCAAATAGCCGGGAAGTCCGAAATATGCAGACCTGTCTGTGACTGGTCCTTCTGCAGCTTCTGGCACTTCAGAAAGAGTAGCAATAGGGGGAAATACTATAGTTACTGGCTTGTTCGGTCTTGCAGATGCCTGGAATAGATGATGTTACGTCAGAATATTATTGTATTTTTTTTTGAAAATGGAATTTGAATAAAGATTTTTAAATTACACTTTATGGCTTATTTTCGAGGCTTGTAAATAGTCATGACCTTTTTAAACAAAAAATATATTAGTTACATCTGTATTATTCGTACAAATACAAGGTAACCTTACATGCATGATTGATGGTTATCTCCTACGTTAGATGTAAATTAATAAATTTTAATATTATCATAAACAAGATACTTTTAACTGTAGGTAGTAAAAAATACCTTCGAACACGCATTTCAAGTAATTTAAAAATCTTGTTATAAAACCATAATACTTTAACAACATACCTCTTAGCACCAAGAAGTATACATGTATATAGGTCGGCTTACATTATATACATAGATATATAACAACAGTTTGTAACAATAATGCTAATGATACGCCAAATTATACATTCATTCGGATGCCGTTATTCTACTTAATGGACTACGATTATCATATAAATGGAACATTGTAATAATCTATGCTATTCCTAAATTTAAGAGAAATGTATTCAATGAAGCCGAAATTATTATACTTTATCTATGATTTGAAAAAATCCTCTTTTTTATTCTTTCATTTCTTACATATCAGTCTTCATTTCATCCATCCACTACAAAGCCGCGAAGGGCTTTATGGGTTGCCGGTTGCCGGGGCTCCGGCTCGAATAGCAAGAGTAGGAACGGGGTAGTTTTTAGTCAGTAAGAGCTAACCCAACCTCTCGCCTAACCCAAGGCGGGAGGAGTCATTGGATGATTTTCAAAAAAAAGTCATTCATCCACAGCCCGTATAATATCCACGCTGGTCAGGCAGGTTGGTGAATGCAGCTGTCAAAAAAATACTTTTCTTTCTCTTTCTTTCTTTCATATCAAGAGATTTATCAGAGAGCGCTGCTATCGCAGTCTTTGTTAGTGTGTGGACCTTTAGTCTGCTTCGACTACACGCGCTGTTCCGCTCGCTTTATTACGTACGATTAATTAAAAGATGAAATTTTCAATCAAAGTGTCTGGACAGATGAATATGAGGGAGGAAAATCCAAAACAAGAACTATATATGACACCACACTCAAAATACTCACGATATAAAAAGTGGACGAAACTAACAATATATAAAGGAATGACATCTTTGACAAAACAATACTACAAATCTAAACATAAAACATGTCTAGCTCCCTTTTATATACATAAGAAGTTCTTTATTACCTTTGAATGGGCTAGGAATGTCACATCCAAACGATAAGGACTAATCTTAAAAGTATTGTCATCTATTGTTCAAATGAAACCCGATACTAAAGTAATCAATAAATGCTGCAGAAATGATGCTAAAATCCTTTGTTTGGTTAATACTTTGTGTATGAGAATACATAGGTTCAATATTTGTAGTGATTACAGAACAATACTTCTGCTTTAAAATATAATAGTTGTGTATGAATGAGATCTCGTAACAAAAGAGGAAGTACAAAAGCTGTCGAACGTAAAATGAAAAAATAACAAAAGGAAATTTTCATAAAATGTTGATACGTAACCGAATCATTTAGGTACGCTGTGCCTTTACTATCTATTATTCTTCAGCATCACACATTTCCACGAATTAACCGACTCAAAATCATCAAACAAAAAGAAAATATATTTACCTGCGCTATTTTTCCAATCCCTCTCCCTTATTCAATATTATACAAGCTCAGATTTAACAAATCTCATAACTCATATGATATGTACATGTAAAACTGTTCAGAGTTAGCAAAAACAATAAGTCATCATGCATAGCACATATTGTTTTATACGAAAAATATTTGTCACTTCATATTACGAAAGTTGGTTTCGAATTTTATCAAAACTGCGGTATTTTAGTCCAGCGCTTTGGGATATAAACAGTCAACTCAACTTTGCGGAAATATGCTAAGCTCTGCTAACGAATAAAATGTGTGTCTATAGAATGTTCTGGTTTATTTTTTGACTGCACTGAGTTTTGATTATGAAATGTGCAAAAACAAATCCGAATTTGTACTCTCTATTTTAATGGATGTACATAATTATGTACTTTCTTTTGTCAGATATAATAACATGAATAACTACAACTATTTATATAGTACCAACTGCTGACCGCGACTACGTCAGCGTAGAATATAAATTTTAGGACGTATCTTTTTTATGATTCAATTTTACAAAATAGAAGTAGTCTATGTTACTCCTTAGTACATTAGCTACTTGCTAATAGAAAATGTTATTTTGGTATATTATTATATATCGTACGTATAAGTATAATCATATGCATGTAGGTGCTGTTGGTGGTTTTAATTATTACAAACATACACTCCAATTTTGTTTGCCTCGTTGGCCGAGTAGTCGCAAGCGCGACTGCCGGGCAAGTGATCTCGGGTTCGATTCCCGGGTCGGGCAAAGCATTACTGGTTTTTTCAAAGATGCCAGTAGTAGCACGGAATTTGGAATTGTGCCCGGTAAATGGCAATAGGCTCACCTCCTATTACATGGGACTCATAACATAAATAGTGGGTGTTACATTGTACAGTGCCATTAAGTGACGTAATGTGCAACTCTGCCTACTCCTTCGGGGATAAAAGGCGTGATTTTATGTGATGTTATGTTACTTCAATTTTATTTATCTGTATAGATAATTAGGTATAGATTATAGCCATCAATAGACGTTTGGTAAGAAACAAACGCGACCACAATATGGCCATACACATAACCATATTATTATGGTTATGTAATTTCTTTAAAAGTCTCAATGCATCGGTTGAATAATAACAAACATAACGAACAAATAAGAGGTCACGAAAACTAACAGAGTACCTGGTCTATCTCAATAATCTTGGTCTATTTACAAGAACTGCCCTTATAACGTAATTTACTATTTAGAACAGAGAAGAAATAACATGATGTCCTTGCATACCCACATTTCCAACACGCATCTCTAAGTTCAAGAAAATGTTCTTTCGATCCTTCTAAAAGATTTATGATGGTTAACCAAAGGTTTACGGGCGACCCATTTTGAGTGGTAGGTACCGTCTGGACACTTTCCACCAACACTCACTTCATTAATCGGATTTTCCTTGAAACATGCCACATGGCGATACCACACAGGCATCCTTTTCTCACCCATTAGTGCCACTACACCCCCGAACCCGCAAAGGTCGTTAGTGCCATTATTTCTCTCTATCCCACTCACGAATTTCCCATTATCTATCCTTGTCTCCCTCAACAAGGTGCTTTCTATCGGTACTTGTAAATGAAGTAAATTCAAGGTTACGCACATTTTCTTTCGCTTTGCTACACTAGTTGTTATACTTAGCTTCGTCTGATTTAAGTTTTGAATATTTTTGCCTACTATGTTTTACTATCTTTAAGTGAATCTTTAAGATTTAAGTATGGGAGACTCATGCTTCGGCACGACGGCCCTTACAGAAAACCGACGTGAAGCAACGCTTGCGTTATGTTTCGTCGTAAGCGTGAGGTTACCAGACGCCCAATTATTGAATTCCCCTTCCACAATCACCCCAATCCCTGAATCCTCAACGATTTTCAAACTCCTAATCCCCAAAAGGCCGGTAAAGCACCTGTAAAGCCTCTGGTGTTCCAGGTGTTCCAGGGCGTCATTGTTAACCGGCTAATAGACAATAAATCTTTCTATCTTACTAAAAATATTTCGTAAGACGAATAAATATTTTGAAACTATTGGAAAAAAATTATAAAAAATATAATACTAATAATGTAATACTCTATACTGAAAATTTTCCAAGTATTCATAAGAAAACTGAATGGCTAGATGACAGAATTATTTAACTTCAAAATTCTTATTAAATAACATAATACATAAGTCTTTTTGTACGTGACTGGATAATATTTTCAAAACAATGGAACGTGGTAGACGGGTGCGTCATTTAGATAAAAACATAATTACTCTTTACTTATCTTTAGAGGTGTATGCAGTTAGTATAATTTTGTTTAACTTATATTCAAATGCATTGTAGACAATATTTTGACAACAAAAACGTTTAGTAAAATAGTCAAAGAGCTAGACAAAAATAATTTAGCTTTATTTATAAACTGTTAAATTATTACCTATTGCATTTCAAATTAAAAAAGAGCCTTATTATAATTAACCCATAATTTGGCAATCATTGTATTCACAATGATTCATAATCAATAATCAAATCAGCTTCGTATATATTCATATACGAAGCTGATTTATCTGATTAAAAAAACAATTGAAAACAATTATTTTCTTAAGAAAAGAATGAGAGACGAGCATACATGATAATACTGATGACTGTTGATCGAGACGTATGTGAGCATCGAAGCAATTGGCGTTTCAGTCTAATCCCCATGGAAGACAGGCATGAGGTTAGGTATATGTATATATGTACAAAAGTAAAAAACACAAACACTAATATTAACAAAGCACTTTCTTTGTGCAACGATACTGTATATTAAACTGAAAAATAAACCCCACAAAGATTCAATATTAAAACTGCAAATTAAAAATCTAATACAAACAATATTGCCGAGTTAATTGAAACAAACAAATAAAAGAAAACAATACAATCTAGTCTGAATTGGACTGTTTCAAAAACTGTCCTTTGCTATTAAAATTACTGAACATTTTTAGAAATAGCTTCAAATTGCTGTTGAAAAAATAAAAGTACACGAGCCTTTTTATGAATTCATGATATTTTTTGTGTGTGAAATCAATTTTAATATTTTGCGTAGTTTAGGAGGTGAATTAACATAGTTACCTCTTTTTGGGGACATCAATCTGAACACTCTATATGTTCGGCTTTAAATAAATGAGCTAGCTACCTTAGCTATTTTTTTTTTATTTAGTATATGTATAATTTACACAATTTAATTATGGCACATAAGGCGAACTTAATGCCATATGGCATTCTCTACCAGTCAACCTTAGGGTTTAAGTAAAAAATATGCGTAAAATAAGGTACGGAGAATAAACTAACAGCAAAGAGAGAGATAGAGAGGGAAAAATATGATAATTATTAAATAATATGGCTATACATATATATTTCATGATAGTAAATATAGTATATGCTAATGCTATGTAGTTAGATGCAATAATCTTTAAAGAAATAATGTACATTATATGTACTAATAGAGGTAAAATACCAAACCCTGACCCGTGTCTTAAGAAGAAACCCTATTACAAACGATTTCCAATACAAAACTATCAATAGAAACGACCCGACTATTAACAACAAAACTTAACGATATTTGACACTTCATAGCCGAAGTATAAGCCAAAATTGTTTGTAAATAGGTCCCTACAAAGATTCATATTTACTTGTAATGTCAACCTCGATAGTCCACGCACCGATTATTAAATTAAACCCTCTTAATATTTCAGCTGGGCCTCTATTTACTTAGGACCTCAAGTTAGGCTCTTATCTCACTATATAATGCGAGTCCGAGATTATATGGTAGCACTTTCCGTGGTCCTGACAAGAAAATTTCATAGAACATAGTTAGATTTCTTTGGTGTTGATTAAAGGAGCAGAATACTAATAGCCTATTTTGTGAAGTTGCTTTAGTTGTGGAAAAATGTGGTGGTTTTATATTGTTAATATTGCATTTTTATGCATTTTTTTAATTTTCTAGACAGATTGTGTATGCGAATCGAACATAAAAGTTGGTAATATTAATTCAATTTCATAACTTTCAATGTACGATAATATCCCTTAACTATGTGGGAATTAAAATAGACTAGGTATCTACTACATATTGATTTATTCTAAATCTTAAAATCCCATTTTTTCTGAACCTACAAAACAAAATGATCATGATGCCGAGTATTGTTAGGTGCTAGCTCCTGTACTTTTACCTACAAGGAACGATCACACATCAATATCCACTGCTATAGGGATGGCATTAACACATAAGTTAGTAGGGTTGTCGCTATCGAAACTAATGCGGATGTTAAGCAACTAACCACGTATTCAATATAGAGGGCGCGGAGGGAACAACATCATGAAACGCTCGTTAGTTGTCATCGCTAACCCTGAAATAGTGTATACGTGTTTGTTAAAGTTCAAATGTGGTGTAACTGTGTCTATCGAGTTCTATGTTAAGGGAAACTATTTTGATTATGGTAAGACGAACAATATGGTAGTAATTTAGTAATGCTATGTGTATTAGGTACGAATGATTTCTTTGATAGTTTAGAACCCATCATAGTCCAAGTGTAGAATATACACACAAGTTCCAAGTCTACTTAAAACATTTGGGGCAACATGCTTTTTAACATCATACCTAATCATAACATTTAAGGCTAGCATGGATAGCTCGCCGCTCGACCAGAATCAGCCCCGAACGTACAGCGCGGCGCGTTCCTTGCGCGCCTCAAAGAGCCATCAGACTACCACGGATGAGGCCAATAGGGCTGATGCCGGAGCCGCGGTGAACGTAAAAAATTACCATGGCTCCGGCTCGAAGTGCAGAAGCAGGAACGGGGTGGTTTTTAGTCAGTAAGAGTCTGACACTCCCTCTCGCCTTACACGGGCGGGAGCAGTCATTCGATGATTTTCACCCCTTAAAAAATCATAGGGCCAGTTTCACAATGTCAGAATAGCCGCTATGTACCCGATAAAGAATTAAGAACATAATTTGTATGGACTATCTGTCACATATGTTTATCGGGTACTTATATGGAACAGGCACTTAGGTAATATGGCAATTACCATCGTTAACCCCAGACGCATTTCAATGGAACCAAGTGAAGCTTTATCAATTATAATTCATTTCCATTTCTGAGGTTCTTAATTGATTAAGCAGTTAACGCCGCCGTTTTTCCAATTCTGTTATCTTCATCGTGAAGGGTATTTGAATAAGATTTTCGCAGTAGTTTTAATTAAATCTCTATGCTGCTTTTTTCAGCTTTAGCTTTTAGAAGACGTGGATTTTTTAATCTGGAGGGAATGTAGTTGTACTAGACTTCTTACATATTATTATCTTTTATGCAAATAGAGAAAAGTAGCTGTGGAAACATTTTAAAATGCTGCTGCAACGATTAGGTATTCTAGAACTAGGATCAGATGAGAATATAAAATAGTAATTATTACTACACCAGCTGCTTCTGCGCGGTTTATGCCGCTCTGCATGGCTCCTATTGATCGTAACGTGATGTGTTATATCCTATAACCTTCCTCGATAAATGGACTATCCCAAACTAAAAAGATTTTTCAAATCGGAACAACACTTTCTGAGATTCGCGCGTTGAAATAAACAAACTCTTCGGCTTTATACATATAACAGTACTAGCTACTTCCGCGCGGTTTCACACGCTCTACTCAGCTCCTATTAGTCGTAGCGTGATGTTTTGTAGCTTATAGCCATCTTCGATAAATGCACTAACCAACACAAAAATAATCATTCAAATAACACTTGTAGTTACGGAAATTAGCGCGTTCAAACAAACGAACAAAAATAAATTTTCCCCTTCACATAATATGTACCTCTAGTATAAGATAAGAATAAGATGAATGTGGATTTATTCACCCTTTATCAATCTGATATAAGTAACTAAACACACAATATCTACATACGCTCTTTAACCCCTAAGCTCCTTCACTGAACTTTACTTAAGCCGGTTACAAGTCTACAGGATGGTACAAACTTCAAAGACTTATCTGCCATCCCAAGTTAGTCTCATATGAACATCAAGGTGGACAGTTGACGTCAGCTCGCGGTTTCTTTAGACAAGGGTCATATATCCATATGTAAGCTTCGGTTACTAAGAACAAAATAGTTATTTTCGGATCTCTAAGACAATAGGTAGGTATTTGTTTATTGAATGCTAATTGGGTATCGTGATTGAATTTACTGTCAAGCGCTATAGGAACTAGAACCTGTTTTGTAATAGACTAATATCGATTGTCAGTTTTAGTGAATGGACGGACATTTTATAAGTATCATTTATAGATTATAATAAATATTTATAAATAAAAATGAATTACCATTCGTTAGTCTCGCTAAAACACGAGAATGACTGAATCGATTTGGCTAATTTTCGTCTTGAAATATTTGTGGAAATCCAGGGAAGGTTTGCGATACGAAGTTTACCGGGTCATACCGTCGGTTACTTGGTATATTGTATTTATATTTTGCTAGTAATCAGTCTTACATTCTGGTTCGACTATAAACATCATTATTTACTTCTTTAACTACGTAAAATATTACTGCCTCGTTGGCCGAGTGCGGCAAGTGGTTCGATTCCCGGGTCGGGTAAAGTATTACTGGCTTTTAAAAAAAAATCTCAGTAATAGCACGGAGTCTGGAAATGTTCCCGGTATATGGCAACAGGCTCACCCCCTATTACATAAATAGTGAAAAGTGGGTGTTACTTCTGTATGCACCTCTGCCTACTCCTTCGGGGATAAAAGGCGTGATGTTATGTTATGATGTTTTGTTATGGAAAAAATGTGGACCAGGATTCGATGACATTAAAAAAACTCATTTTTTATTATGGGTATTAAAACACCTTAAGTCTTCACTTCTTTGAAAAAATATTATCACTTTTACATTCACGTCCACCAGATGTATTCTCAATCAATCTTACCAACTTGAATCTTATAGAAAATCTATGCAGAAGCTCCTCAATAAAATATTCAAGAACTAAACTATTTTAAGATGCAGCTCAGACGATATGAGACAAAATTCCACCAGAGTTTTCTTTCGAGAAAATTGAATATTCATGTCGGAGATGAGAACTATCCTTCATACAGCTCGTTTTAAACGCTGTTCCGTTACCCAATGTTTTATATTTAAACTTTTACCCTACGATATCATATATTACGAGACACTCTTTATAAATACTTAGTCTTTGTTAAATTGAATCAGTTTAAATTTTCTTCGTAATATTTAATTTTATTTAAAAAGAAACCTTTGGCCTACCCTAGGATTTTCTCCTGCGTCGTGGGTGCGTTTACAAACATACAAGTTAACATACCCATGACACGCAGACACGAAATCACAATTTGTGAATCACACAAAGAGTTGGTCCGTGCGGGAATCGAAACCGCGACAGCGTTGTGCAGCAACCGGTTGCCTATGTGCACCGCGCCAACCGTGCAGTCAATATAGTTCTTCTTTATCGTAATGGTAATTAAACTTTTAGGTACTGGTCAGGTATTGATTTATTACATGAAGTTCTGATCTTTAATTCTTTTTTGTTTTATAAGTACCTCTAAATGTGTCAACATCTCAGTAATATTATAAATGTGAAAGTTTCTTTGTTTGTATGTTCGAATGTCTGTTCGTCATTCACGCTGAAACTACTGAACGGATTTTGATGAAATTTGGTATACAAGCAGGGTATGGGCTGACTTAGGTGGTAGGATATGACTTTTATCCCGATTAAATTCCCTCATGGAATAAAACAGGAATACGTGTTCGCAGGTAGCAGGTAGCAGGTGGTCGCAGGTAAAAGCTAGTTATCAAAATATTTACGTGTTAACATTCTTGCGTATTGCTGTAATTGCAAGTTACAGCAAAATAATGCGTACATCTTTACTTCATGATTCATTTTTAAGATTTTTATTAACCGAATTCATTGCTGCATCTATACAAATATACATAGTTGCTGAACTGTGTAAAACTATGTTAAAAGTTGTGTTTAGTTTACATAAAGTTATAAAAGTCTGGACATCGTAATAATTTATTTGGAAAATCTTTCTTGATAATCTCGCAAAAAGATAAAGTTTCTAATGAGCTTAAATCTATTCCATTTATATTCATAATTGAGTAAATTTATAAAATTTCATGCCTTTGTTCTTAGCGATTTACAGAAACTAAGTAAATACAGACATACACTTCTTTAGCTGAACTGATTTCTTTGTTCAATTTGTTAATAACAACTGCTCATAGACGAAAAACACCAACATCTAATAAATTAATTCTTAAGATACATTTCAAGTATATTGTCACAGCCTTTATCTAAAGCAGCTTGATATATAAAATAGTAAATAAGAGTAGTATTTAAGTTAATGTACATTTTGTTAAATATGTTCAAGGAATCATTCCTTGGGTGCGGCACTACATACTTTTTCAAAAAGAGTAATGATTGAAATTTCTTGACCGTTCTTCTCCATTCGAATCTACATTTTGGAATGAGCACCTATCTTCACCTAGCTTCACTGACGGACTGACCGACTGACTATCATTTAATTTCTTCAAAATTTACTTCATAAGTACCCAATTATGGTTTAACTGAAATAAGTGCTTTGGCATGGTCTATGTGTGGCCAATAGACTCGAAGTTAATATAAAGATAATAAAAAAAACTTTTCATGGACCATCGCACGTTTATTATGTAAGTACTTAGTGGAAACGTGTGTGATTACACTTCACTTAACAACAAAATATCACATAGGTACAAATCTCAGTGACCCTTAAGTAAAATGAATCATAAAATCAGTGCGATATCGGCAGAAAATTTTCCAACGCAATTAATGTTGCAACGATATGAAAGTGGCTCTACTTGAACAAATTGACGGTACGAAAGGTTCTCAATTAAGTTTCAAGTCACACACAGGTGTTTGATTTTAAACAGGGTTTTATTTTGATATTTCCAAATGCAGTTGCCATTTTGTTTTGGGAAAAAGTCTACTTTGATGTTGGATGTTTGCTTGAACTGTTTTGCTAGTTATTTTTGAGAACTCCATTTTCATTATTGTACTTTGTCGTTATGATGACTGTATTAAATGAAAATCATACGTGGTGATGTTCTAGCAGATTGAACTAGATTGGTTGGCCTAGGTATCAGGACACCTTTTTTATGGTATAAGCCGGTAAACGAGTAGACGGATCACCTGATGGTAAGTAATCGTCGTCGGCCATGGATACTTGGAGAGAGGCGTTACAAGTGCGTTATCGGCTTTTGGCAATTTGTTTTGGGGGGGGGAATTGAGCCACCGATAACCTCACTCACATGTCAAAACACAAGCATTGTTTCACGTTGGTTTTCAGTGAGGCCGTGGTATCGCTCCGGTCGAGTCGGCGTGACATTCGTGCCGAAGCATGGCGCTCCTACACTTGTACTTAAACACACCTATACTTTCTCTTTTAAAAAAATGAACTTAAGTTTGGTTTATTCTATCCAAAGGACCGATTTTAGGTCGCTGGGGTAGGCCTATGTTCAACAGTGACTGTCTTGTGACTAAAATGATGATCATGGTGATGATTCCGCATACCTAGATGAATCTATGAATATATCTATCAACGAGATAGGACTTTACATACATTGTTGAATAACTAACAAACAAATCCTACCTAGTACATAAATTGCATAGAACATAACAGTTTAAAATCTTCACATTATATCGTAAATCTCGGTGCACCGAAGTTTGTCACGGAAAAGGCGGCGCGTCATAATCTTGAGAGCATCGGTGCAAACAACTTGAAGTCTCGAACTCCTGGGTAGGTGCAGATGTGTTTGTGTTTCATTACGTCACTACTTATGTCAACTTCGTGTAGTTTGTGTTATACTTTTTGTTGCACACGAAGAAGAACAGGGTGTAGGTGAAAATGCATTATTAAATATGTAGGTAGGTGATTTGAAAGGTGTAAGAATCTTACATGCTACATCTTTATAAAAATTAGTTGACCATGATAATTATGTACTTGTAATATGACAAGGGCATGGACACAAGTCTGTAGAGAAATTCAATTTATATATTAAAATGAAAAAGTAAGGAGTGTTCCGATGCAGCGTTGCAATATTTCAGTATATTTACAAGCTGTAAATAATTTGATTACATGTTCGTGTTCATTAAGATGTTCTATAACGACGTGAGAAGAAGTTTTGCGAAAAAAACCTAAGTAGGTACAGTATTAATTTTCCACCCAGTAGCACCTTTTTTTGAGGGGGGGAAAAAACCACCCCGTTCCTACTCATGCACTTCGAGCCGGAGTCCCGGCAACCCGTTAAGTCCTTCGTGGCTCCGTATTGGCATCAGCCCTATTGGGCCCTATCTGCGTTGATCTGATGAGGCAGTAGCACCTAGCTTGACATCAAATCTACGGGGATGACTAATTTTATTAGATACTTTATACAGACATATTTACTACATATCAATATAAGCCATCATCTAAAATGATGTGTGTTTATAAATAAATAAATAAATCCCACAAAAATAACAGTTATGACAGAATCACGTATAACATTTCAAATTTTCTGCCAAGCTAAAAGCCAGGCACAGCGCTTGCGGCAAAATCTTTAGGGATCGAAAACCATTGTGTCGTGATTCTCAAGAGAAATGATACAAATAACTGAAAGTGTCGCGATACACGTGTGTTTGTGTTCCATTACAGTACCTACGTACACGAGTTTGTACGAGTATCACTTCTGGTGCATTGGAGTATGTCTGACTAGATGTGGCCGGTATCAGTGTGATTTTAAAGTTCTATGTTCGAAAGTATTTTTTGTGTTGTCGTGAAATAAGCGTTTTTTTTTTTGTTTCCACGATACTAAACTACTCACGGTCCTGTACAATCTTTTTGAGGATTGGTTTCGATTCTCCAATTTAACCTAACGTTTTAAAAGTAGAGTTTTGACATGCAATTTGTAGTAGGTACAACTAACTACGGATAAAAATAGTACGTGATGATAAAAACCACATAGGGCAACACATGAAATAACGAATAAAATCATTCATTTCATCAGATATAAAATAGTTAGGTCATTCTTAATAGCCAACAAAAAAAATCATCATTGTTACAATATTTACTAAGTTAATTATGAGAACCAAGTTAAACATTGTTTAGGAACATTATTGAATTTAGCTGTTAAAGCTTTGACTGCCAACAAAAAACTGTTGAACGTATATGCTCTGCAAAGGTTGGTCACCGGTGACCCTTATGGCGTTTAATGTGTTAATTATATCATTGATCTACCTTATAGTACCTGAGAAAGAAGAAAAATTGTTAATTTTTTCACCTTCATTTACTGTTACCAATCAGTAGCTAACGACCATTTGGGACATACGTATACTTATGCCACTTCATATGAGAAAACAGATAAACATGAAATTATAAATTCAATACCTAATCATAACTAAGCATTTTGTACCTAGTTTAAAAAACACAACCTTCCTTTCGACTTCGCTGTAGTCGGGTAAAAAGCCACAAAGACAAACACTCCGAATGCACAGATGCGTTTCCGAAAATTAAATAAATCAGTTTAATAACAAAAGGTTTTAACTTAAACTTGATCATTGATACCATTTAACAAATAAAGAAGTGAACTAAGAAGTAACTGAGAGGTTAACTTAACAAAGTCCGCTCGTTTGAAAGCCAAACATTAGAAGTAAATAAAATGGTAGTTTCTATTTCAATCGAAACTTAATTTAGAAGTTCAGATTGTACGATTGCATTCCTTTGTTTTCTTGTGAATCACGATAAATCTCAATCTGTGGTTTTTCGTTTCTATAGTTTAGAAGTTGATTTTAAATACAATTGTAATGCTATGTTTTTCGGATTAGTTTTAAAGTTTGAACTCGTAAAAGAATCTCTGAAAGTAAAATACGAAACAAACTAATAAATTTTATTAAACAAAACTTTGAACACCATTTGCCAATTCCATTCGATGCGACCCAAACGCCTGTTACCACTTAAACTTATTCGCCAATGCAGCGACTGTCAAAGTTTTGCATAGCATTTAATTTTGCACAGTATTTTCGTTTGGTTCAGAGATACTGACGCCGTCAACGTTTGCTTGCTATATTGAAAAACTAATGAAAAACTCTCCCGACCAACTCAACACTCTAGGCGTTATTGAAAAACTATTTTTATTTGAAGCGAGAGAAATTTATAGAAACTCTCAACTCCCAGTGTCTCTTGGGTAGCGAAAAATGTTTATTTGCGTTGATTGTATAAAGTTACGATAAATGTTTTATCATGAAAGCTCGCTAACCAATTGGGACGACAATTTCTGAGAAAAAAAGATTTGTTATAAAATAAAATTGGATGCAAGCAAAGTGGTTTGTTCAAATTAAAGTACCTAACAAGATTCACGTTCTTATCGTAGTATAATATGTTTTTCCTTCACACAAAAGCTACTGAACGGGTCTTAATGAAATTTTGATACAGCCATAGATTTTTTTTCTTTTTTAATCTTTATTTACATAAATATAAATAAATGTATTGGGGTTTTTATCCATTAAGGTATGCCAACCCCATCGTACCTTATTCTAAAGTGAGCACATGACTTAAATTAGTTTCACATTAAGTATTTATGTATATATCTATGTAGGTACTTTAATTACATTAATTGAATACGTTAAGTAAATAACTACTGATTACTCTTGGACAATTTTTATGAGTGTGTACAATCGTTTAGCCGCTTTTGAAGTTGGCTGTGCAAGTATACTTTGTATCAGACCTACATCCAGTCTATTAAGTTTAAATTCTTGTAAAAATAAATTGCGTTCATTAGCCATAGATTTATAATCTAGAATAACACATTGAACTGCCTCGTTGGCCAAGTGGTCGCAAGTGCGACTGCCGAGCAAGGGGTCTCGGGTTCGATTCCCGGGTCGGGCAAAGTATTACTGGGTTTTAAAAAAAAAAACTCAGTAGTAGCACGGAGTCTGGAATTGTGCCCGGTATATGGCAATAGGCTCACACCCTATTACATGGGACTCATAACATAAATAGTGAAAAGTGGGTGTTACATTGTACAGTGGCATAATGTGCACCTCTGCCTACCCCTTCGGGATAAAAGGCGTGATGTTATGTTATATGTTTATGTTATGTTATATTAATAACACATTGAATTTTCGTACCAGTTTAGCAAACAGAGAGTTAATTTTCCTAAGTTCATCAAAGGAGGATCCTCCGCCCAAGCGAGGTGATCGTGCCTGCGGGGCTTTCTGCCCAACAGTTGTTCGTTGACATTTTCTATCCGTGTTGATTCGCATGTAAACTTCACATGTGCAATGTAGGATTTTGTGACGTCATCCGTTAATTTGTTTATCATCGATAGATTATATGCGTGAGTTGTCATTTGAAATGTAACAAGTGACGCCATACCAGAACACAGGTAAAGTCACAGACAGAAACTAGTACTAAATCGTACTACAAACATATATCTTAGTAATTTAAACAGAACGTACAAACTAAACCAACCTCTCAGTCCTGCCTTTAGATGACCAGTGGAACGTACTGTAATGTGCATATTTATTATTAAATCGTGTAACCGTTTCCTTCACAGATCTCTCAAAGCCGGTGTAACCACACTATGCAATAATAAATACGCCTTGGATGTTCAAAGTGGTCTATTTACAACTCCTATATTAATTTGCATAACATGACGTCACAGTTTTTAATGTCCAAAGACTAAGTATATAGTGTTTGAAAGTCGCACTTGTGATTACTACATAGCCGAATTATCCCTAATGCCTTGTCGCGGAGAACCTAACGGGTTACCGGGGCTCCGGCTCGACGTGCAGGAGAAGGAACGGGGTGGTTTTTGGTCAGTAACAGTCTGACATTCCCTCCCGCCTCACCCAGGTGGGAGCAGTACTTCAATGATTTCCCCCCCTTAAAAAAAAAACCCTAAAGCCTTGTTCGCACTATGCTAGTATTTTAGTTAAATAGCGAGTATTTAGTAACTCTCTCTCGCTTCGATTTTAGGACAGAAACGAGAGGGATATACTAAACACTCGCTGCTCGACTAAAATACTAGCATAGTGCGAACAAAGCATAAGGTAAACTAGACAAGTACCCAGGGCGCCAGGTTCTAGAGGGGCGCCGCGACACACGCGACAACTGTCCTTAGACTGGCGGCACAGCCAAAAGAAATTAGGTGCGCCTATAAGGTGCTTGTCTTGATCACTAACTATCAACTTAATTAAAATAGACAAAAACATAGGTACTAAAGAGACTGCCTCGTTGGCCGAGTGGTCGTAAGTCTCGGGTTTGGGCTCGCTGCCATCGCAGCGGTAAGTCCCCTCTTTGAGGAGTGGCTTGAGAGACGCTACGGCGTCCTCACCTACCGCCTGACGCAGGTCCTCACCGGACATGGAAGTTTCGGGAGGTACCTGTGTCTGATGGGGCGGGAGGAAACGCCCGGGTGTCATCACTGCGAGGACCGCCCTGAGGACACGGTGGAACACACGGTGGGAGAATGCGCTGCGTGGGCTGAGCACCGCCGTGTCCTCAGGGAAGTGATCGGCGATGGCGACCTCTCGCGTCCGGGCCTAGTGCAGGCCATGATGCGGAGCGAGGGGGACTGGGATGCCGTCTCCTCCTTTTGCGAAGCAGTCATGCTAGCTAAGGAGGAGGCGGGACGCGTGAGGCAGCGAAGCGCTGCCTCCTCGCAACCCAGCCATCGCGAAGGACACACCGGGCGTCGGGGATCGCGAGACGATCTCCGGCCACCGTAAGCTCGGGCCTGCGGACGGCGAGCATGGGTGGCTCCCCGTCCGACCAGAAACAGACCCGAGCGTACGGCGCGTCGCGTTCCGCGCGCGCCTCAAAGAGCCATCAGACCACCACCCAATAGGGCCGATGCCGATTCGGAGTCGCGGAGAACCTAACGGGTAACCGGGGCTCCGGCTCGATGTGCAGGAGAAGGAACGGGGTGGTTTTTAGTCAGTAACAGTCTGACACTCCCTCCCGCCTCACCCAGGCGGGAGCAGTCATTCGATGATTTTCCCCCCTTAAAAAAAAAGTCTCGGGTTCGATTCCCGGGTCGGGCAAAGTATTACTGGGTTTTTTTTTAATATTCTCAGTAGTAGCACGGAGTCACATAAATAGTGATAAGTGGGTGTTACATTGTACAGTGGTATAATGTGTACCCACCCTACCCCTTCGGGGATAAAAGGCGTGATATTATGTTATGTACTAAAGATTTAAAGTGTAACATTGTGTTAACAAAGAGCAATGCAATTTACAAAGCAGAACACGAAACATTTCAGAAAGCACCCATTGCACTTTAGACCACAATAGTTAAAGTATTTTCCGCTAGTTTACGTCATTTCCCGTGTAGGATTGAGAGATCGAGCGCCCTCTATCGGAAGGGGCTCACAAATCTCAAGTGCTCTTGGTGCATCGCTTTGTGAGAATTGTACGAGGAGAACAAATAAAATGCTAAAAGAATCGAGACGGTACATGCACAGCTAGAGTATCGAGCGTTGTGATTGGTGCAAGATATGTGTAAATAATGTACATTTTGCTACATATTTTATATCTACTTATTTATGAATATAAATATATATTATATATACCTGTGTATAAGATATGGGAACAACTTTTATCATTTCTTATGGTTATATTATAACTACTATCTATATTATTTTAATAAGTAAGAACGCGTCTAAATTATTATAATAACGTTACGTTACGTACTGTTTCCACAAGATCAAGCCCTTAGGTAAGTAAATGATGAATATCTACATATCAAAGTAAGTATTGATGGAAATGGAACATTTAAAAAATACTTCTATTTTCTAACCACGCGTCTAAAAATAAAAAAATACTTTTATTTTCTAACCACTTAACTAATTCCATTAAACCCTAAGTGTTGTAAACCTCAAAGTGGGAAATTGAAGACAGATTCGTTCGAATATTTTTTCGGTTGGCAACCAAAACTCAATTCGTCTACATCAGTCATTTGTCAAAGTGAGTTATTTCGCGCCTAAAGTTACAAATCCGGGGATATCTAGACATCTGTCCGATGGGGTTCGTTTGGGACGATAATGTTTTATTTGTAAGTTTCATTTCTTTTCTTTTGTGCTTTTTTTATTCATACCAGAGTAAAGAAATTCGATATTAATTTGAAAGATCACTGCTGAAAGTTTGTTATCTTAGGTAGATAGCCAGAGTATTTTTTGCCTAATAATCAGGACCAGCCATCTGAACTTTATTTAAGAAGGGTATGTCCAGTTACTGAGATGATTATCATGATGAGTTACATCTGATTTAGTTCTGTCTGGTATTATGTTAGAAAATTTTACATAACATAACATCACGCCTTTTATCCCCGAAGGGGTAGGTAGAGGTGCACACAGAAGTAACACCCACTTTTCACTATTCATGTTATGAGTCCCATCCCATGTAATATGGGGTGAACCTATTTCCATATACCGGGCACATTTCCAGACTCCGTGCTACCGAGATTTTTTTTAAAACCCAGTAATACTTTGCCCGACCCGGGAATCGAACTCGAGACCCCTTGCCCGGCAATCGCACTTGCGACCTCTCGGCCGACGAGGCAGGCAGGGCAACCAGAACATTTTACAATATTTTAATTCATTATAAGCATAATAAGTCTAACTGTCTCTCTGTACACAAGGCTCCTACAGTAGGAGCCTTGAGTAACTCGACGTAATCTACCTACCTCGTAACCTATGAGTAACTCGTCAAAAATGAATAATTACTGGAATAAAATTTTGTTATTCAGTTGTTTAAAACTTACGTCGACCTTGAAATCTTCTGAGTAAAATAAATAAAATAATATAATAAAAATAACATATTTTTATCGTCTTCTCTGAGTAATTCAGTGGAAAATAAGACCCGATGGGAGGGTGTCGCTAGTTTTTTTATACATAAAACAGTATCGTCTGTGTCAAATCCTATAGTACCTTCACCAATAAACCTTAACGCAATTCGAAGAGATTTCAAAAGGTTTCTTTTATCAATGCTTTCAATAACAACAACTAATGGATTGGCTCTTGTGTGATGAAGGTAGACGAAATTTATTCTGACAGTTACTTTGAATTTTATTCGATTCTCAGTCTTATTACAATTGGAATAGTAGAGGTACATAAATGGTTTAGTGTTAATTGATTTGTTTGTTTCTTATGCTTTTATTATGATCATTATAATTAAGTATTTAAGTGTGGGAGAGATATGCTTTGAGACGAATGGGCCGGCTCGACCGGAGTGATACAACGGCCTCGCAAAAAACCGACGTGAAACGACGCTTGCGTTGTGTTTTGTCATGTGAGTGAGGTTACCGGAAACCCAATTACCCCCTCCCCTTGCTCAATCTCCTCAATTTATGAATCCTCAACAATTCTCAAATTTCTAACCCCCAACGCACTTGTAACGCCTCTGGTGTTCCAGGTGTCCATGGGCGGCTCCGATTGCATACCATCAGATGATCCGTCTGCTCGATTACCAACTAATACCATAAAAAACGAATATTTTTTTTTATGGCATAAGCCGGTAAACGAGCAGACTCTCTCATAGACTGACTTTTTGTGTATCTCTTTGGTTGATAAAAAGGAGTAAAAAAGTGTTTGTGAGCACTACTGCCTGAGTAAACGTCGTGGTGGCCTGAGGTTTAAGACGCCCGCTTCTGATGCATGAGGGAAACCTACCAACGGCAAGTACCAATGTGACTTTTTCCGAGTTATATGTACTTTCTAAGATTATTCAGATACCACTGACAAACGGTGAAAGAAAACATCGTGAGGAAACCTGGGCTTATAATTTCTAATTATAAGTTTGTAATCGCCAACCCGCATTGAGCAAGCGTGGTGATTAATGCTCAAACCTTCTCCGTGTGAGAAGAGGCTTTGCTCTGCAGTGGGCATTTATAGGCTGTTGATGAATGATGATGATGACTGCCTGAGTAAACGGTTTTGATCCACCATACAAGTGTTACATTGTACCATTCTATATGGTTCGCCCTTACGGGAATTAAAAACCATGATGCCATGTTTATGTTGGTAACTGGAATAGCCTTCAACAAAAAATATTTTTTCTAATTCTCTTCCCATGTTGACAAGCCAATAGCTCCTAAGAGACACGCATAAATAGACATCGTATGATCCCCAAGAGATGACCACACACACACAATACAAAAACCAGTATAAACTGACCCATGAATGTGCGGAAGGACCATATAAAGTGAGACCATGTTTAACTGGGTATGTATAGCTTGATGTGTCCTTCGCTCCAGTACGGGAACGAATGTGATTAAAATGTACACAAAATTTATTTAAACTCTGGCATATACTAATGTCGTTTTGGGAATGGTGCAATGACGTCAAAGTTTTTGGTTCTCCGGTTCGTGTTTGTGCTGTTTGATTTGTTATTTGGGTATTTAGAATGGTTGTTTGAATTATCAATGTAAGTAAATAGATAATTAATGTTATTCCCCGAGGTGACGACAATACTAGCTCGACAGAGTAATTTTTTTACCAATACATAATGGTAGATTAGGCCGAGGGGTAGCAAGTGCGACTGCCGGGCAAGGGGTCTCAGGTTCGATTCTCGGGTCAGGCAACGTATTACTGCGTTTTTTTTAAATCTCAGTATCAGCACGAAGTCTGTAAATGTGCCCGGTATATGGCAATAGACTCACCCCCTATAAATACAATGGCATAACTGCCGTAATGTGCAGCTCTGCTATTTTGTATTAAATAACATAATAATATCACCTTTTATCCCCGAAGAGGTAGGCAGAGGTGCACATTATGTCACTACAATGTAACACCCACTTTTCACTATTTATCTTATGAGTCCCATGTAATAGGGGGTGAGCCTATTGCCATATACCGGGCACATTTCCAGACTCCGTGCTAATACTGAGGTTTTCTACAAACCCAGTAATAATTTGCCCGACCCGGGAATCGAACCCGAGACTACTCATTACACATACAAGAAGCAGTCACCACGCGTTATATTAAATAATGGTAGTCAAATCTAAATTTTCGTGTTAGACTTACAATGATTTCCAAAACTATTGTCATTTGTAATTCATTATCATACTTGGTCCCAAGCTGTAGTAGATCTATTGACAAATATGATGTAACATTTATTTTCTGTTATTTAATCAATATCATTAAATCAAATAAACTAATGAAAAATATCCTTTATCTCAAAAATAAACAATAGAACTATTGCACCAATAAATTCTCGTAATCGTAAATTCTAATTAATGTCTTTGTTCGCAAACCTAATAAATAAGGTTAGTTTACACATGCGAACTCAATATTCGATAAGGCGTGGTGGACTGCTGAACGAATAAGCTTTTGCGTGACATGCCTAATCTGCCGTTCGTGTGTACGCTACCTTATATTAAAATAAAACGAATTCCTGTTCTTTTATTGAGTGCAGTTTTTACAGTACGAATTAAAGTTTTCTAATGTATTTTTTGTGTATGTTAAGGTTCAGAATTCATTATGAAAGACATATTTAGATACATATATCACAGAAAACATAATATAAAATGTCTATGGTACATCCTCTTAGGAAATGGACTGTTAATTTTAACACTAAATTGATTTTTTTTATCCAATAGATAAGTGATTTCGGACAAAGGGTCTGGGACAAAGTATTATTCATTTTTTTAAGTCTCTAGTCGCACGGAGCCAGAAATTGTGCCCGGTATATGGCAATAGGCTCACCCCCTGGTACATGGGACTCATAACATAAATAGTGAAAAGTGGGTGTTACATTGTACAGTGGCATAATATACACCTCGGCCTACCCCTTCGGGGATAGAAGGCATGATGTTATGTTATATAGATAAGTGATTAGATTAACTTTTCATCAACAGATATACTACCTCATGAATACAATAAAACTCATTATTTACTCAATTCTTAGACAAAGAAGAAAAAACACATTACACATACAGTTTTATTAAAATTCCTCCGACAAAAAGGACAAGAACAGCTGATGCCTGGTTTTTATACGAATTCTTAAGCCTTCATATTTCTTCCAGACTGTGGCTACATACACACACACAGACAACATTTCACTTAGACTTTCAAATATCTGAGTCACAATAATTCTGAAGAGTATCATCACTTTGGACTAAGTAGCCGCTCTTAACATTTTTAGGGGTCTGTTTTATAAAGAACTAGCTACTTCCGCGCGGTTTTACACGCTCTGCTCAGCTCCTATTGGTCGTAGCGTGATGTTTTATAGCCTATAGCTATCCTCGATAAATGCACTATCCAACACAAAAAGAATTATTCAAATCAGACTTGTAGTTACGGAGATTAGCGCGTTCAAACAAACAAACAAAAAAACAAACTCTTCCGCTTTATATAATAGTATAATTTATATAATTGTATAATATAAGATGAATGAAATCAAAGTTTTAGTAACGTCACGAGAACACAAGCGTTGTCTTATGCTAGTCATCTATGACGCCGTGATATTTGTAACGTTTTTTTCTTCTCCTCTTTTAATATCTTCTGATTCACTTCGTTGCGGGAACCAAGACAGTTATTCATGTCCCTAGGACGCGCTGGACTTCCGTGTTCCGGTGTTTTTATAGTTGTATCTACTGTAGATCCTGGCTTACAGGAGTTGCAGTGGTTTTGGGGTGTGGCGGGCTTGTCCCTTAAAAAAAGTCCGTGATATTCAAACTAAGTCGGCCGGTTTGTGCTAAAGCATACTTTTCTATGTGTCACAATATAAAATATATTATTATAATCTATACCAAATTTAACCTAACGGGTAACCGGGGCTCCGGCTCGACGTGCAGGAGAAGGAACGGGGTGGTTTTTAGTCAGTAAGAGTCTGGCACTCCCTCCCGCCTCACCCAGGCGGGAGCAGTCATTCGATGATTTTCCCCCCTTAATAACCAAATTATAATCTATTAAAATAACTGCTTTTTACTACATGCATATCAATATACCTCTACGTACGATACAATATACCGAAATAATATCGGGGTGGTTTTAGTCAGTAAAACTCTCTCACTCCCTTCCGCCTCACCCAGGCGGGAAAAGTCAATCGAAGATTTTGCCCCCTTAAAAAAAGTACTTCTTCCATAATGTCTAACCACTTTTCTCTATTATAACATCACCATTTAATTCTGATCCTTACACATACCCTATATATAGATCAAAATCCAATTAACAAATTTTCATACTGAACCCTTTTTTTGCTCGCGTTCCTTGTCGCACGAGACCTTTTTTCCACATATTTTCGTACTAAAAAGTTCATTCCAAGTGTTATGTGAACTGTTATACGTGCCTCGGAGTATATTAACGTAGAACGACTGGAACAGCCATAATTTAATATTATTGTAGCAGATTTTATAGCACATTTTGTTTATTATTCTCCAAACTGGTAAACCGAGATGTATTTGCGTTACAGGCACTAACTTTATGCCCTTTGTTTTATTAATCCCATTTAAAAGGTGATCCAAACATGTGGTACAATATATGCCTGGTACAATTCTGGAATTTTTAGTCTTACTGGGTCCTTAGGCTAGGCTTTGACTGCCGACAGAAAACTGCTGAAGGCAAATCCTCCGCTAACGTAGGTCACCGGTTACCTACGCGGCGGTTAACGTGTTAGTCTGTACTTAGAAGTGCTACTTATTGCTTGGGGTTTCACAACCGAAAAAACACGCCATGAGTACTTTTTGAAACATGTAGTCTGATCTACATTTTTGTATACCCAATAACTATAGTGAGACATGCCAAATTTATTTAATTACAATATAAGTACAGCTTACTCACATATCTCATAAATATGAGCCCCGTTATGACCTGAAACTAGTAGAGCGTTTCACCAATACGCGTCTATGTGAGTAACATCCGAATACTGAAAGACTACTCAATATTAAGTTGTACTCAAATATCGTGCCATCTCTGTCATTTTATACAGAATTTGTAGTGACAGAACTATACTTGCTCGACTCAAATTGAGTGACTTTTGAGTATTTCGTCATAAGCCATCTACTCCATACATAACATCACGCCTTTTATCCCCGAAGGGATACGCAGAGGTGTACATTATGCCACTGTACCTCTACAATGTAACACCCACTTTTCACTATTAATGTTATGAGTCCCATGTACTTAGGGGGTGAGCCTATTGCCATATACCGGGTACAATTCCAGACTTCGTGCTATTACTGAGATTTTGTTTTTAAAAAAACCTAATAATACTTTGGCCAACCCGGGAATCGAACCCGATAGCCCTTGCTGGCAGCACTTGCGACCACTCGGCCAACGAGGCAGTCTTCAAAGATTTTCTTTAGGATTCATATTCCGTTAGTTTCTATGATTGCTTCACAGGAATAGTAAAACAACTCACTTGACGAGACATTTGACAACCGGTTAAATTGAATACCTAAGCTGTAAGTAAACGCGGGTGAAACGCCGATTTGTATGTTGATGAGATTTCGCGCCGAATTCTCTGGGAAGTATTGCGATGGGGTCGTGTGACCAAATTTAGGGTAACGCTGTTCATGTAAACAAACTTTCTTATTTGACTGCCTATTTTTATTTTTATAGAGGAGATAGTACAATTTATGCTTAATACTTTTCAATTAAGCTATGTAATACATTTTAGTCCGCATCGGATCGATGTTAAGAATTCGATTAATTTAAATTGCTTCCTATACCATTATTTGCAGAAAAAAAAAGAGTTATATGCTGGATATATAGTATATGGAAATGGCATTTACTGCGCATAATATTTAAATTCTTTACTTCATTTGTTTAAAGTTACTTGTTGGAATTCGATAGTAATGTGTAATACAAAAAAAAATGTTCATCACAATCATTTATGGTTATGATCAAGCCGAGTTCACCTATAATATTACTGGTGTTTATAATTGTTCAAAGAGAAGATTACAGTCTTCAGTACCTACACCATCCATCATTCATACATAGGTATAACAGTCTCTCAATACCAAACCCCTTCTAATTTGCTTCAGGTATCTTCGACACGGACGGCGTGCATGTTCCGGGTACGGAATGCGACTTCCAATTCAGCCGGTCCGGGAGCCGTCCGACACACGGCCGGTTGTACAGTCCTCGGTACCCGTCCATCTACCCCAATAATGTGCGCTGTTCCTACCATTTCCATGCCAGGTAAGATCTCTTGAGGAATGGGTTGTGGGAGGATCTTATCGATACGTGAATGCGAGTTGACAGTAGATTAGTCGAGTATTGGCCAAATGCAAATAAATGGTGTTTATACTGCTTGTGGTTTAAAATGTTTTAAAAGAAAGGTTCGTTTATTTTTTTTTTTTTATTTATTTAAAATGCTTCATGCACAAAATGTACAAAAAGGTGGACTTAATGCCGCAGGCATTTTCTACCAGTCTGACCTTTGGGTGATGCAGAGAAGAGTAAATGGTAGGTGCAAGAGGCAAGCAGTGATTTTATTAAACAATGAAAGATAAACTAATATATTTAGGAGATATACATACATAAATAAATTTAATTATAATGTATACCTACACATGAGTACAATATGCCTACATACATACATATATACGTAATATATAAATATATACTTGCTTACTAGTGGATAGTTAGCGCGATGATTCAGCCAACCTCTTTAGGAAAAGCTCACGTACTTTCTGCTTAAAAGTTAATCGAGTGGTTTATAAGTGTTTTGCTTTAAATGCAAAATAAAAGCATAGTTTTAATAGTTTAATTTATGCTTGATCAATACCTTTGCACGGCTGGCGCGGCGTCTGGGCAACTGGCTGCCGCACAACGTGTCACGGGTTCAATTCCCGCACGGAACCACTCTTTGTGTGATCCTTAGATTGTTGTTCCTGGTCTGGGTATCATGTGTATGTGAAATTGTTTGTTTGTAAACGCACCTATGACATAGGGAAAAAATATTATTGTGGGGCAACGTTTTAAAAAAGAATTAAAAAAGTCATACTTAAGTTCTTGGCGAATAATGCATTAATAATGATTATTAATAATCTTCTTTATAAGTAAGTATAAGTCTAATCTATTGACTTACGTACTAATATTTGATTTTTATTTTCAGACCAAAAGAACGCGTGAAAATTGTGTTCGAAGAAGTTGCCCTCCAAAAAGGTGACATCAGGTTAGTTGACCATGACATGTATCGTAGAACCAGGAAATAAAATAATCACTCATTTTATATTACTATGCCCGGTATATGGCAATAGGCTCACCCCCTATTACATGTAATAGGGGGTGAGCCGGGGACTCGTAACATAAATAGTGAAAAGTGGGTGTTACATTGTACAGTGGCATTAAGTGCCGTAATGTGCACCTCTGCCTACCCCTTCGGGGATAAAAAGGCGTGATGTTATGTTATGTTATGTTATGTTTATATTACTACAGTGAAACTAGTGTTTCCCATCAGATGAATAACAAGGCTACTTATTTATGTTAGGAAAATTACTGCATTAATAAAATACAAGATAACACAGCCTCTGTATAATTCGTTGTGACCTCATCCTATTTTATAGGAGCTCAGGAAAACGAAACTATTCGCTGTTTTTAGCCAAGAATGCTCCATTTACGAAGGAAAAAGTTAATAGCATTTTTATGTAGTCGCATGTTCTTTGTCGAAATAAAAACGAAGCCACAAACGGCGCGGTCCAGAAGTAGGAATTTACAGATTATTACCACCATAAAAAATATCTGCAACCCTATAAATTCGTCCACAAAAAAAGCAAACACTTAACAAAATTAAGCTCAAATAAAAACACTGACGACATAATCATATAACCCTCCCGTAGCTTTATAGCTAAAAAAATCCATCTATAAAAATAAAATTGCACGTAAAAGTAAAGTTATTCCATAAAGTCTCAGTCAATATCCGAAGATCGAATGATAAAACTAGGGAGGTGCGCGTCATAATCGAATTTTCTGATCAAAAATATTGAATGTGATGACGAGCGTGCAAGGTGAAACTAGCTCCGCCAGATGGCGCTGTAGTTTCAAGACATCTTTATATTCTTGTGACCTATGCTAATAGGGAACTGCGGATATTTGAAACCTAAGAGCCTGGAAGCCTTGTAATATTTCTCGAAGTTTCGTTATAGTTGATCAAACTGTATTGAACTGACATTCAACAACGACGACGACCTTTGAAGTGTGAAAAATAATATTTAAATATTTATGGAAATGGAATAATATTAAAATGTTCGATAATTCAATTAAGAAAGACTCAGTTACAATATTTTTTTATAAATGGTTGGTTGAGAAAAATAACGAAAAATGTGTAAAAAGTTGAACTATACTCGGAATTTTAATTCGATTCCAGATTTGACAATTTCAGTGTTGCAACGTTATGACAAGTACTAAATAGTGACGTTGCGAAATTATTCGCTTTGGAAATGCAATATTTCTGGGTCGATTCTTCTCGTTTATAATTTTACTCTCGTAAACTAAGGATATCAGGAAATTAAATATTTGTGACTGATAATTTAGTTTTGACGATTACATAACGATCTGAGACTTTTCTTTTATAATTGTGTGTGAAATAACTAAAAAAATGTAATCATGAAGGAACATGACAAATAAAACAGATAGATGTATTATGGTAATAAGTTATTTTATAAATTGTCGCCGTCATCGCTATCGCTATCCTGTCACTTTCTGTAACATTTATTATACATACACACACTGATTGTTTATCGATTTTTGTGGCCATCACTACACTATTATATGTGGTCTCATTATTTCACAAAATGACAGTAGCTATTGTCAAATCTGGAATCTAATTAAAATTCTGACTATAGAAATAACATTCGTACACAAATACACATAAATACCTTAGAAACATGCAAAAGTAGTAAAACTAAATCTACAAATATTTAATTTTAGGGTTTAAAGCAAATATAAAAGAGAAATATCCACACAATATTGTGTTAACATACGAAGGTGTTAAATTATGCAGAGCTGACCGCCAAACGATTTCGGGCTACGGTTTTTGGCTTGCTCCACCATATTCCTGCATGCGTTAATTATTTTATGAGAGATTTTAACAAAATTGTTTTATTATTGAAGGAGAAAATTGTTTAATATGTTCGGCGGAACGATTTAATCTTTAAATTTTGGAGTCTCGAGATAAATTGTAGTTGTATGACAGATACCGAACGACGTCAACGCAGACGAATATCAATTATAAAGTAATCTGTTGAAACAGATTGTGGTTAGTACAACAATCACAATACCCTTAGTAACCAAGAATTCGTGAATACAAAGAATATTTTCTTTCGCAATACTTCACCTGTACTAAGAAATAATAATTCAGCTGTCAATCATTTAGTCACACATTATCATAACAAAGCGAAATTATTCAAAAACCGTATACCGTACTAAGTCCCGTCAACACCACCACGACAAACAGTATTCACCCTCCAGATATGTCTACCTTCCAAAATCATGCATTTCGGTTTCCCGTTTTTTCCATAAATTGTCTGATTTTTTAAATAAGCCGGTAAACGAGCAGAAAATTCACCTGATGGTAAGCAATCGGCGTTGTTCATGGACACCTGGACCACCACGTTACAAGTGCATTACCGACCTTTTGGGGATTAATATATTTTGAGGATTATCGGGGATTCAAGAATTGGGGAGATTGGGGAAGGGGGGTAATCGGGCCTCCTGTAACCTCACTTACACAACACAAACGTTGTTTGACGTCAATTTTTTTTTAGGCCGATGCCTTTGTACTTTCTGGCTCAAGCCAAAGTGATGATGGTAAAAGAGAATTTAGATTTGTCACCGCTTCTACTCTTCCGTGGGTTTCACAAACAAAAGCCGATTACGCTGTGGCCTCGACTCTATCTAATACATGACTATGCGTTATACAAAGACCGAGTGCTACTACTATCTGATTCTGAACCTCATAAACTATGATCTCAAACCAGCATGCCATGCGTAGACACTATAGGAGGCCCATAGTCTAAGAATAGGCTTCCACAAGCTGATAATGTTTTTCCATAACCCGGTTAACCGGAATAGTCCACCCGTAACCAATCCCTAAAGCGGGTAGTAGAGTTGGCATAATTAAATTATGGTTTTAACGGTCGACTAGTGCTCACGTTAATGAGCCCAGCTCATAAACTATACGTACTTGTTTAATTAAGCGGATAATGCATGAATGGGCCGCTTTAGGTCGCTACGTCATACCAGCCTGGAGGTCTTTTGCATAATAGTTTCGGTCAAGTGCTGCTGAGAGAAATTAAGTGGCGTGATTGCATTTATATTTGTACATTTTCGTGCGTGCTCGTTATTGTTTTAAAAATTAGGCTTGAATTTTTGATTGTAATTATAACGAATGCAGACAAATGATAACATTTCCTTGAGTTATGTATTACATATATTGAGTTATTTACAGCGCATAACTTTTAGCCAGTGGTTTGAGCATTATAACTACACAATAATATCAACCCTGCTACCATCATCAGTCCGTGTTCATCCATTGAAGGACAATGGCAATAGCACGTCACTAAGATCGTTCTTCAGGTCTTCTCATCCAACCACTGCCAGCCACCTAGTAGATATCATATCATCCTCCATCTAGCTGGAACATTAACCCTGCTGTACGAATCTCAAGTCATCTCCTGAATCTCTAAGTAAAAAAGTGACTGCTTAGTCTAACTAATCAACACCTTCTACAGTAATAAATTTTAATGTATGAACATATATTAGACAGTACAACACCACCTCTGAAACAGCTATAGCAGTAGGTATTATGTGAAATTAATCCTGTGCCCTAGTTCCAAAATGCTTACATAATCTGTATACGAACCTTGACACGTGACGTAATGTCAGTCACATAGCACTACTGAATAATTACTGTTTACACCTAGATTAGAAACAGGCTTCTTCGGTGTAATTATTTGGTAGATAATGTACGCGATGTTCATCAAACTTTGGATTCAAACTCGTTTCTCATAAGTTTCATTCTTAATTAGTCTCTCCAGAAAGGTGAACGGAAAGGTAGATACAATTGTTACAACAACTTTTCACTACGAATCATCGATAGATATAGATGATTCGCCTGGCCAGATATCGGACATAATACCTTATTATGCTCTTATGATTTTTAAAATAATTAAAACTCACGAATTCGTTTGCCTAAATGGCAATCGCATTCTAAACTTCTTTTTGTGAATTCTCATTTGGAAGCAGATAATATTACGTTAATTTTATTGAAGAAAATTTTAAAGAATACCTATATTCTTTGAAATTATAACTGGCTTAGCACTAAAGCATCGTCCCACCTCTACAAACACATCTACAGGTTGTTCAAAATCACTCCACATTTTTTTAGTCTTTGCCAATCAATACGGTATAGCCATAAATAAATGATGCAAAACTGAATATTTTACCAGCTTGTACGCCCCGGGCGTTGACATCGACAACACGAAACACCTTGTAAAGGAATTTGCTCCAACTAATCCGTTTAAGGGTGAGACCGTAATAGATTTAGTGGCAAACTAGTTGAAGGAAAATTTTGCTTGTTTGTAAATATGTTAGCAGGTAAATATTCGATGGAAAATTTGAAGGTAATTTGATGTACCAAAATACTTAGTGTGGGGTCCAGGGCCATACAAAAAATGTGAAGCTTTTTGTCAATTAACTTGTTGATATTTATTCTTTAACCTATTGTCATACTTTGCTTTAAGAGCGAAATTATTATTTGATCAAATAACAGTGAATTTTGGCCTGGGTATCACAAATCTTAGTAAGACCTTTTTAAAAGTATAAATTTAAAAAAACACTTTTCTAGTCTATAAAAGTTCTGAAATAACATAAAACTGTCCGCCACTTAATACGTTAATATTAAAACTAGTAATTCAACAGAACATCGGTCACGCTGTTGGTTACATTTTACAATAAATTATGTGTGGTTTCACAAAACAGTTTTGACCCAATTTCGTCGATGGTTTGTGCAAAACCATTCTACATTTGTGAATTGTACACTCCTATACATTGCTAGAGTCGCGGAGAACCTAATGGGTATCCGGGACTCCAGCTCGACGTGCAGGAGAAGGAAGGGGGTGGTTTTTATTTAGTAAGAGTCTGACACTCCCTCCCGCTTCACCCAGGCGGGAGAATTCATTCGATGATTTTCCCCCCTTAAAAAATACATTGCTAGAACAGTCCTTAACATAACTTCAGTTAACTGAGAACATTCTTGGGAAGGAATTCCGTAGAGTCAGTGGATCTTGACTATGTAACTAAATTAACCGAATCTGAATTACTTGTGCAGTAATATTTCATAGTGACTCCACAGTTGGCGCGGTGGTTGGGCAACTGGCTGCCGCACAACGTGTCGCGTTATTGATTCCTGCATGGAACAACTCTTTGTGTGATCCACAGATAGTTGTTTCGGGTCTGGGTGTCAGGTGTATGTGTACTTGTGTGTTTGTAAACGCACCCACGACACAGGAGAAAATATCAGTATGAAGCAAAAAAATTGTGTTACGTTACGGCTGATTTTAAACTGTCAAACACCAAGCGGTCACCGGTGACCGCAACCTATTGTTCTATAATTGTGTCTACAAAACCGGTACTCGACGAGTTAATTGAAGAATAGGCTTCGATTAATATAGGGGAAGTCCCGTAACGCCGGACGGCACCTAACGCCGGACACTTGCATTATCACGATAATTGATAACACAAGCGATTCAATTTTTACTAAAAATCTTAGGAATCTGCCACTGGGAGACTTCCCCCTAAAAATGAAATCGATCGCGTTATTAGTTATTAGTTACAAGTACCGTTATTAGGTGCCGTCCGGCGTTAAACTTCCCCCAATGTTCCAAGCTAAAGGTACTGTAACTTACTTATTCATCATTAAAACGTTTAGTCTATAAACAGAGAAATCTTCTGTAGTCATTCCCTAGTTCCTAAAAGATCAAACAAAAACAATTCACACAGAAGCAAATGAACGAACAAAAATCTTTTACCTACTCCAATTTATTTTATCTAGCATTCACAAAAATGCAACTTAAAACTTTAATTAAAAGATAGAACGGGAGATTTATTCGTTGTACAAAACGAAATTTAAAATAAAGTCCTCACCTTACTTACTGGAACTCACTTAAAAGTCCTCAAGGAGGTACTTGTTAGTAAAGTGCATTAAACATATAATTACGTTGCTTTCCCTGAGTTTGTCAACATTACATTAACATAATGACGAGACTTTGTACTGTTTTTATAACGCACCTATTTTATGCTTCAAATGAAAAGACTAGTGACACCAAACAGCTTCAATTCGATGTATGATAATGTCGCGTGATTAGACTTCAACATAAATAACACCCAATATTCGACAAATCTATAGTTCCTATTATTTGAGAATTATTAAAAAAAAATCAATTAGTAAACACAAAACCTTTCATAAGATGTAACAATAGTTCAATTATAGTAATAATAATACTAACATCATTTAGCGACTTATTTTAAAATAATCAAAAATAAATTTAGAATGAGTACAATTAGGTGTTTTTTTGAGTTTATCTAAATATTAGCTTTTACCCGCGGCTTCGCTCGCGTCACAAAAGGATAAAAAGTAGCCTACGTGACATATACCAATACACACAGCGCCATCTATACCAATAATTTCGTTTTCCCTCGAGAATGTCAAATTTTTCCGGGATAAAAGTACCCTATTATTTAATCCAGACTTCTAACTTTACGTCTGCAAAAATTCAAAGCAATCGGTTTAGTAGTTACGGCGTGAAAGCGGAACAAACAAACTCACTTTCCGATTTATAATATTATAAGTAAGGATTCTGATACTAAACAACACTTTTTCTATACATTACACACAACACAACACAACCAACTCATTCTCCCATCAACGGTTGTCCAATAAAGCAAACACGACAATTTGCTGTAACGAGAGAGCGCCCATAAAACGTATGACGTTGTTATACTACGACGTCATCTATGTCAGAAGCAGAACCCGGGAATATATTGCGAGAGCCTTTCAATTTCACACGGAATCTTGCCCATGGAAAAAATGGTTGAATGGCTGATTTATTTTTAAGTGTTATCGAGAAAAAGTTAAGTGGTGAAGTAAATTGTTTTCTTTATAAAATACACAGCGTTCGTTGATGGAGTACTTCTCAGTGAGGCTTCCGAATAAGTAGTCTCGATTACTAAGTTGAATCACGACAAAAGACTACACATTGACAACGAAGCAGCGCTCCGCAACGTCCGCAACTATGATCTTCAACCCGAATGTAGGAGAGGTCCATATAACTGTGGACTGATTTCCACAGTTGGTCTAGTCTGTATCTGACCAGATAAAACTAAGATATTTATATATTCATCATCTATTTACACAGATACAACATAAAGGACAACACATACATATATAAAATTGAAGTACAAAGGCACCACCTATTCCTATTGGAATTTCTTCTTAAAGACCTGTGGCAGGCAAGTAAGAATGATATAAGACGCAGTATCAGTTTTACATAATATCAACTATAAAAAAAAACTCAATGAAAAATTTCTAACACTGCCATCTCATTTCTATCTGCGGTAATGACGTCACACAGTCACACGCATGCCATTTAAACCATAAATGTCGTGTTAATTATGTCGTTATGAGGTGCACCCCTACCACTACCGAGAGTACCCACAGCGGTAACCACAGACCTATAAACTGTTTGTGGTCACTGTATTGGGTACGGGAGAGAGGTTATATAAAATTAAACAGCTAACAGAATCTATATAAAAAGTTTGTTTCCATATTGAGTACTCGATTGTTTTATTGGTTGCCGATGAGGGATAAGGAAAAAGGGTTTTTGTGAAGTCAAAAATATAGAGCAAATAATGTTAAGGACTTTACGACGTTATTAGTTCGTTATTGATTCTTGCCCTTTGATATTGAGCTACTAAAATTGTAGAAAAGTAAATCCAATGAAACAAAACATCGGCGATATAAACTAATTAAAACGCAAATAGATGTAAACACAAACTTTCTTTTACATGTCATTCATTCTACGTAACGTTTCTACAAAATGATACAACACTAGTTTATACACTGTGTCCTAGTTTATCCATATGTAACCAAATTAAAAATCTACTTAACACTGCACTTTTGTTTTTATGGGTTAAGTCGGGAAATGAGCGGTCGGGTCACCTGATGGTAAGCAAAGTGCGTTACCGACCTTTTGAGAATTGATAATTTGAAGTTTGTGGGGGTTTCGGGGATTGGGGAGACTGGGGAGGGAGGGGGGCAATTGGGCCTCCGCCGGTTACCTTACTCACATGACGAAACGCACCGCAAGCGTTGTTTCACGCCGGTTTTCTGTGAGGCCGTGGTATAACTCCGGTCAAGCCGGCTCATTCTTGCCAAAGCATGGCTGTGGCCATAAAAAAAAATTACGTATACCAAATAGAATTTAAAAACAATCAACCGTTTTACGGATAGGCAGATAACATCTCTACAACACGTTACACCACTAGCTTATACAGCGTGTCCTATTTCATGTTTCTCGTAAATTAATAAAACCTGTTTTCCCATTTCAGTTGCCTGCGCCGTGCGGATATCATCAAAGTGTTTGACGGGAGGGATACTAACTCGCCAGCTATTGCGATGCTGTGTAACGAGCTTACAGGTAGGCGTCTAGTTTTATTATTAGTTAGTAGTTTTTATTCGCAACTTTGTACGCACAAAAGCGCACGAAGGGATCTGTGTGAAGTTTGCTGAGCAGAATAAGTGTTTTAAGTGTGGGAGAGCCGTGCTTAACACGAATGGGCCAGCTCGACGTGAGTGACACCACGGCCTCACAGACGTGAAACAACGCTTGCGCGTTACCGGAGACACAATTACCCTCCACCCCTTCCCCAATCTCCCCAATCCCTGCATCCCCAACAATCCTCAAATTCCTAATCCTGAAAAGGCCGGTAATGCACTTATAACGCCTCTGGTGGTCCAGGCGTCTTATTATAATTAAAAATTATAAGTCCAGGTTTCTTTACGATGCATGTTTTCCTTCATTGTGTGTCAGTGTTGTCTAAATAATCTTAGAAAGTAAATATAACTCGGAAAAATCATATTGGTACTTGCCGTTGGTAGGTTTCGAACTCGCATTCTCAGGCATGAGAAGCGGGCGAGTTAAACCTACGGGCCACACGACACGGTATAAGTAGTATAAACCTAGAAAGCACAAACTTCACAACAACTCAACGTCCAAAGCAGTCCAGAGATATCATAACAAGATTTTATATCTCGACCTTCCCTCACAATACTAATATAAGTGATGTCGTGAAATCGGTTTTGAGATCTAATTTCACGGATGCGACGACGCGGGACATTGCATTGCTGTGCTCGGTCGCCTGGCGCATGGGAATCTTTATCCTTTCACACTACTCTGCACTTACACGATATAACGGGTTATAGATTGACTTGGGTTTTGAACTAGCTTTACTTTAATGGCCATGGTTGCATCTACAAACATATAAATTCATATAGGTATACATCGCACTAAACCTGGAACAACAATTTGTAGATCACACAAAAAGTTGTTCCATGCGGGAATCAATCGTAAAACGAGGTTTGACAGTCGGTGACACAGGCACTACGTTAACCACATGGGCGTAGCCACACTGGGGCAAGCTGGGGCACTTGCCCCACCCTGGGCCCTGGCTCTGGCCCATAAGGTGTCTGATTAAACAATGTTTTTTTTACTAACTCTAACTAACAACATCAACAATCATACTATCCGTGAGTAATTAAACTATGAAAAGGTAATTATCGAATCAAGGAAAAGTAGTTTAAATGTAATCTTGCGACCAGATGGAATTCCAAGTGGTATAGTTTTGCCAGTATAGCTCCTATAATCTTAAATTCTGAATTTTATTTCTGACATAATGGCGGAAGGTTAATCAAATTACTTAAAAATAAACAAAGAAGCATTTACATAAGAAAACATTTTGAACATCGAAAAAAAAATTATAAAAATTACCTACAATGGAAGTGCCATGCCAGTTACATGATTCAAAAAGTATTCCTCATAGAATTATGGCGGAACAAAATTTGATTCAATAACAAAATCAATTTTCTTTTAGGAACATGTATTACGTTTTTCCTAGAAACCATTTTGAATTGGATCTTTTAAGATTAGGTAATTAACATTAAACAACCGATGTTCTAGTAATATTCCTTCTGGAATAAAATTGTGTTTTGATATAATAAAGTTTCCTTAGTATTTGAATTATTTCACTCGGGAATGAGTAGATTTTACATACAGTAGATACTTATGTGGATACGTTTATGAAGGTTTTTGATTGTTTTGGTATAGCGTGTAATTAAGGTTGTTTTTACTTATTCGGTAATGGTATTATGCTTAATATATTAAAACTACATTACCTAGTCAAACTGCGAACTATTTCAACGTGCAAAAGGGTATCTAATATCGTAAAGCAAATAGTTTGAATTTCAACTTAAATAAGTAATGCATGTAGGTATACTTAATTAATAAAATTCTAATTTAGTATTTTTAATTTAAATATCTAATCTTTTTTGTGTAAGGGTGCGTTCACATTTAACGAATGCTCCGCGAATACACAGCTCGCGAGCAATTCGCGAGCTGCGCGCGTGCATTGGAAATTATTTTTTATACGAACGTTGTGAGCTTAGCGCTAAACCATTGCCGAACGTCTCGCAAGCGGCACATTCGCCAAATGTGGACGCACCCCTAGACGTTAATGTTTATGAATACATCAGACAAATACAAATGGCTACCTGAAAATCTAAAATAGACTTACCTCATCTTACTACAGAAACTGGTTTAGTATGTATTATACTCGCTGTCGTATCAGCTGTCACCTAGCCTCTAGCTAAGTACTACGGCCAACAGCCGCTTTTTGAATGAATAATGCCGCCTCAAAGTAGTACCAATTTTGGAGATAGGGATGCTACCTGAGGTTGTAATAAAGATATTTTATTTTTAACATTAATGTTTTTAACCTGAAACTCATACCGTTTTTGACTTGATCCTATTAATGAAAACTTTAGTGAAAATGTGTTTAAGTGTGGGCGGCATGAATGGGCCGGCTCGACCATAGTGATACCACGGCCTCACAGAAAACCGACGTGATACAATTGCTTTGCAATTGCTTGCGTTGTGTTTCGTCGTGTGAGTGAGGTTACCGGAGGCCCAATTACCGGTCCCTAGTCCCCGTCTTCCGAATCCCCGAATCCTCCACAATCCTCAAATCCCCAATTCTCAAAAGGCTGGTAACGCACTTGTAACGCCTTGGTGTTTCGAGTGTCCATTGGCGGCGCCGATTGCTTATCATCAGGTTATGCTATAAAAAAAAATGTGAATTTGCATAGGTGACGAAGGTCACCTAACAGTTAATCAAATTCTTGGTCTTATTATTCTTGGTAACCCTATACGCAATCTATACTGCGTCCGTAGTACCGTGATTGCAGACCATGCCAAATATCCAGATTCTAAATATTCAAACAATAGCCGCTATATTTCCAGACAATATTCAAGATGTCCATTATGAATTATTATCACCTTTTCCATTATTTACCAAAATATATAATTAATCTTGTCTTGTCAGGTCTATTCAAAAAGTTTTAATAGTGAATTATACGTGTTAGGGGCTTAAAGTCAGCAGTCTTAGAGTCAAGGAAACTGAAGAACTGTGAACGTTGACATTTCAATTAAAATGGAGTCTTATTTTGTGAAGAGTCTAGTATAGGCAGTCTGGGATAAATACGTACTTAATACAAATAACCTAAGTAACGTAAGTGATTTTATTCTGGACGACCTGCTTGAAGAAACTAATATAAATAAGGGCTGTAGATTTTTAGTATTGATGGTTTCTACAACCTATGATGCATATTGAGATAAATTCTTATAATTTTACATTATAGATGCTTAAGTAAACGCAAGTAGGTACCTAATATGTAAACATGTAAAAAATTTAATCAAAACATTAACAAACGCACTCGCCATCAATATAATTTTGAAAAGTTCCCTTCGGTTTCCATGGGTTCCCATCATCAAATCCTAACCTGGTGGAAATGGCACCACCCCGAGAACATGATCTTTCCAACAAAAAATACTCATCAAAATCCGTCCACAAACGTCGGAGCAATCGGGTAACGCACACACACAAAAAAAAACATACAGCAGAATTGATAACCTCCTCCTTTTTTGGAAGTCGGTTAGAATCGTAGCAATTGGCGTTTCATAGTCTACGCCAATTGCTACGATCTCCATGGCAGACAGGCGTGAGGTTATGTATGTATGTATGTATAAGTTTAAGTTACGAACGTTTTTTTCCTTACTATATATTATAATTACCTAGTGATGGAGTGGCCTTTGTTTAACAGTAGACGTCTTCCGACTGATAATGAGGATGATGATGATGATAACTATTAACACAATCTAGTTTCCTTTTTTTATGGCATAAGCCGGTAAACGAGCAGACCGATCACCTGATGGTAAGCAATCGGCGCCGCCCATGGACACCTGCAACACCGGAGGCGTTACAAATGCGTCTACCGGCCTTTTGGGAATTGGGAATTTGAGGATTGTGGGGGATTCGAGGATTGGAGAGGGGTGGTAATTGGGCCTCCGATAACCTCACTCACACGATGAAATACAACGCAAGCGTTGTTTGACATCGGCCCATTCGTCCCGAAGCATGGTTTTCCCACACTTTTGCAATTAGATACTAATATGCACGAACTTAGCTTAGAACTTCATGACAGCGATATGCCTAGAAAACTGTAGCTGACTATATACAAAAGTCAATGAATGGGTTTCATAAACCGCCTAAAAAAGTTATGTCTACACACATAAGCATATTGTATTATTAGATCAAGTTATTTACAGTATTCTATAGATAGAAACGACATGCCAAACCTAACATCAAAGCCTATATAATTTCTAACACTTATACGTAGTTGAGGCCCCTATTTTAGAAACATATCAATGAAAATATTTGAACTATATAATTTATTCCAATATGTAGGTACATAACTATGTATGTATTATAAATAACTTATTTATGTAAGTAATTAGTTCATATACGGATTTGCATAAGTAAGTAAAGAGATAAGCTATCGTTACCGTTTGCACTTGACATTAGCGGGCTGTAAACTGGACTCGAACCTTGAACCTTTATCTGTATGTACGTGTTAGTCATGCAGGATCTTGACACTATTATTATATCGCAAATAGTTAAGATGTAGAATATGGTGTGATGTTTAATATTTATATATTTTTTTTAATGGAATAAACCGGTAAACGAGCAGACGGATCACCTGATGGTAAGCAATCGGCGTCGCCCATGGACACCTGGAACACCAGAGGGGCGTTACAAGTGCATTACTGGCCTTTTGGGATTAGGAATTTGGGGATTGTTTGGGGTTCAGGTATTGGGAAAGGGCCCCCCTTTAAGGATGATAGGGTTAATTGAGCCTCCAGTAACCTCATTCAGGCGACGAAACCACGCAAACGTTATATGTTGTATTTAATTAAACTGTAAAACACCAAGCGGTCACCGGTGACCGCAACCTATGGTTCTATAATTGTGTCTAAAAAACCGGTACTCGACGAGTTAATTGGTTTAACGACAATAAGGACTGTTTCGTTGATCGACCGGGCCCAAAGTGCGACTCCCGAGGACTCTTCTTTGGGTTCGATAAGTAGGCGAACAATACTTTGTTACAATATTACTATATTGAGTACATTTCGGATTTACGAAACTTCTCGATGAAGGAAAACATCGTGAGGAAGGAAGGACTTATAACTTGTAATTATAATTTGAAATCGCCAACCCGCATTGAGCAAGCGTGGTGATTAATGCTCAAACCTTCTCCGTGTGAGAAGAGGCTTTGCTCAGCAGTGGGCATTTGTAGGCTGTTAATGATGATGATGACTTTTACGTGGTTTCACCCGCTCTGCTCAGTGCCTATTGATCGTAGCGTGATGTTTTATAGCATATAACCTTCCTCGACAAATGGACTATCCAACACAATAATAATTCTTCAAATCAGATCCGTAGTTCCGCACGTTTAAACAACAAAGTCTTCAGTTTTATATAATAGTATTTAATGTAAAAAATACACACATCTATCTACCCGTCAGCAATTAAAATACGCGAATAAATTGTAAGGTGTTGTAATAAATAAATAAATAAATAATAAAATAAACATGACATTAATATTTGAAATACATACTTAAGAGATCTAGGTAACCTTAAAACGTTGAAGCACTATTTTATCTTAAAAACCCTTGATCTCTGAACGGTAAATAACCGCTATAGACAATTAATAAAGTACCTACCTATGTACTATCAAGTTTGTAGATCGTTACTAACTAATAAACTACTGAGCTACAGACCTACTAATATTTCTAGATCCGCGAAGGGGTAGGCAGAGGTGCACATTTCGGCACTTAATGCCACTGTACAATGTAACACCCACTTTTCACTATTTATGTTATGAGTCTCATGTAATAGGGAGTGAGCCTATTGCCATATACCAGGCACAATTCCAGAATCCTATTTTTTCTAGATTCTTTAACCTTTAATCAACGAGCAAGCATGAACAGATTGATGACTGTTGATGAAGCGAAAGAAGTATATAGGAATCATAGCAATTGGCGTTCCATAGTCAATGCCTACCCGAACGGGAGACAGGCGTGAAATTATGTATGTACCAATACCGATACATACCTATCATTAAACTTTACTTGCGAATATTACATCACCAAAAGTCACCAACAATGAGGATCTTTCAATCCCTAGTGCGCTCATCTTTTCAATACCAACCCTCTTCAAAAACCCCAAGTGATAATAGAACCGAGATGTTATTCAGAACATGTTACCTACATACATGTTTTCGTCCAATATAACATAACATACCATCTATATGACATGTATAACACGGAAGTGACGTGTTCTAAGAGAATTTCGTCTCACAATTTTCGCATGTAATGTCGGCTAAATTATTTGCCATGCAGGTTAGAAAGTACAGATTGATTCTGTACAGATAGGAAAGATTATTAACTAAGAATCGCAGGTTATTCAAGTGATAATACGCAAGTAACAACATCAACGCAAGCGCCAACACTAGCTAGGAGGCAGCGCAACATCGCCGCGACCGCGCACGCTGTTCATAAGGAAGAGCCCCTATGTGGCTGGAAACTAGTAGAGCTTTCCTCAGTATTTTCAAGTTAGTAACCCACGATTGTTAGTTAATAAGAATATAAGAATAATGTTTATTTTAGAAAAGATTACAATATCGTTGTATCCTGGACCTCACACTCCCTCCCCTTCCCTGATTCCCTGTGTCGTGAGGCCCAGGCTCCCTAACAAACAAAACAAAAAAATAAAACATAATCCTTAAATATAAATGTGTGTATGTAAAAGTGTGAGCGCGTGTGTGTGTACATGAGTGAGTAAGTAAGTGTGCATGTGTGCGTGTGTGTAGTACGTGTGTATGTAAGTGTGTGTTTACGTGTCCATGTTTGGAAGTATGAATATGTCACATAAGTGAATACCAATCGATATTTTTTATGATTGCTGCTACTAACTTAAAAGGTTTTCAATCAGTTAATTTAGGATGTCTCAGTAAAGATTATTTATTATACGTATTTTCTTACTCTTTGATGAAACCTTATCCTGTAACTATTTGGGCTCGCTGCCATCGCAGCGGTAAGTCCCCTCTTTGAGGAGTGGCTTGAGAGACGCTACGGCGTCCTCACCTACCGCCTGACGCAGGTCCTCACCGGACATGGAAGTTTCGGGAGGTACCTGTGTCTGATGGGGCGGGAGGAAACGCCCGGGTGTCATCACTGCGAGGACCGCCCTGAGGACACGGTGGAACACACGGTGGGAGAATGCCCTTCGTGGGCTGAGCACCGCCGTGTCCTCAGGGAAGTGATCGGCGATGGCGACCTCTCGCGTCCGGGCCTAGTGCAGGCCATGATGCGGAGCGAGGGGGACTGGGATGCCGTCTCCTCCTTTTGCGAAGCAGTCATGCTAGCTAAGGAGGAGGCGGGACGCGTGAGGCAGCGAAGCGCTGCCTCCTCGCAACCCAGCCATCGCGAAGGACACACCGGGCGTCGGGGATCGCGAGACGATCTCCGGCCACCGTAAGCGCGGGCCTGCGGACGGCGAGCATGGGTGGCTCCCCGTCCGACCAGAAACAGACCCGAGCGTACGGCGCGTCGCGTTCCGCGCGCGCCTCAAAGAGCCATCAGACCACCACAGATGGGGCCCAATACGGCCGATGCCGATTCGGAGTCGCGGAGAACCTAACGGGTAACCGGGGCTCCGGCTCGACGTGCAGGAGAAGGAACGGGGTGGTTTTTAGTCAGTAAGAGTCTGACACTCCCTCCCGCCTCACCCAGGCGGGAGAAGTCATTCGATGATTTTCCCCCCTTAAAAAAAAAAAAATCCTGTAACTATTGGTAGCTAAACAATGGTTTCTGTACCTATCTGTTCTGAATCAATCTTTATTTTCGTTCGTTATACCAAGTTACTTGGCTGACTGTACAATCTGTACCTACAAAATATAGCAACTTCTTTGACGGCAAAATTCGCGACGTTTTGTAAATCGACATTGCCATTCTTTTGTTGTGAGGAAAGGAGATTTTGTTTTAAAGGAGATTTTGAATTCTACTGAACTGCGCTGGGATTTTCTGGGTGATAGATTTTCAGTTCAACTTTTCATGGCTTGGAACTCTAAACCGTTAATACATATTAGAGTGCACGATCGGAGATTCGTTAAACTTTAGCTTCAAAGTCGGTCACAGCTATGAGCTCTAAAATTGAAATTGGGGTCAATTTGGATCTAATAACATAAGGATTGGATTAAAAGGACCCATGATCATCCTCTAATCCAAGTTTAAAGCTTTCGTCTGATTTCTGTTTTGAATTCGATACTGTCATGCGGTTGCGGTTTCATTTTGTTAAGTAAATTGGGTTTTAGATTTGTTATCCTAATCTATTTAAACATCTATAGATTATGTGGTACTGTTCAGGAACTAGAGGTATAAGACTTGAAATTATAGGTTACATAGACAACTTACAAAGGAGATATTTGAAAAAATCGACTTATCAATTCAGTGTCCATGAATTTAGCCATGACTACAATCAAATTCTAACCATCTACGAACTACAACATTAATAAAAACTACATAATGTTTCAGGCTACGAGGTGCTGTCGACGGGTCCGGCGCTGCTCATCCAGTTCACCGCCAACTCGGCTACACCAGGCCAGGGGTTCGCAGCCACATTCCTGTTTCAACCACCACCCGACTCAACTGCTGCTGGTTTGTAAACATTTTAAACTATCCTGGTACTGTCACGTGTAGATTATGGCATACTCTCAAAGTAGAAAAGGTCCATCATAGACCAGCAATATAGCGACATATGATAGGATGTTGAATAATCAGATCACACTAATATTAAAACTGTGAAAGTTTCCAAACAAAGAAACTTTATAGAGGAAGAAAGAAATAAAAATAATTATTCGTCATTAGGCATGACCCACCAAATATACAAAAATAACATTAAAAAAAATAAAAAACAATAATTACATAAAGTAACATAAACATAAGCAGCGAAAAACAAAAAAGGCAAATAACCATAAACTTACTTGTCCCTTAATCACGTCGAAAGTACTGAACGGATTTTGATGACATTTGGTAAGAAAACTGGGTATGGGCTGACTTGGTGGATATCAATTTTTATCCCTATTAAATGCTTCCATGGGGTAAAACAGGAATAAGCCGTCAAAGTGTAGTAGGTACTTACATAAAAAGTCAATGCTATTACCACTTTCTGTCAATGAATTTACCTCTCAAAATATCCTCTATGCCTTTCCATAACTTATTTCCGCCAGTAATTGAAGAAAGAGAAACATACGAATAGTTTCAATTGAGTTTACTGTATACACATACCTATAAATAGAGGAATCCACCATTGTACAGTAATGTGGTTCAGTTCCTGTGTTCACTAATGAAGGAGAAGTTCAAACTACATTGGTTAGTATCGACCTCAAGTTACTCGCAACTCAATGCAAAGTTAGAGCTACAATTTGCCCAATTAATATTGATCTCTACTCTGAAGTGTGTGTTGTGAATTTTGTGTGGTGTTACTTTAGTTAGAAACTCAATTCATTCATTTTATTAGTGAAATAGATAAGTTATTCTAAATCGTTTTCAATAAGACATTAATTTGAAAAATTTCAATGCAAAATAAAAGTCTAAAGTCGTAAAAAGCCTAAAATTGACCGAAGATAAATTTTCATTAACAGCGACATCTATTTTATAAGGCAGAAGTTTTTTGTAACGTATAAAATTTAACCTCTCTTTTAACTAAAATATTTCTGAAAGAAAATGGAGGCTATTAAAACAGTAAAAAATGTAGTGAATTTGTAACGAGGGACTCGTAAATGCGTCGGCTGCAGTTGAATTTGCGAGTGCCAACATGGTAGGTAGGTACTATGAATAGAAATGTTGGCGGTTGTCCAGCCGACCTCTTGGTACCGCTTATTTAGATTGGAATCGCAAGTCTCACCTGACACTTCTGCATAAGATGCAAATTCCCAATAAACCTTGGTTGGAAATGTTTTAGGAATAACTTAAACAGAATATTATTTGGAATATTTTTTATAAATTTCCTTGATATTTATAGAAATCTCTTGTGAATAATAAACAACTTGCTATTATAAATATTCAAATAAGAAAATATGATATTGAATACTATTTTCCAAATAAGTATTATACGCTGTGTACTTACGTTATGAATGTTGTCTTAGGTCTGATTCTGAATATTGACCATAATTAAAATATACTAATTATGATGCTACTTCTATTCTATGTTAGGTATCTTTATTCAAATGTTCAATAACTGCCTCTACTACTTGACATCAAGTAATTTGAAACAGCGCCATCTAGCGAAATATGCTTATACTACGCATTCTGGTAGCGTAGCAACCACGAATAAAGTGAACCAGTTTCATAACATAGCAAGGGAAGAGTCACTCAGTACTTAAAACACAGATGGCGTTCTTTGGCGCGGAACTGAATTTCAAGTTAAACTATTTGTTTCAGATTCAGATCGCCTACTTAAGCTGAGTTTTGGCAAAGCTTTCGAGTCTCTGGGGCCTGAAGTAAGCGCCACAAGTAAGTAGAACCTTCTTTAGTTATCATTTATTCAATACTGTTCAATATTCCATAGGTAAGTGCGTGAAAACAGCAGACAGGTACTACGTAAAATAGGGTGCCTAATCTGTATATTTCGGAATTCTATGTTAGACGGTTGCCGCGTCCACGGCCACCGGTTGCCGCGTCTGTCGTAAATATTTTCGGTCCTTCGACGCAAGACAGTATTGCTTACCAATAAAGTACACTATGAACTGAATACCTCCTGTGTGGAATGATCGCAAGTGTTGTTATATTATGAAACAGGAGGTATCAGATTCTGCACTCTGATAGAATATCAGCCATATAATTTAAATGTTATAATCATCCTATAAATAACCATTGCTGACCAAAGACGTCTTTTCACGCGGAGAAGGTTTGAGCATTAACCACCACGTTTCCTCGGATTGGCGATTTCAAACTTATAATGTCAATTATTGAATACGGAAACTTGGACTTATAATTTCTCAATATAAAATAAGAAATTCTATGCGTTTGTCAGTGGTGTTTGAAAAATCTTAGAAAGTACACATAATTCGGAAAATGTCACATTGGTATTTACTATCGGCAGGTTTAGAGCCCGCATCTTCGTGGATGAAAAGCGTCTTTTTTTGTAAGGGGGGTAAATCATCGGATGACTGCTCCCGCCTGGGTGAGGCGGGAGGGAGTGTCAGACTCTTACTGACTAAAAGCCATCCCGTTCCTTCTCCTGCACGTCGAGCCAGAGCCCCGGTTACCCGTTAGGTTCTCCGCGACTCATGAAAAGCGTCTCAAACCTTCCGGCCACCACGACTTTTATACTTAACCTATACTATAAAATACGTGTTTAAACTCCCAACAACATTTAATAATAAGTACATAACGCAAGAGGCACAGTACTCCTCATTAAGAGGATCGCTAGACGCATCCCTTTGTTCAAACACCCGAAACTAATGAGGGTTTTCAGTTTTGCGCTCACCAGTTGGCGCCACTGAAGCGAATAGTCGTGTTAGTTCAATCGTTGTTGCTGTCAAAAGTTAATTTAGCAATGAATTCAGTTTAGGTAATAGTCTATTGAACTGGGGATTTTATAAGAGGTTCCATTGTTTATCTAGCGCTTTATATTTTTCAATTTATTTTGTAAACATAAGTCAAGACTAGATGATTAATTTCTTATTAATACCTCTAATTAAGACTGTAGTCTTAACTGTAGTCTATATATAAGACTGTAGTCTATCGTCTTGTCTATCTGGTTAGGTGGCATAACATTACGTTACAAAATAATGTCTACATAAATTAATTTACATACTGAAAATGAAATTTATACCCACAAAGAGTGCTATATTATCATATTATTTCATTTTCAGTTGAGGTCTATCATTATTTAAGCAACATCTGCACACACACACTACTACATATACTATTCTCCCTCCTCAAAATTCTCACTAACATAGTTATGACGTCACAACAAAGTAGGAATTACGAATGCACCTCTGTGCAAGTAACTGCGGCGTATAAAGTATACAAGGAAGGTTTTAAATAAATAATCAGACGAGCTGCAGCGGCCAGTGTTACTCACACCGAGAATGGGCCAAGGATTTGTGGCACAACAACCAAATGAATTTTTTATAAGGTTTCTTTTAGGTTTTTGAAAAGAGTTCGCGCTCTGTGTTGCTTTGTGATTGACTGAAATGTTAAGAATGCATTGTGGTTTGTGTTTTATTAGTGTCGATTTTCTTCTGTACTATTGCTAAGGTGTTTTGAATATTGGAAATGACTTTTTGGTATATTATTCGTATTCTCAGTAGTAGCACGGAGTCTGGAATTGTGCCCGGTATATGGCAATAAGCTCACAAGCTTTCATAAATAGTGAAAAGTGGGTGTTACATTGTACAGGGGTATAATGTGCACCCCTGCCTATCCCTTTGGGGATAAAAGGCGTGATGTTATGTTATGTTCTTCGTTTGCTCGACTCTCAGATATTATGAGATCTCTACCTCTAGTTTCATCGATAGTACCTGAAACTTCAAAGTTTCTTTTGAGGCTTCATTTTCTATCTGTAAAGTCATTGTTGAACAAATAATAATGACTACTGAACTGGTTATCAAAAATCACTTTACTTTTGTTTGCAGTAGCTAAAGTGTCCATAAATTGGATCCACTATTGAATAGACCATACGATATTGAACAATAGATAGACCAGACAGTTCTTTAAACTGTCAAACACCAAGCGGTCACCGGTGACCGCAACCTATTGTTCTATAATTGTGTCTACAAAACCGGTACTCGACGAGTTAAAAGAAAATCAACCAAATATATTTATCGCTTGCTTTTATTTTGTCTTACTTTAAAGATCCTCTTCAGACTCCCAACGGAAAACAATAAATTTCTAAACGCTCCAATACCGAAACACAATTTAAGTGTAAGTTGTATTAAAGTACGAATTACTCTCTTATTCGCATTAGTTTATGTGAGTTCAATTCACTATCACTTTATGGTATTTGGACACAATAGAAACGTTTTGAGAATAGTTAATTAGAAATTAAATTATAATATAAATAGAGGTAGATTAATCAAATTGCTGAAAGACAATATTTGCATAATAATAAGTCACAAGCTTACTGACTACTGAAAATGGCTTCAATAATAGGGTAGAAGCCTCATTTTTATTTTAATGTCCGTCTGGTAGATTATTTTAAATCATTAGACACATAGTTTTGTTTTCTTACAGAAACGAATACTTTCGACGATATATTGATTTGAAATGTCGCGTGACGTCACTTCTATGTACATACATACATTTTATACGTAGAAATGACGTTTTAGCCACCACTCCTAAACTTTTAATCGTATTATCTAAGTATTGTTTTATTATACGACAAAATAAAAAATACGTGTCTAATATTTTTTCATTACCTAACTTACGGACTAATTATATTTTTAATTTTCTTAGCCTGTCATCATCCCAATTGTATTTGTTTATAATATGATCTCTAAACGCGTACATACTTCTTAAATCTATACAGCACAGAAAGATATTGTGTAACTATTCACACACCTCTAACACAAAATCATTGTACTTATAGTCAGAATTTTAATTAGATTCCAGATTTGACAATAGCTACTGTCATTTTGTGAAATAATTATACCACATATAACAGTTTAGTGATGAACACAAAAATCGATAAACAATCAGTGTGTGTGTTTTATAATAAATGTTACAGAAAGTGACAGGACAGCGATAGCGATGACGGCGACAATTTATAAAATAACATTACCATAATACATGTATCTGTTTTATTTGTCATGTTCCTTCATGATTACGTTTTTTTATTTATTTCACACACAATTACAAAAGAAAAGTCTCACATCGTTAATTAATCGTCAAAACTAAATTATCGGTTCAGAAATATTTAATTTCCTGATATACTTAGTTTACAAGAGTAAAATTAGAAACAAGAAGAATCGATCCAGAAATATTGCATTTCCATATCGAATAATTTCGCAACGTCACTATTTAGTACTTGTCCTAACGTTGCAACACTGAAATTGTCAAATCTGGATGCGAATTAAAATTCCGAGTATAGAAACAATATTTTCTTCTAACTATTTCGTCTAAACGAAAACCTTTTATTTTGAGATATAGCATTAGCCTTAAATAAATGAAGAACAGTAGATAGAAACCGTTCGCTTTGGGGAGTTGCGAACAGTAATCTGCGAGTGGTTTTAAATATTACAATGAGCTTTGGAATAGTAGACAGGTGAAAATGCCAACACTAAAATTCTGATCATAGTTTTTTATGGGATTCAACTTTTATCGTTTAGATTCTTTATAAATTTCTTTGAATTACTATAAATTTAAGCTAAATAAGGAATGGGACTACAGTTGGTTACCAACATGGAAAATTTTCAATTTTGCGTTTATTAGATGTCGCTAGTGTTGATTAAAGTGTTATTGACCCTATCACATTAATTTATCTTGCATTTTTAAATATACGCACTACCCGTTCCATAGACAGATATGGTGACACCGAAACCCTAACTCTAGGATCTATTTTTACTAAAGCTTACAATTTTTTCATAATTTCTTTGCTGAGCATTTTGCTTTCACTATTCCTCGTGGCTGTTTCCATTGGACCAACGAGACAGTTTTGTTAATTCGCTTCGTGTTTCATAAATGTTTTATTTGATGTTAGGTGTACTTCCAAAGAGATATGAATTTGATAGGAGTACTGCACCGACGCGACGCGGCGGGTCGCATTGCTGTGTATATTTTATGTTCCAAATTTTTTTTAATTTTATTTGTTTTTATAACAACTATCGTGAGACATACAGAATATTACAAATAACTCACGGCAATATAATGAGAAAAGCTCTGCTAGTTTCGAGTCACAGAGGGACACTTCCTCATGAGCAGCGAGCGCGGTTTAGAGACGAATTTATTTTGTTGTAACTTTTTTACCGATTTCGGACAATTATTTATCAATTTCTCATGGGGAGAGGTGCCTTTTAGGTAGGATAACTGTTTTAAACTAACTTATCAAGTAAAATACGACAATAGTAAATTATAATACGACAATAATATGCAGTAATAATATGAAAATGTGACAAAAATCGTATATTTCCATAATATTTTCCTAATCCTAATAGCTTTCTCTGCGCCATAGGATTATGAACTTATCCAGCTAATCTGAAAAGTTACATTTGCAACTCTTTTAGATTTCAGAAGCCAGTAGATAACAATATCAAATTAATTTTGTTGCGTCTACTAGCGAATGTTGTATGCAATGTTCAAGGTCACGTCACTGCAATTGAGATCACGCATTTCATTAACTAGTTTAAACTACCTAGTAGGTGAGTATGGGGAAGTCCCGTCACGCACTCACGCCAGATGGCACCTAAAACCGGACGGTTGGATTATTTCGACAACTGATAACAGGCGCGATTCAATTTTTACTATAAATCTTAGGTGTCTGCCACTGGGAGACTTCACACTAAAAATTGAATCGCTCGCGTTATTAGTTATCGAGATAATATGAGTGTCCGGCGTTAGGTACCGTCCAGCGTTAAGGGACTTCCCCCTACCTAAATCTCGGGTTTAACTTTCCTTAAACAGTGACACATTTCCTAAGCAAAAAAAAAACAGACCTGTATTTAAATGAGTGCTATCATAATAGAATTCCATTGTCGCTGCCATCCTTGGGAGTTCATATAAAATATACATGAAGCGCTATTCTACGTATAATACGTCTCAGTTCACAGAAATTACTGTGTGAAGAATAATCAACAATGTGGTTAGAAGTTAAACTACTATACCATTGAAACTACTGCCTCGTTGGCCGAGTGGTCGCAAGTGCGGCTGCCGGGCAAGGGGTCTGGGGTTCGATTCCCGGGTCGGGCAAAGTAATACTGGGTTTTAAAAAAAATTCTCAGTAGTAGCACGAAGTCTGGAAATGTACCCGGTATATGGCAATAGGCTCACCCCCTATTACATGGGACTCATAACATAAATAGTGAAAAGTGGGTGTCACTTCTTTGTGCACCTCTGCCTACCCCTTCGGGGATAAAAGGCGTGATGTTATGTTATGTTATGATTAACTACGTCGTTGGCCGAGTGGTCGCAAGTGCGACAGTCGGGCAAGGGTTCTCGGGTTCGATTCTCGGGTCGGGATAAGTATTACTCGGTTTTAAAAGAATTTCAGTAGTAGCACGGAGTCTGCTCCGTGTGCCCGGTATATGGCAATAGCCCCTATTAAATGGGACTGCCGTAATATGCACCTCTACCTACCCCTTCAGGGATAAAAAGCGTATGTCTATGAGCTTATGTCTGTGATTAACTTTGAGATGACTAATTGATTAACTTTGACAAAAATTTAAACTTATGACATTTTGAGGATCCCTGTAATCGAAATATATATATATATATATATATATTACTTATGTAATGGACCCACTTAGTTTTTAGTCAAATTTCCGTGGTGCTTGGCGACTGGGCTTCACCCAGTTGTACAGTCTCTTCTTTGTGCCTTTAGGCTTAATTCATTCTGTCTCCTGCAGTAATTCACAGAGGGAAGTGGAAACCATAGTTTTTTCGTTTTCTCCTCTTATAATATCTTCTGATTCACTTCGATGCGGGAACCAAGACAGTAGTCATGTCCCTGCGACGCGCCGGACTTCAGTGTTCTGGTGTTTTCATGGTTGTATCTACTGTAGATCCTGGCTTACAGGAGTTGCAGCGGTTTTGGGAGGTTGTGGGGGGCTTGTCCCATTAAAAAAAATACTTATGTAATAGTAACTTCTGCTTACGACATAATCCGCTTTACACGACATAGATATGTGTCATTGTAGTGTATACTACATATCAGATAGTGACAACTTTCATCTTAATTCATTAAGCGATTTTTGCGTCAACGAATAACCTGCATCCTCACAAAATTTAGCATTAATTATATTAGTAGAATTGTTTGAAGTCGAAATATTAACGATAGAAAACTTTTACCTAGTACGTGCCGTACGAAGATATTAAAACTTTTAAAGGAAGCATTAAAACTATACGTTTTAACTTCTTCTTTATCTAATAATAGAAAAACTTTGTTTTTATTCTTACTAGCTACTCCTACTTTCGCTCTCTCCGATTAATCATAGCGTAATGTTTTATAACTTATTGCCTGCTCCTATAAATAGACTATACGGTTGGTGCAGTGGCTGGGCATTTCTTTGTGTAATCCACATATTATTGTTCCGGGTCTGGGTGTTATGCGTATATTTTTTTTTGTTTATATGATGTGACCTCATACGGTAACATCATAAAAAAATTACAATCTAGCTTTAATACTAATAAGTAATTCAATTTTGTCTTAATTTGCTAGGAAAGTATAACTAAGAATGTGTCCATTAACACTTTTCTTATTGTCTCTATTAAGGGGAAGACACTTTGTTATTGTGTTCTTTGCCGGTAGCACTCACTACTTTACATTAACACTTCACTATGTTAACTCGAAAGGTGTATATGAACTTATATATTTGTAAAAAATACCCACCACACAGGAGAAAATCCTAGTGTGAGGCAAATATTTTTTTTTAAGGCGTTTCGTCTTAAAACTACTTTTCAATTGGGTACTTGCCAACTAGTCGAATTCAATACTTTTTTTGAACTGTCAAAAACGGCAGTTTTCTATGAATTTTGTACGATATTCTGTATTGTGACGTCACGTGCATTTAGCGTCAAACAGCATACTTATTTTTTTTAATGCTGGACAAATACTAAAATTATTTTGGTCATAAAATCAATTAATGAAAGTGTTTTTATAACAACTATCGTGAGACATACTAAATTATCTAAAAATCGCGGTTTACTCACGTGACTTGAAACTAGTAGAGCTTTTCTCGGTATATTTACGTGAGTAACCCGCGATTTTTAGTTAATTGAATGAAAATGTGTTTACTTTTAAATATTTATTGTATTGAACAGTTAAAATAAATTATTTTAGACTAAGGAAAGTACCCAATTCCTGAATTTGCTGATTCAGGAGTGCCGATTTAAGGATTAATTGAATATTATTATTATTATTATTTATTTGACAATTCGAATCAACACTTTTAACGCCTTTAACCATACGCTGAAGAAACATTAAGTAAGTATAGATTATCTCAAAAAGGCTTTTTTTTTTTTTTTTTTAAGGGGGGAAAATCATCGAATGACTGCTCCCGCCTGGGTGAGTCGGGAGGGAGTGTCAGACTCTTACTGACTAAAAACCACCCCGTTCCTTCTCCTGCACGTCGAGCCGGAGCCCCGGTTACCCGTTAGGTTCTCCGCGACTCCGAATCGGCATCGGCCGTATTGGGCCCCATCTGTGGTGGTCTGATGGCTCTTTGAGGCGCGCGCGGGACGCGACGCGCCGTACGCTCGGGTCTGTTTCTGGTCGGACGGGAAGCCACCCATGCTCGCCGTCCGCAGGCCCGCGCTTACGGTGGCCGGAGATCGTCTCGCGATCCCCGACGCCCGGTGTGTCCTTCGCGATGGCTGGGTTGCGAGGAGGCAGCGCTTCGCTGCCTCACGCGTCCCGCCTCCTCCTTAGCTAGCATGACTGCTTCGCAAAAGGAGGAGACGGCATCCCAGTCCCCCTCGCTCCGCATCATGGCCTGCACTAGGCCCGGACGCGAGAGGTCGCCATCGCCGATCACTTCCCTGAGGACACGGCGGTGCTCAGCCCACGAAGGGCATTCTCCCACCGTGTGTTCCACCGTGTCCTCAGGGCGGTCCTCGCAGTGATGACACCCGGGCGTTTCCTCCCGCCCCATCAGACACAGGTACCTCCCGAAACTTCCATGTCCGGTGAGGACCTGCGTCAGGCGGTAGGTGAGGACGCCGTAGCGTCTCTCAAGCCACTCCTCAAAGAGGGGACTTACCGCTGCGATGGCAGCGAGCCATCTCAATCTCAAAAAGGCTAGAGGCATTATAAACACAACTATGAACAAAAATAAGTGAAAGAACAAACACGGAAGAAAATATTTATTCATCTTCATCTGTGATATCCGCCCACTGATTAATATGTTTCTTTGTACTATTAGTGTTGTGTCACACCCTCGGATATTTATCCGAATAATAGAATTACATATTATGTTATCACCGTTTACGCGTCACAATGTTTCCTAATAGTTAACTATTAAACTGTTAGTTGGGATCCATTATTGCTTATGTAAAAATATTTTTAGGATTATCGTTTTCTAAAAAGCAGCTGTAGCCAAATAGCATTTAGCGCTTGTCTACATGTTGAATAGAAAACCAAATTATATGGGATTGACGTAAATTTTGACACTTGTCTGTGTCATCCCCATACATTTAGTTTACTACTCTCTCTGTAGACAATCGCTAAAATGGCGTTTGGCTAAAGGCAAAGTTTAGACTATCGTCGTTATGGAACTAATGAAAACTAGATGTTAAGTTTTTGTAGTAGTATTTGAAATTCAATTTATTCGTTTAGGAAATAAAGAGCGTAATGCGATGTAATTGTGTATGTCGTCACCTAGAGAATCGAGAGAGAAATGAGCAAAAATAAAAAATAAACGTAAAAATGTAGCTAGTATTCAATTCTAAAAAAGTAATAAATCTTCGTTTAGTTTTTCATAGTATTCGTGTTACCTACGCAGAAGATTGCTTTGATTTAATTTTTACGAACTAATTAAAGTTATTTCTTTTATTGAACCTTTTGTAAGGCGAGAAGCAATTTTATTCAAGGATAATTTTAGTTTATTAAGAATATTTTAGTATAATTTATTCTATGAATTGTAGAACAATATTGGTCCATTTCATTTCTATAAACTTTACATAAAATATTCAAATCAAAAGAATAGCCAAGAAATCGATAAGTACTGCCACTATAAAAAAGTAGCGATGGAGTTTCTTACTCGTTCTTCTCTTATCGAAACTATACTTTGGAATGAGCGCCTCGCTTCACTGACAGTCAGACGGACGGACAATTCAATTTTTGACGTTTCAAAAATACCTAATTAAGGACTATATTATTGAAATAAATGCTTTGACTTTGACTTGACTGCATCGTTGGCCGAGTGGTCGAAAGTGCGACTGCCAGGCAAGGGGTCTCGGGCGCGATGCCCGGGGTGGGCAAATATTACAAGATTTATAAAAAAAAATCTCATTAGTAGCACGGAGTCTGGAATTGTACCCGGTATATGGCAATAGGGTCACCCCCTATTACATGGGACTCATAACATAAATAATGAAAAGTGGGTGTTACATTGTACAGTGGCATAATGTGCACCTCTGTCTACCCCTTCGGATATAAATGGCGTGATGTTATGTTATGTTTGACTTTGACTTTGACATTGACACTTAATCGAATAATAGTTGTTGAGATAACATTTACAAAACATGTATGTCACAACACTACTAGACGGGTAGGTCTACGACCGATCTCTCTACATTTTATTCTTTTCTATTTACCATTTCGTATATAAAAATTCTGGCCGTTTTTGTACGACTTACGGATTTCAGTTTTACATGAAACTCTTTACGAAATTAACTTTAACATTAGTGTTTGGAATGGATGGGACATTGTAACTTAGACTTAATCGTAAATATTTTACAGTATCATTCATTGTATTAATCAACACTTATAAGTATTTAATAGAAATGTAAAATTTTAATAAATACTTTTAATACATATAATACATTTCATTGATGTGAATAATGATTTTGCTATCCAAAACTTTAATTTAAGTGATTTAAATGAACCCTTAGAGCGCCACGACAGTCACCGATGCCTGACGCTAGAGGAGGTTTCTTTCACCATTTTAAACTTTGCAGTTAAAATGTTAATTAGAATTATTCAATGTTTGGCAAATAAATTTGGCTATACTAATACAACGTCTGCCACCACGCATGGCGTTCATGGCGTGGCAAACCTCTGTCATGGCTTGAAACTAATCAAGCATTCTCGAACAGTTACGAACTTCTAATAATAGGGTAGATGACTAATTTTTATTTTAATGTCCGTCTAGTAGTTTTTTTAAAACATTAGACACGTATTTTTAATTTTTTTACAGAAACGAATACTTTCGACAATATATTGATTTGAAATGTCGCGTGACGTCACTTCTATGTACATTTTATACGTAGAAATGACGTTTTAGCCCCCACTCCTAAACTTTGATTAGTTATATCTAAGTATACAACAAAATAAAAAATACGTGTCTAATATTTTGTCATTACCTAACTGACGGACTAATTAAATTTTAATTTTCATACCCTGTCATCATCCCTATTATATGTTCTAATTTATTTATTACATTCAAATTACAAATTCTTCAAATAAGTTACTATGTCTCCTTTACCTCCAGAGGTTTCAAAGTCTAACATTTCTTCGCTCATAAGTTTAAAAAGGTTGTAATTCAAGATAGAACATTTTACTCGACAAGAAAGTATTCTGAACTCCAACGACTGTAATTAAGTTACTGGCTGAGTGTAAACAAGTATTTCTCAGTCCGTATTTAAAGGAATGTTAGTTTTAGTACTACAGATTTTATTAAGTAGGATTTGCAATTTATGGGTCAACTTAGTTATGAGATTGGTAATGGTGTTCATTTTAAACCAATCTAAGCTGATCTGTCGTTATTTAACTGAAGTTTTACTTGGAAAAGGTTTTTAAATGTCACAAATTAAAACTATATTCCTACATAACCTCACGGCTGTCTCCAATGGGGGTCATCATCGCCATCAACAGCCTATAAAGGCCCACTGCTAAGCAAAGCCTCTTCTCACACGGAGAAGGTTTGAATAATCTAGAATAATCGCCACACTTGCTTAAAGTAAGTTGGCGGGCGATTTCAAACTACTAAACCAGAAACTGAGGAAACCCTCACGATTTTTTCTTCACCGTTTGTCAATAGAGTCTAAATAATCTTACAAAGTACACATAACCCTGAAAAAGTCACATTGGTACTTACCGTTCGTAGGTTACGAACTCGCACCCTCATGTGTGAGACGGGGCAACACGAGATGTGGTGCATCTCGTGGGCGAAGGCAGAACGCCAATCGGTTCTTACATACCTATTACAACTGATTAACATACAAATTATTTACTTACACGAAGGATGATTTTACAAAATAACATTCAATGTTCGTCGTTGAAAAAACTAGAATATATCGTTTAAATAGTGATACTGGAAATTACTTAAAAGCATCAACAAGGCGCCTTTCTTATAATTGTTAAAAAACAAAGCCCTATCGGTGCCCTTAATGGTGGTTTCTAAGTTCTGATTTACGTACATAAATCTGACATCAGACATGAAACAAATTTGTGTATTTAGGACATATAAATGTGCCCAAATATATGTTGGTGACGTGTGGCTAGAGAGGTTAGGAAAAATCCAATTTTCTGTCACGTCCGTTCGGTAGAAGTTAAAGGAAAAATGTAGGTAAAAGTCCCATTTTTTCCAATATATTTTTTCTTCTACTAGGTTTTCTATTGTTAGGTACCTGAAGACTTAGTTTTCTTAGTTATTATTTATTTCTATCTACTATCTTTATAATCTTCATAGACTTAGGCTTTAATTCATTTTTGTTTATAAGAAGATTAAATAATCTTCTTCTTCTTCTTCTTATAAATAAAAATGAATTACCGTTCATTAGTCTCGCTAAAATTCGGGAACGGCTGAACCGATTTGGCTAATTTTGATCTTGAAATATTCGTGGAAGTCCAGGAGGGTTTAAAAGGCGAGAAAATAATATTAGGCGGTACGAAGTTTGCCGGGTCAGCTAGTAATCATATAAAGAAAGTAATTTAATTTTAGGATATTTAACCATAATACTCGAAGGACATAGGACACATGTTAAATTCACGTTTATTTTTGGTATCACTACGTTATCGTTTATATATATGTACTTTCTAAGATTCTCTAGACACCACTGCCAAACGGTGAAGGACAACATCGTGAGGAAACTTGGGCTTATAACTTCTAATAACTATAAGTTGAGCAAGCTTGGTGATTAATGCTTAAACCTTCTCCGTGCGAGAAGAAGCCTTTGATCAGCAGTGGCACTTGTAAACTGCTGATGATGATGATAATACTTTTATGAGTTATTTTTACTAATAGATAAAAATGAATATAAGGAAATCTCCAGCGACCAATACGAGCTGAAGTAGCCTACAAAACGTCAAGAATAAATATTTATGTACTCGGTAAATGCAATTTATGAGTATATCGCGTATAACAGCCATAAATGTATTAAATAAAAGTTATGGAAATCGCGAAAACTTTAAATGGACCTTGGAGTATTCCTGTCACTATAACTTTTTGACTGACTAACTTAAAAAGGCGAAAAATGGACACTAGAGGTACAATTTAGGATATACAGTCTGCCAAATAATTTGGTATTGATTCAGTACAGGAACAATAACCACAGGTTGCATAGTTAATGAACCGACTGATATGGTTCTATATTAATGATTTATAAAAAAGGCCTCACTTAAAGCATAATATAACCATATATGCACATGCATGTATGTACACAAAACACCGTTAATTAGTTCGCAGCGCTACACATCGACACTAGTATGACTACACAATATACATGTGTGGGTAATTTCATATTAATAGATATGTATAGAAACATTCGTCTATCACACACATCTTGGTATTTAAATATCATTTTTGTGTCGGTATACGTAACTATTTAGTAAATAAGTTTAAATAAAAACGAGGGTAAAGATAAAAATAACTTATAACAAACTTTGAATAAATCGAAATCAAATAATGAGCAATCGAGCTATACAATATCCATATAAATATAGTGTTTTCTCATCGTATTTTTATGTTACTGAATGGTATACAATATTTCGATGATCTCATTCACAGCGCGTTTGGCGTAATGGTTATCACCTCCAGTAACGTGCCGCCGGATCGATTCCAGCATTCACAAGTTGTTTCAAGAATTCATTAATCAAATATTTTAACTTTGAAACAATGTTTTAATCTTTTCTTTTTATTCTATCCTATTTTTCTAAATCTTCTTATGTTAATTTTAAAAGTATAAACTTTATCGCATGATATTTCCCAATTCGACTATAAGGTTTATTAGCATATTGATTAATTATTATTTAAAGAACTTTAAGAACTTAACTGTGGTATGATAATTAATTATTATAAATATTGAATATAAAACCACTTATTTGTGTAATAAATAAATTAATTGTAATAAAAGATAGTATTGTTTTATTTACCGACTTGTCTGCTTCTTTTATAGCCTGATCTAATATTTCAAAAAACAAAAAAAAAATAATAAGAAAAACTACATAGTAAAATAAAAAAAGAATCTTTCAGCTGGAATAGAACTCACATCATCATTGATCATTGAAAGACGATAAAAGCGTGCTCATTAACCAGTCGACCACGAACACTACGTTAATACCCGTCAAAATGTCGGGTCATATCAATGATTGTAAATAGTTTTAACCTTACCCGTGAATTAAATTATAAAAATACATATACCGACACAAGAATGAAAATACCAATGTGAATGTGGTGGACGAATATTTTTATACACAGTAATATGAAATTACCCACACATGTTCACTGTGTAAAAGATAGTAGTGTCGATGTGTGGCGCCGCTAACTAATTAGCGGTGTTTTGTGTACATGAGTTGTTGTGTACATAATACAATGAAATTACGCCTTTTTAAATCATTTTGAGCATAAATTTGATGATTTTTCCCGCCTCACAAAATGCTACCTATAGAAGAATTTTAATTTCCAGTAAAACTTGTAAATAATTTGCTAACAAAAACTTCGGTGTGAAGAACTTATAACGCCTAAAAACTGACGCTCTAAAACGAAAAGTACCCTATACTGAAATACCTATTGTTGAACAGTGAACACAGAACACACATAAACTATTTAAAACTCAACTCTGAGTAATTATAACCGGCCAGTTTCAACAGTTAACAACAATCATAACACCGTGTTTGCTTACATTTGTGTTGTTAACAAGCAAAAACTAACTGGGAGCGAGTCAGATTTGTGCACTAAGGGTTCCGTGCCTATTATTAGTACCATCTCATCGGCCTCAAGATGTCCACCATTGAATATAGGCTTCCAGATCAGCCTGTTGTAAGCGACCTGCATCCTGCAACCTTTGGCAGGTCTGTGCACCTCATGCACGTCTACACATTCTGCACTTTTTAAGGTGGAAAATCATCGAATTACTGCTCCCGCCTAGGTGAGGCAGGAGGGTCTTACTGACTAAAAACCACCCCGTTCCTACACCTGCACTCCGAGCTAGAGCCGGGGCTCCAGCTCGGTAACCCGTTAGGTTCTCCGCGACTCCGTATCGGCATCAGCCCTACTGGACCCCATCCGTGGTGGTCTGATGGCTCTTTTAGGCGCGCGCGGAATGCGACGCGCCGTACTTTCGGGGCACGTTCTGCACTACGCTTGCTATATACCTATAATATAGGTATAGTTCATAATATATTATATGAACTGATTTAAGTGGAATTCGGTTCGATAATAATTTGAGACCCGGAAAAGGATGCCTGAGATTTTTCAACCGCTGTACCTATTTAATTGGAATTCGATATATCAATGGTTTGCAACCCGGGAAAGGACAAAGAATTAACCTTGAAAAACGCGGTTTAAAAGTTCAAAATTTGGCCAGAAGACATTATTATACGCGGGCAAAGTCGCGGGGAATAGGCACTACCTATAGTATAAGTAAATTACATTTATTGTATACGCACCCTTCCCTTTTTGTACTACAGAAATACGTCAACTATAAAAATTTCAACTGCCTAGCTGTCATGGTTCATGAGGTAGTGATCCTTAATAATAGTTTCTGGCCTTTAGATACGGAAACCCAAAAACTAACCACAGAGCAATCTCGTAGCTTGAATGTATGAAAGTTGTGTAGCGCTGTGTAAAGTCACGTACACATAGGGTTGTTCGTCTAGCGTTGCTCTATTGAATCTGCTTGAGTTGTCTGGCAGTGTCAACATGCCTTATTATAGATAGACCAATTTTGTTCTGTACCTTTTGCCTTGTATCTTTGTTCGCGTATAATAATTTTGAGAAATTATCTCTTAGATATCGTTCGTCTACATCACATCACCACACATTACGTGACATGAAATTTTCGTCTACATAGTTTCTCAGTAGTTAATAAATGTACATATTAAACGTTAAATCTAGTTCTTATGATTGTGTTTCAAGAATATCGTAGGAGTAAAAATGGTCCAAGTGAAAGTATCTGAAAATAGTTCACCAAAAAGATAATTGAGTTCCTTTTTTTAATACACACCGTAAGAAAAACGCATACATATAGTTGCACTTCGCTACGTCTATCTCCCGTAGGTGTAGGCCTCTGCCTCTACAATAGAACGCCAAATAACACGGTTCTTTTATACCTATATAAGTGTAGGAGAGTCATGCTTCGGCACGAATGGGCCGGCTCGACCGGAGTGATACCACGGCCTCACAGAAAACCGACGTGAAGCAACGCTTGCGTTGTGTTTCGTCGTGTGAGTGAGGTTACCGGAGGCCCAATGACATTCCCCTTTCCCAATCTCCCCAATCCCTGAATCTCCAACGATCCTCAAACTCCTAATCCCCAAAAAGCCGGTGACGCACTTGTAACACCTCTGGTGTTCCAGGTATCCATGGGCGACGCCGATTGCTTACCATCAGGTGATCCGTCTGCTCGTATTCCATAAAAAAACCTCCATATTATAATTCACATTATCTACAAATTATTGGGGCAACAACACTGAATACAAAACAATATATCAATTACATAAACTAACTAATTGAATTGCGAGAAATGTTTACTCTCAATTCATACTTTGCTCTTAGTTCCAAAATGAATTGAAATTACTTTCAAAAGTCGACGAACTGAAAATCAAGGATTTTACTTGGCCGTATTAGGCGTCAGTCGATACCTAACTTGGTCCTAGATAAAAACAACTTCACCTCTTAATCACGAAGTTTTTATTTGCAATGGTTCGGTTGCCAAAATTGCCTAAAGCCACGCTTCTACACCATACATATTTTTCGCCTTTTTTTATGGAATGTGGTAACATAAATTGTCGTGGACGCACGAGAATATTTTTGTTTACTACACCAGTTTTTCGCTTAACTGGTCTAGACATTTTTTAGCCGATGGCGCTGCAGCTAAATTGAAAGTTTAGGAAAGTATTTTGCGATTTATCTTTGGTTCTCAATGTCTAATGTCGTATAAAAATTTACTAGAGTAAATTCTATTTGCTTTAGATATTTGTTTGGTTCAGTTAGACAATGAATGTATAAATACAACTAAATATCCCAGAGAATATCTACATCTACGAGGTTAAATATTTCATCATCATCATCATCATCATCATCATATCAGCCTCACGACGTCCACTGCTGAACATACGCCTCCCCCAATGAAATATTTACCACTTAAAAATAAACTAATATTATAGAGGTATATAAGAAAAACAGTAATTAAAAAAGAATTGGTCAAAGGTTTGCTTGCCATCCAATTTGACAATGCTGTCTTTTGGGCACCCTTCCTCAGGACTGCGATGAGAATATTTTTTGGATGCCATAAGTTAATTTAGTTTTTTTGTTTGTTTTGCTTTCTCTGAGATTATTTCCAAAATGTATTTATTATTCTTTTATTAAGAAAACGTTGCCACTTACTCACTCACGCAATGTAAGTAAACTAACAACCGGAATAGAATCAGTTATTATTTATTCCAATCAAAATTTCCTAATTGAACTTTTTGATAAACAAATTAATTCGTTCATCAATTTCAGTTTACATCGCTCTGTAAATAAAGTTCAAATTACATAACTCTATTTGTACAAATATTACTACGTAACTCTATTTTCAGAATCAGATTCGATAACCACAAAACAAATAGTGTTTCTGAACCAAGATTGAACTAACAGGTCTGCCAATACTATCAATGATTGCTTTTGTTTTCATATTGATGCTATTTAATTAACTTGGTTAATTAACGTTTGGTTAATTAACTTCATACTTGAGCTTCTTTGTAAGGCATATAGCATACATGTAGTGATGGCAGAATTGAGGAAATTTCTGACTGCCTCGTTGGCCGCGTGGTCGCAAAAATAGGGTTCGATTCCCAGGTCGGGCAAAGTATTACTGGTTTTTTTTTAAATCTCGGTAGTAGTCCCTCAGTTTCTCCTGCCAAGCTTGCAGTACAGCAATTGTGATAATGAGACAAGAATATAGGAATATAAATGAATAATTATCGTCACAATCCTTCGCATGTATCACCTACATAGTATAAAACAAAGTCGCTATCCGCCGTCTGTCTGTCCCTATGTATGCTTAGATCTTTACAACTAGGCAACGGATTTTGATGCGGTTTTTTTAATAGATAGAGTGGAGATTCTTAAGGAAGGTTTATATGTATAATACAAGCATATTGCACCCGTGCGAAGCCGGGGCGGGTCGCTAGTAAAACATTTAACGTAGGTAGGCATTATAAAGCCCAAGCAGAAAATAGGCGAATTTCTTATACAATTTGTTACAGATTATAACATTCTTACACAATTTTCCTATAAAGATATTCACACATCAATCGGAATCAACAACGCATGATATTCACACGAGATGTTGAAAATCACTTCAAAATGGTCACTCACTCATAAGACGATCAGGAAGCGTGTCTTATCGTGCATTGCTTGGTCCATAAATCGCTTTATTACAACTATGTATGTACTTTGTAAATCAAACATGTAACTCACAACAAATATCTAGCGGCAAGGAAGTAGTGTAGGAGAGCCATGCTTCGGCACGAATGGGCCGGCTCGACAGGAGTGGTACCACGGCCTCACAGAAAAGCGACGTGAAGCAACGCTTGCGTTATGTTTCGAAAAAAAAACGAACACACCCTTCTAAAAGAGTGTGTTCGTTTTTTTTGTTTAGTTAGCTTCAAAGGACACTTACAAAAACGAGTAGACACTATATCTATACCTTATAATACTATGTACCTAGAGGTATATATTTAGTGCTACTTATATCGCAATTGTGTCTTATCAGTATATAGAACGCTGAAATAGCGTTGGACAGGGCATATGCTGAGAGAGGAGAGAGAGAAATGAACCAGAATAATTACGGAATGGTACCCTAGAGACCGCAGGAGAAGTAGAGGTAGACAGCATAAACGATGAGAAGACGACTTGAAACAAGTAGCAGGGACAGAATTGTTACGTGTAGCAATGGACAGAAACAAGTGGAAATCCTTAGAGGAGGCCTTTGTCGAAAGACAAGCTGTTATAAGAGGAAAGAAACCGATTGCTGAGATAATATTAGAGTAGTTTTTAAGTTTGTTTATTTCTTAACTCTGTTACAACTTTGGTTACAACTGTAATTTTTGTTATTGTAACTACAGTAATAAAGGCTTATTTTATTTTATTTTTATTTTATATTGCAATTTCCAAACCCACATACGTTTATCTAGACATAACACTAAATTCGTCTGGTTGAACGAGTAGCCAGCCCCATTACAAAAAAAAAACTTCTTTATTCCAACATCGTTCTAAAAAAACTAAGAAAAGAATATGCGGATGGAATCTCAAGACAAAACTAGTATAAAGAATTTGCTTTTGTTAGAAAAACAAAAGAAAAAACGCTCAAGTATATCTTTTCTATTCGCTGTCGTATTTTTGTAAGGAAAATTACTTTAGCGTACTATTTTATTTGGCTCTCTTTACCTTCGAGGTAATATTGAAGAAAGAGAAATGTTTAAGGAGCAAAAGACATTGATGTTTTTGTTTTTTTTTTATTTTTACATAAAAATATCGTCTTGACGAGGAAGGCAAGATTTTGTTTTTATTTTGTGATCTTTTTTATTTTATGCTAATGTTAAGAATTTGTTCATTTATGTCCCTTTTTCAAAATTTTTTGAGAATTCACACAACATTTTATAATAGCAGAATCTTTCTCAAATCTATTTATGAAAGCCTTGTGTAAACCCGTTTGGTACGTATTGAGTTTCTAACACACCAGACTCTGTTCTGGAAATTTCAGATTATAGATATATAACTGAAATTTCATCTTGATAAGTATACCTATCAATAAAGATTAGGTAACTACTTATTGTGTTAATTTTTAAACACTACCACCATCACTACATAATATAAAACAAAGTCGCTATCCGCAGTCTGTCTGTCCCTATGTATGCTTAGATCTTTACCACTACGAAACGAATTTTGATGCGGTTTTTTTATTTATTCTGAAGGAAGGTTTTTATGTATAATACATGCATATTGCACCCGTGCGAAGCCGGAGCGGGTCGATAGTCATTTATATAATCTACTAGTTTTTACCCGCGGCTTTGCTCGCGTGGTATTTGGACATTTACAAATGATTCCCGTTTTATCTCATGGGAGCATTTAATCGAGATAAATAGTCCTATCCTATCACCTAAGTCAGCCCATACCCTGCCTGTACCTATACGAAAAATTCATCAAAATCCGTTCTGTAGTTTCAGCGTAATTGACGGACAATAATCAAAACAATGAAACTTTCATATTTATAATATTAGTGAGATACCATCGTATCATAAATTGCTCATCCTTTTAATTCAAAATCATATTTCCGTTAAAGAGTTTACACATCGCGATCGCAACAAATACAAACTGACCAAACCAGATATTACTTTGTAAATGAACTTTAACATAACAGCCTTAATATACATACAGATTAATCGACCTTAAGCCTTAGGTTATAAGTTTTAAAATGGTTTAAATATCTGCTAACAAAGTTAGGCGATTCTAACATGAACACATGAGCATCGCTTGAAGGCAATTAGGTAAGCGAAAACAGGATTTAAACGAACTGCAGTTTACAATGCAGAAGGAAATTCTAGAAAAATTAGCATATAATTTCAGTGTGCATAGACAAATAACCAATTAAAATCCAGTCATATTTAGATATTGTATAATAACTATCGTGAGACATACTAAATTACCTAAAAATCGCGGGTTACTCACGTGAATATACTGAGAAAAGCTTTACTAGTTTCGAACCTCAGAGGGGTTCTTCCTTATGAGCAGCGTGCGCGGTCGCGGCGATGTTGCGCAGGCTGCGCATCTCGACATCTGACTGCGCGACATTGCCGCGACCGTGCGATAGAGTATGTTCACTTATTAACAAAGTTTGGTAATTATCACCATTACCAGGGAACGAATTATATATGTTACGGGACCATGTCTTTACAATTTAACATTATCCTAATCCAAGTTTACCTCATCTTCAAAATCCATCAGTCTACTATGATAATAGATTTTTTTTAACTACATATATCCTTATATTTATCTGTCCCCTAATAAAAAAAGTAACGAAAAAAATAAATCTCTAAAGCAAACCAACAAACGATTCAATAATTTTTCAAAGTACAAATCAAGTAACAAACTGCAAAAGAGAACTTAAGTTGTTATTCTGAAGACTACTGTGAAAGTAATTAAGTGGAATACGTTGCAGTAATGGATTTTACACGACGGTGCGGTGCGATGCTGGAAATTCCTTGTTTCTTGCACCCATATGCAATAAAGAACCTACTTCTTGCAAGATATTGAAAAAGTAATAACCGGGTTTCTTGTAAACGTTGTACGGAACCATAATATTAGCAATAGGGAAATGTTTTTGATTAATGTACGATGTTACTTGAGTAAAATGTGGTTGGAACAAGGCTTCAGAATATCTAGATAGCGCTTATTGTACACATGGTGTATAGATTAATTTGAACCAAACTACTTTTGTTGTATTACTAGACTAATTTATTGTTTTATCTACATCACTACATAGTAAAAAACAAAGCTGCTATCCGTCATCTGTCTGTCCCTATGTATGCTTACATCTTTAAAACTACGCAACGGATATTGATGCGGTTTTTTTAATAGATACAGTGATTTTTAGAGAAGATTTATTGTATCTGAGCGAAGCCAGGGTGGGTCGCTAGTTGTAAATATTTGTAAATATAATTATGTAGTTACCTTAATTTTTAGAGACATAATCCTCACCACTTCATATAAAGATTCCAACGCTTTCTGATAATAAAATATACACATCTATAATTCGTTCCTGCTTACATTTATTTAAGAAATTGTAACCTATAGCCTGGAGTTTTTGTTTTTTTAATTAATGTTATTGGAATGAGAAGAACACACCAAAAGCTCATACTTGACAATAAGTATATCCGTAAATAACTTCGCATAATATATAATAGAGTTCTATTATGAGAGATCGCTAGGTTACCGGAAGCCCAATTAGCCCCACCCTCTTCTCCAATTTCCCAAGTCCCTAAATCCCCACAATCCTCAAACTCCTAATCCCCAAAAGGCCGGTAGTGCACTTGTAACGCTTCTGGTGTTGCAGGTGTCTATGGATGACGCCGATTGCTTACCATCAGGTGATCCGTCTGCTCGTTCACCGGTTTATGCCATAAAAAAATCACTATCATTTTCATCATAATAAATTTTAACTAATATTAATTTCCATAAAGGAAAACTTTGTATTAACCATTTACGCCATGTTACACTATTTTCAACACACTGGGTAATAGTTGGCTAACCTCGAACCAGCAAACAACAGCCGAAACACGAACTTTAAAATTAAAACAGCAGTTTTATTAAATAAGGTCAGGTCGTAGGCAGCCCTGGCCATGCACACACGAGGAATCGTTGCTAACTTCACTTAGTTTGTTTACGAGCATATGCTGGATTTGTTTAAAAGTATACAACTTTGAAGTAAAGTACGTACATGTTTGAACAGTTTATTTACAGCCAATGAATATAAATGGTTGGTATTATGAATTATGCTGGCTTCGTGTGAGCCAGGGCTGGCGTTTGAGGGGGCGGCAAATCATAGTAATGTATGGGCGATAAATGACAGTGCTGTAGTCAAGCTTGAAGGTCGCTAACAAAATATATGGGGTGTATTTATTTTCCGGGGAACTAAGAAAATGGTTCGTATTTTTGATAGTGACAATACTATAGATTATGTGCCTGTGATTATGGAGGGTTGAGGTGTTTCTGAAATATGAAATTATCTTATTTTTGTAACCTAGTTTGCTTTAATTCTTTATGAAGGATAAGCTATAGCAGAGAATTTCGATTTTTCTCAAACGAAATTTTAGAGAAATAGACAAGAGTAGTAAAGTATAAAAACTGATACACATAACATAACATCACGTCTTTTATCCCCGAAGGGGTTGGCTGAGGTGTACATTACGGCACATAGTGCTATTGTAGAATGTATGTACATACATAACACCCACTTTTCACTTTTTTGTTATGAGTCCCATGTAATAGAGGGTATACCTATTGCCATATACCGGGCACAATTCCAGACTCCGTGCTACTACTGAGCATGTTTTAAAAACCCAACAATACTTTGCCCGACCCGGGTTTCAAACCCTAGGGCCTTTTCACAGCAATCACAATTATGACCACTCAGCCAACGAGGCAGTCATAAAACTGATATCTTACGTTGAAAACTTAAGCTTTTAGATGATAGATGTAGACCCTTTTTTTTGAGGGGGGACCGGGATACGGAGCCCCGACAACCCGTTAAGTCTTTCGCGGCTCCGTATCGGCATCAGCCTTGTTAGGCCCTATCTGTGGTGGTCTGATGGCTCCTTGAGGCGCGCGCGGAACGCGACGCGCCGTACGCTCGGGCCTGGTTCTGGTCGGGCGGCGAGTCACCCGTGCTCGCCGTGCGCAGGCCCGTGCTTACGGTGGCCGGAGATCGTCTCGCGATCCCCGACGCCCGGAGTGTCTCTCGCGACGGCCGGGTCGTGAGGAGGTTCGTTGCCTCACGCGCTCCGCCTCCTCCTTAGCTAGTATGACTGCTTCGCAGAAGGAGGAGACGGCAGCCCAGTCCCCCTCGCTCCGTACCATGGTCTGAACCAGAGCCGGACGCAAGAGGTCGCCGTCGCCGATCACATTCTGAGGACACGGCGGTGCTCAGTCCACGCAGGACACACCGCCACCGTATGGTCCACCGTGTCCTCCGAGCGATCCTCGCAGTGATGACACTCGGGCGTTTCCTCCCGCCCAATCCGAAACAGGAACCTACTGAAACTTAGATGTAGACCCCAGCCACAACAAATTCGAACCAACATGAAACACAAATTGGAATTAATATCATTCAAATATAACTAAAGTAAACAAGTAACAAATTAATTTATAACAAACAAAATTGCTATTGACATTATTTTATTGGGCATCTGAATAAAATTGTTAGCACGGAGAAATTGATTCAAGCCAGCCAGCAGGTTACCTTCTGCCTATCTGTCAGCGAGTTATCTAGGTCAAACTGCAGTCGACAAGTTAAATAATTGAAATCACTTTGACCGGATATCGATAGGCGGTTTGTTTAAATTTTGTATAGAAAACCAGGTATATTTATTAATTCGTAAATTAATTAGCGGTTTCTGATATTAATGAGGTTAGCTCATGTAAGCATGCTTTCATGCATTGGTGGTTTACTAAACCAACAGTTAATGTGTTATTTATTTTTCGCCGTTCTATTTTTGATTATTATATTTTTTTGTTATGTTTATAAAAAATCGTTGCCAGACACTAGGGTTCTCTACTGTGTGTGGGTGCGTTTATAAACATACACGTCTACATATGTATGTACACATGACACCCAGACACGGAACAACAATTTTTGGATCTTACAAAGAGTTCCTCCATGCGGGAATCGAATTCGCGACACGTTGCGCGGCAGCCAATTGCCCAGCCACCGCATCAACCGTGCAGTCAATTTTTAAGGCGCTTGATTTTTGTTAACATTCATTTTCATTACTTTACTGCTAAGCCAAGTGCTTCAGGAAGTTAATTATTAATTTATTTTAATTTTAAACTAGGCTGGATAAATAATAAGAAATGTCAAGGGTATACCTGAATAGAACACGCTGCCAGAAAGTATTAAAACTAACGATCTTAATGTCTATTTTTCCAGAAACTTCACTTGAAATTTTTGTCGTACATGGAAAAGTTGGTACACAAACCAGGCCAAGTTAATAAAAAAGAGAAAAGTACTAAGAAGTGCCAAACGATTATAAATAATTATGTCAAAATTGCAAGTCATCACACACAAATCCTTCTTTAAACAGGCGTAGTCTTGCCACAAGTAGGTATATGCTATAAATAAATGTACCTCTAGTCCAAACCACATCTAGGTAAACGAATAAATAACTTTAACTTGGCATTCTCGACCCTCGCTTCTGCATTCCCCAGAACATAAGAGCTCTTATATTTTCTGCAATAAATTCAAACCTGTTGGACCACAGAGCTGGGTTGGTAAAAAACTGCATAGTAAGCTTTTCGCCGTCGGTTTTGCATTTTCTGTACACCAATTTCTTCTGCAAAAATAATGTAAGCCAACGAATGCTGGACAGGGAACAAAGCTATAATTGGATTTTTTTATGAAACTGTAAATGTATTCACTCAATAGGCTCACTCCCTATTAGATACATGGGACTCGTAACATTAATAGTGAAAATTGGGTGTTACCTCTGTGTGCACCTCTGCCTACCCCTTAACTCGTCGAGTACCGGTTTAGTAGACACAATTATAGAACAATAGGTTGCGGTCACCGGTGACCGCTTGGTATTTGACAGTTTAATATGTGTAAATGTATTCATGGGGCTTTTATTGATGATAATGAAAGTTTTAAAAGTAAATCGATTGATATTGAGGTGGACAACGAACAAATTTGTGACGTCAGTTTATTCTACCTAGGTGATATTCAATGGCGGACCGTTCATTCTGTTATCGTTGCAAACTATGTTGCTTGCACAGCATTTACTTTAGTTTCATACAGCACCTGCCGATGAAATTGTGTATGTATTGTTTAACAAATTAAACACCATGGGGGATAACATATCTATAAGTCAGGACAGATATGAAGGATGTTTTTCAGTCTAAAAAATATAAACAATCATAATTATGTTTTCGCTTTCCCGAAATAGTCGAATCCACATAACATAACATCACGCCTTTTATCCCCGAAGGGATAAGAAGAGGTGTATTTTACGCCACTGTACAATGTAACACCCACTTTTCACTATTTATGTTATGAGTCCCATGTAATGGAGGTGAGCCTATTGCCATATACCGGGCACAATTCCAGACTCCGTGCTACTACTGTGAATTTTTATTAAAAACCCAGTAATACTTTGCCCGACCCGGGAATCGACCCCTATACCCCTTGCCCAGCAGTTGCACTTGCGCCCACTCGGCCAACGAGGCAGCCACTATAGAGTTTACTAGAGGTACATTCGAAAATCTATTTAGACTATTTTTCATTTGAAGTTGGTCGTAAATTGGCTTAAGATACGAGAAATGAAGCAGTTCATCCGCGATTGCAGACTAAAATATACAAACGCATTTTTGATTTATTTTCTATAACTACATTTTTTTTTTATTCTTCTTTGGAAGACTAACAGCTAACAAAACAAAAATTAAGAAATTGTGTGAGAGTCTGACAGCCAATGACAAGTCTTCACATATAAAAAACAAACGAATACTATAAAAGAATGTGGTCGACACAGTACTCCCTACAAAATTACTATAATAATAAAAACAAACAAAACAAAATAAAAAGAAACAGAGTACTAAATTACTAATATATACCTACTGATAAACATCTGAATACTACATAGACAAATTACCTCGCAAAATATCAGTTCAATCGCGTTCCCTATTATGTTACTACATAAAAAAAGAAAGGCTCAGGCACCTCCTGACCGTAGACACTTTAATATTAAAAAAAAAATAAAAAAGTTTATTTCAATTACAACAGGCATTACATAAAATTATTGGAGATCTCCTTTTAAGCAATGGATTGCTTGTGCTAGGAGACTCCGCACTTCCACATGACATTCTAAAGTAATTGAAGTTACAATGTAGATAATGTAAACATGCAAGATTAACAATAAAACAAGAAGAAAATAAATCAAGTTAAACTTACAATTCTAATCGCCGAGGCAATGAATGAGTATAATTATTTGAAATTTATAACAGTATTGTGAAAATACCAGATCGCACAATGTATGTATGTGTAGTATGTGAATCATGTATAGTGAGTATGTGTATGAGTGAGTGAGTAGGTGAGTGAAAGAGTGAGTGCAAATATGAATGTAAGCTTATCAGGTACTGTGTGAGTTGAGATTAGATTTTTTTTTTTTTTTTTTTATCTATTCATTAACCAGTTCACCAATTAGTCCTACGACAAGTCTTAGGATCGAAGGAATCCGAAAAGATTACCTTGACTAATTATGTCTATGCACACCATCCCAGTTTTTAATAATCCTGTTATTAAAGAGTGGATATAACCGACTCAACTTCGTCATACGTTTTTGTTTTGAGCCAGTCCATTACAGCTTTTTTACAGTCCCAAAGTTTCATGGGATAGATTCGTAGTTCCTTGTTCAGCAAGTTGTATAAATAAGAAGATTGCCTCGGGTATTGTCTTTTAGCAAAGGCAGATCTCACCCTAACAGTTGGGGCGACCAAATGGTCTCTTCTGTTTTTTGGCTTACAATGGTCGTATGGGAGAGTTATGTGTTTTTTCAGTATGAGTCGGAGTAAATAAAGTTTTCTAACAGATAAAAGATCAGCTGATAAATAAAGGGCATGCGTAGGGTATCTGTAGGGTTTAAATAACATAACCTTAAGTAAGACTCTTTGAGTCCTCTCAAGTTCCAAAAATTTCTTTTTCGTTGTGCCTCCCCAGCAAGGCAAACAATACATGAGGATAGACTGAGCTAAAGACATATAAACTTGCTTCAGGAGTTGCCTCGAAGTCACATGTCGCAATGTTTTGAACAACCATATAAGTTTCCTAACTCTATTCATAATAAGTTCGGTGTGCATGTGCCAAGATAAGCGCTGATCAATCATGATGCCAAGATATTTGGTGTGCTGCAGCCTTGTTATTGGTAGACAGGAACAGTCTAGTGCTGGGAACTTATGGCAAATATGGGCTTTTATTTGGAAATCTTGAGGCGGTTGCGAATTATTATACTTAGTAAAGCAGATGTAGTTACATTTAGAAGCGTTTAGCGTTAGGAGGCTATGGTTTAGCCATGCTGCTATTAAAATTAATATTAAAAAGATCAAAATCATGCTGCTTGCGTACGCTGTTAAATTCCTTAATTGCACGCACAAAATACGAGTTTTGCCTATAATCGGTAGAGGAGGATGGAACACGTAGCGGTGGAAACCATCTCCTCGACCTTCCAGGAAGGAACATTGAGAAACAATCTCGCTAGAATATCGGAACTGTCAATATTATTTGTTAAGATTTTAATTAATAGGGTACAATCTCTTATTGCTCGGCGGTCCTTAGGTACTCTCCTTAATCATTGTAATTTAGTAATAGTAAATCGACAATACTAAGTAATTATGTACCTACGTAGACTGATGGAATCCTCTCATCTCATTGATATTTGAATGGCAAATGCGTTTAATATTCATAAGGAATCGATTGATTAGATCATTCGTCACGACTGAGCCGACGGAATTCTATGTTGTTTTCTTTATAGATTGCATTATTAAATCGTTTTGAACGTTGTTTGAGTTCAAAATGAGTTCTGAAGTTTATATAACGAGTCTATATTGTAACAATTTGGGACTAAAAAGTTTTTGTTAGTACTGTAGATCGTTCTATTGGTTTAATAGTAGCTACCTCTAGAGCTTTTTGTCATCTTTTCTTTGGTTTTTTATGGAATTGGAGGCAAATGAGAACCTCAGATCACCTGATGCTAGGCAATCACTCGTCGCTCATAGATTCCTGCAACATCAGAAGAGTCTCAAAGCGTTGCTGGATAGTTAAGAAGGAGCATGTTCTTATAGTGTCGTGGTGACCATAGTGTCGTGGTGGCCCTGAGGTTTATGACGCCCGCTTCTCATGCATGAGGAGGTGCGGGATCGGAACCTACCAACGGCAAGTACCAATGTGACTTTTTCCGAGTTATATGTACTTTCTAAGATTATTGAGATACCACTGACCAACGGTGAAGGAAAACATCGTGAGGAAGCACAGGTTTACTCACGATTTTTAATTATAAGTTTGAAATCGCCAACCCGCATTGAGCAAGCGTGCTGATTAATGCTCAAACCTTCTTCGCGTGAGAAGAGGCTTTGCTCAGCAGTGGGCACTTATAGGCTGTTGATGTGATGTTCTTTTATATAATGTTAGAGGTCGTGTTGGTTCAGAAATACCACCGTACTGTCGTAAGTGCTTTAAGCTTTAATAAACACGCGTTTTACTTTTGTTACACACTGAAACAAGGAGAAAATTCTGACCAGAAATTGTGATAGCTCAGAAGCTAGTCGATAAACCAATTTAGTTACTGTTATCAATTTGATTAAGTTCATTTTCGTATATCTCTTAGGTAGTAATTATGGTATATAAGAGACGTTAAATAAAAATATCACTGTCACACAACTATTATTCACTTCACCTCTGTCTAACATTCTGCTGACCATGCATTTCAATACAAACTGCATTATTCAAAGTTTAGAAGCCAAAGTTCATAGAAACTAATTTTGTGCTTTATGTGCTTCAGACTTGAGTCCTAAGTCATATGAAGTAAGTTCTGCTTTCAACAGTCCTCTACTGACTTCGTGAAACTTGGACAGTATTATGAGATTGTCAGAATTCTCCTAAAAACAATTTATATGAGTACTTGCTCAGTCGCTGTTTCTTCTAATTGCGACGTCTTTATCAAACAATTTTGTGATCTATTCCCTTAATATTGGATTCAATTTTCAATTGCTTTTTACAGATTTCAGTTTTTGGTATCTGTGATATTAGAGAATAGACTTCATCATATATTTAGACGTCTTAGTTATTCTGTAACGCGGTGTTTTGTTATTTTTATTGAATATCTCAGTACTTATAACCTAGAGGTAATACGATCGAAGAAGGTTCAGATTGGAAAGCCCGTGATATTTTACAGCTAAATATAGCATAGAGTTTTTTGTAAGAAAAATCAGTTCTGCGCATAGAACGAGATTAAAAAGCAATCGACTGTGGCTATTAAGAAAAAGAAGTACTTCTAATCAATCCAAGCGTTTCCTAGTACTGTTCCAGATTAATAAAATGTTTCGTCTATCCTTAAATATGTATGTAAACACCCTATAATTACATACTTTAAAGTTGAATTCATTATACAATTTACACGACAAAATGTGCCTCGTGTGTGACGTTATGACGTGAAATGTTCAAAACTAAAATAACACGCTTATACGAAGCCAGTGAAATATTCTACCACATGGCTCATGGCCAACTAACAGTTTACTTTAATTTACAAAGAAAAATATACTTACATTTACAACCTAAATAGGTGAGTTTAGTAGCTGTGAAAATAGACATTCTTCATACATATATTCTTACTTATTTATGCCTTTGTCTCATTGTAGACAGAAACCTCAAGGTTGCTGATTGTTACGAACCTATCTATACATATATGCACATCACTTTTATTTCCCATATTATATCAAGTGAATGAAATTATTTGAACACCACTGACAAACGGTGAAGGGAAAACAAACCTGGACTTATAATTTCCAAAAATAAGTTTGAAATCGCCAATTGAGCAGCATGGTGATTAATACTCGAATCTTCTCCGTGTGAGAAGAAGCCATTGGTCAGCATTGACCACTTATAGGTTGTTAATGTATCTTCGGAACAAAATGACACAATCAAGTCTCAATTAACACCCTCCTCAGAAACTTTATATATATAATTATATAAGATATATAAACCCATATATTTATTTTTATATTATATTATATTTTATATTACATATATATATTTATATATGTATTTAATTATTTACATATTATATTTATGTTTCATATTAGTATGTAGTATTGGTATGTAGTTTATGTACTAGGATACCTTTATACATATGTACGTACATTTATCACCCTCGTTTTTATTTTTATTTTTTTTTCGATAGATGCAAACTTCTTTCAAAGCCTACTGTAACACTTCTCTGCATCACCTTATGGTTGGCTGGTAGAGAATGCCATTCGGCATTAAGTCCGCCATTGTATACAGTTGTACATAAAGTGTTAAATAAAATAAAAAAATAAAAAATAATGTGACGATGATAATGTGACTTGATATATCAAGTGACTAGCTCTGCCCGCGACTTCCTTCGCGTGGAATAGTGATTCACAAGTCCTCCCACGTAAGTGGTAGCGTAATAATAGGTAACCTATTATGTTGACCCCATCTGTTAGTCATTTGAGGTAAATCCATGCAGCACTTCATGAGTCCATCTCAGACATACACACAGAGAAACAGACAAAAATTTTAAAAGCCATATTTTTGGCTTCGGTATCGATTGTAGATCACAAAATTAAGGTACTTTCAAATATTTCATGAATTTTTTTATTTCGTCAAATTTCACTTTTATGTGTGTACCTATCTAGCGTACCTACATAACTGCACAAGGTTGCAAGTTCGACCTTTACGTAACCCTGCACCGTTTTAGAATTTACCGGCTTTAGGCTTAGCTCTCGTTGGCTTGGAAATAGGTATGCGGCAAACACAGGGTTAGAGGAACTATTGAGATTTTCAAGCTCTCTTAAGTTTTTGAGTGTATTTTCTTTTTACTTCTAGGTTTTTTTTTATCAAGGTAAAAGATAGATATCTAATGTTAGCGAATGAGAAAATACTAAAAAAGACAGTTTACATTTCAAATTAACGCAGAAGAAGAGAAAATGTCTGACGGAGAAGGATAGAAAACTTCTCAATGGCATCACATGACATCCTGAAAAGAACACACGATGAAATGCCAACTAGCTACCTAATTAAAATGTATTATTTTATCACAATCCATCCAGTTCTTCTTGATAAAGTGCATAAGAAACAGTCAAAATATAGAATACTACAATTTTTTGAACAAAATATAGACATCGAAGTCTCCACATTTCTGCTTTAACAAGCAAACTGCATCTACGTATACAGCTATTAGCACCATTTTCGCATCTTTCTCGTTCCCTATTGTGAAGCTCATTAACAAAATGTTTTCTTTGTTATTGTAAAACACATTGTCATCTTGGTAAAGACGAACCAAGGCCAAGCTTACAAGACATTTTTCTGTTGGTGCAGTGCAGTGATTGAGAATGATATAGGTACTTATTGTTTGTAGCCGAGAGAGATTTTTATGTCTTTCGTCATTCTTATTAACATAACATAACATCAAGCTTTTTATCCCCGAAGTGGTAGGCATTTCAGCACTTAATGCCACTGTATAATAGTACAATGTAACACCCACGTTTCACTATTTATGTTACGAGTCCCATGGAATAGTGGGTGAGCCTATTGCCATATCCCGGGCATAAATCCTGACACCGTGCTAATACTGCGGATTTTTATAAAACCCAGTATTACTTTTCCCGGCCCAGGAATTGAACCCGAGACGCCTTGCCCAGCAGTCGCACTTGCGACTGGCTAACGAGGCAGTCATTCTTATTTAACGTCTGATATTATGTATTTGGTGATAGTGTTCTCTGTTAGAAAACTAAAAAAAATATCTCTAAGGAGTTAGCGTATTCTAGGACTCGTTTGATTAAACTTTTGATCTATCGTGATAGTATATTTGGTTTATCTATAACTAGCGACCCGCCCCGGCTTCACACGGGTGCAATATGCACGTTTTATACACATAAACCTTAAGAATCACTCTATCTATTAAAAAAACCGCATCAAAATTTGTTGCGTAGTTTTAAAGATCTAAGCATACATAGGGACAGACAGACGGCCGATAGCGACTTTGTTTTATGCTATGTAGTATAGAGACATTTGTAGAATACCTATCTACGTACAAGTACTGTTCATGAGTAACATTGTTTGGGAACATTGACTAAACTAAAACGCGAATCTGAAACCGCGCTGAACATTCCAATAATAAAGCGTTCAGTTAAAATATCAAACAGAATCAATACGCCAACATGACTATAAAGGTTTCACGGGTATCACACAAAAAAGAACAAATAAAATGCATGTTTCAACTATAAACAACAACAAAAAAATATATTTTATTAATCCAATATGAGTGAACTTGGGCGTCGCTCACACACACGCGTTTTTTTTTTCACAAATGACTTTAGCTCGCGGCTGTGTGAAGCTCTCAACACAGGCATAGTGCAGTGTTTTAAGTAATTAACAAGCCTGCTAGTATTTCACGCGAATATTCTTGTAAATGCTTGTTATTATGTTTCAATTAGTTATATTTTCGCTTGCTTTTATTTTTGTTAAAATGTTCATTTTATTGTTCATTTTATTTAATGGAAGTTCTCGGTATTCTCTTTGTTTTTGCCAATCTTTATTTATTGCTGCTTCAGAATATAACAGAAGTACCTAAGTATTAAAACTTCGTTTAAAAATCAACAAATGGGACTTCTTTTTCTTCCTCTTTATCATTTTTCTACCTCTGACCTCTAGAGTACCTCTAAACCCCCTTCAGTTGCTGCCATCTCTTTCGGTCTTGGGCAAATTCCATCTATTTTGCCAGTCAACCCGTCTGAGGTCATCCTTGTGAGAGTTTTTCACCCCACGGTCTCCACTCTATCATAGTTTTGCACCACGAATCTTGTTTGCGTGCAACTTGACCAGCCTACTCGCAATATGCTTTATGAGTAAATGCGACTACTCAGTCGAAATTCTTTATCATAACACGAAATATGGAATGATTATGGTGTTTGTTGATAGGCTCCATTCTTTTAAATATGATACATAGAAGACTTACAGATTTTTAAGGTATTTTCTTCTCAACATTAATAATACTTAAAAACACTTAACAAATATAATATTATTCATTTGAATAATAATATCTTATTACTACAAACAGTATTCTTCATACATAATTCCATCCAGTACAATAGCGACCTCTATAATATACTGAAGAGTTCACCGTAAGTGTAATATTATGTCTATTTACCGCAAAGACAATTCACATTCTAAGCTCCTAGTGAAAATTTCGTCGCAAATTATTAATACAAATAGCGTGTGCACGAACTTAGATATAATTTCGTTTCAACCAACAAATAATATAGTATTTGTAAGTAAATAAACATTCTGAAACGAAATTCTACATTGAAGGAATTCTAGGATCGAGCATTTGTATTATTGGATTTCTCAAGTATCGAATACCTACTTTACTTAGATTAACTCGTCGAGTACCGGTTTTGTAGACACAATTATATTTAGAACAATAGGTTGCGGTCACCGGTGGCCGCTTGGTGTTTCACAGTTTAAGACTGTTATTACGGAGAATTTCAATACTAAAATATATATTAGTGTTAAATGGAACAAGACAAATATAACCTACTATCTACACCTTGGAATGAGCAAATAGCTTCACTTTTATTTTATTTTTTTTTATTGACGTTCAAAAGTGCCATTCTGGCCTAGTTGAAATACATGATTTTGACTTTGACTTTGAACCTCATTCTAATCTTGTCTTGAGATTTTTTTAATGTGATAAGTCGGTAAACGAGCTGGCGGATCACCTGATGGTAAGCAATCGGCGTCGACCATGGACACCCGAACACTAGAGGCGTTACAAGTGCGGTACAGGTCTTTTGAGGATTAGGAATTTGAGGATTGTTGGGGATTCAGGGGTTGGGAAGATTTGGTAGGGAAGTAATCTTAGCGATAGCGGTAACAACCAACCATGATGTGACTGACGCACCTGTGACACCTCTGGTGTTGCGGGTGTCCATGGGCTGCGCTTGTCGCTTACCATCAGGTGGTTCATCTGCTCGTTTGCCTCCTAATCCATAAAAAAGGTGGACCCTATCCAGATTAACAACCTAACTGGATAGTAGAAACACTGCCATACCATGAGCGTCTATAGGTTAGAGATTACATTTTAAAGGGGAAAAGATTTATTCTACTCTATACTACTATAGATTAGACTATAGATTATAGATTAGACTATAGGGACTATAGATTTGACAGTTACCGCTCGGTAACTTACTACCCACGGGAAGAGTAAATACGGTGACTGCACGGTTGGCGGGGTGGCTGTGTAACCGGCTGCCATGCAACGTATTCCGGGTTCGATTCCCGCACGGAACCTCTCTTTGTGTAATCCGCAGGGTGTTGTTCCTGGTCTGGGTGTCATGAGTATGTGGAATTACATGTTTGTAAACGCACCTCAACACAGGAGAAATGCCTAGTGTGGTGAAAGGTTTATTAGTCGCCATATGACTTACATGTATTATGAGTTGCAATAATTGAGGTAATATATTGTATTATTAATTTCTGGCTAACAAAGCATACAGTAGGTATATTACTAATGGGATATCCATTCGTTAATTACTCTTAAATTAAGTGTAATCAGAACCATCCTTCATTAAACTTATATATTATATGACTCGTTAATTTAATAAGTACGTTGCTGTACTGGTATTGTAGAGCGATGAATGATTTATGGCTACGTCACTATAATATATTATGTGCAGATAGTACCTAATTTTCGTGCTTTAAAAGTAATAATATTGCAACATTATTCATTCCAATTTGAACTCTTTTGTTAGTCAATTAAGAGTTAATTATTATCATCAACCCTTTTAAATGACAGCTCCACAGCTGACAATCTCCACACTTAGTAGTCAGTTTTGGTTATCAGTTTCAATACCCGGATCAAGCTATATGTCTTTTCAATTTTGGAAATTCTCAGGGATAGCCCAAAACTGCAAGAGTAAAATAAAAACAGTGAATTATGTACCCGTTACATAACTTTAAAAAATTCAACCAAACAAAAGCATATTACAAACAGTTCCTGAAATAGCGCTGAAACTAACCCCAATACGCCAGCAGACCTAGGAATAGTGTCAAAAAGAGACTGACATTTAAATTTTTCAATAGACTGTGAATCCAATTTCAGAGTCTCTAGAGGGAGGAATCAAAGAATAATACTCTTTTGTTTTTATTGAAAGCTTATGTGACTTACTTAGTAGGGTTTGTGACGTAGGATTACTCGATCGAAAAAAGAATTTCGCTACTCTTCACCACTACTAAAGTTCATATTTGAATGCAGTTTGTAGTTATCAATTAACGAGAGAGAAGAGAGACATACAAATGGTCGTAATTATACGTTAAAAACGTCAACTAACTACAATAAAGTCAAAGTCAAAATCATTTACTTAAATGTGAGAGAACCATACTTCGGCATGAATGGGCCGGCTCAACTGGAGTGATACCACGGCCTCACAGGAAATGATATGAAACAACCCTTGCGTTGTGTTTTGTCTTGTGGTGAGTGATTGAAGTTACCGGAGGCCCAATCTTCCAAGCTCTCCAGTCCCCGAATCCCAACAATCCTTAAATTCCTAATCCCCAAAACGTCATTAACGCACTTAAAACACCTCTAGTGTTCTGGGTGTCCATCTGGGCGACGTCGATTGCTTACTATCAGGTGATCCATCTGCTCGTTTACCAGCTTGTCCCAAAAAAAATACACTTTTTTAAATAGATAAATAAATTATCTAAAACTTGTTTATTCATGTTTGGGTACTTTATACTGTATCCTTATTTTAAAACCTGCAAAATATAATATTATATTACCCGTGCACATCGACCCGTCCAATTAAAATAAAAAATTTAACCAGCGAACTTAATAAAAATGGACACATTTTTATTTAAAACACGAACTCGTATCAGTATAAATAAATTTCATAATAATTTGGTTTACCGCCGTGCATTTTAAGTTTACATATTCAACTTAACTCGTTGAGTACCGTCATTATAGACACAATTAAATAACAATAGGTTGCGGTCACCGGTGTCCTCGCGGTGTTTGACAGTTTAAATTCCAATACCAATTTTATAGATCCGTAGTATCCCTCTATGTATTATTTTTGTTCGCAAACTGTAAAATCAATCGGATATCGAGTGCTTAATCTAAAAGACTCGATACATCACCGATTGTTGCTATGATCGATTCTTCGGAACTGCTGTGTCTAGCGTATATGGAATCGAATGATAGAAGTACTCTATTTCTCTAGTAGAATAGTAATAGTCGTATTGTAATTTTTTATGTTAGTATAGTAGACTGCTTCATTGTTTGAGTGGTTGCAAGTTGAACTACCGTGCAGAGCAAGTATTTATTGAGTACTAGCTGTTGCCTGCGACTTCGTCTGCGTAAAATATGATTTGTGTTTTAGCCCATGGGGAGCATTTAATCAGGATAATAAGCTAAAAAGATCCTATCACCTAAGTCAGCGTATACCCTGCCTGTATACCAATTAAACCAAATCACCAAATAGTAGTGGTGAACAGTAGCGAAATTCTTCTTTCGATCGAGAAATCCTAGGTCATCAAAATCCGTTCAGTAGTTTCAACTTGATGACGGAGAAACATCCGAACAAAGAAACTTTTACATTTACAATATTAGTGTCATGTAAACAGAATACAAACTGGTGGTATCCATGTTATATGTTCAATACTAAAGTACATATCGACATCATAATACTATTACAATTATAACATGATTGAAATTCAATATTTATAATTTACTTATACTATTTGAAGTCATTAAAGTTTAAAATTTCAAACTCAATACATTTCATCAGTAGCTACTTATCTCAAGTTACATTTTTATTTTGGCTTTATGACAATAAATAATAGAAATGTTACGTAAAAATTAAAGTAGTCGGAAACGGCGCGTCATGTTTCACGCGCGCCTCACAGTGGACAGTGCCATCATGGCTGCCACAGATAGGGCCAACGGCTAATGCCGATATGAAGCCGCAGAGGACTTAACGTTGCCGGGGCTCCGACTTGAAGAGCAGAAGAATGTAGTGGTTTTTAGTCACTAAGAGTCTGACACTCCCTCTCACCTGACCCAAGGCGTTTTTCCACCCATTTCCCCCCTAAAAAAAGATGTTGATTTAAAAAACATCAAAAACATATCTGCTTATATACAAATCAACTAAACATCGACATAATCAACAACTACAACTCGTGGCAGTTCATTGTTAGATTACGCAACTCCTTCACATGAGAAGTTTTGCCAAAATCTCAAGGTGCGAGTGCTGGAGATCTCTGTTTAAAGTTTAAACAACTTAGGTTTATCAGAAAGTGCTGCTATTCAGTCGAATGTATTCAGATATGACGTCACCCACTATAAATAACATATGCAAATAAGTAGGTACCTACGTACGTACATTATAGTACATAACAGAAAGTTTTAAATCAATTAGAAAGTCGATGTTACAATCCCTTCCCTATCTAATTTATTACTGCGTAAGTCTCTAAATAATGTCCTCTTTGCCAAACAAATAAATGAAGGAAACGACTTCATTTAAATTTTAATGTTCATTCGACGTAATACAAGAAGTCACATATATTTATTGCAAACATGATTTAAGTATTGCGTATATTTTTGAGGTATATTTATTATTTTGTTCCTAAAAATGAATTAATCAGGTTACTGCTATAAATCTCTGGTTAAAAGTGTAAGGTGTAGAATAGACTTTTATAGAGTACTCCTGTACTTGTAACACTTCTTACTGTAGTTATTTTTTGTAACATCTTACCGAAAAACACGTCAAAAGTGATCTAAGTAGGTATTGATTACCTAACTTAAACTTATTACTATCTGTTTTATGTTTTTTATTCACAATATGGTTTGTTTTGTAAATACTAATAAAAGAAATAAAATATATGAAGGTACACGCACTAAATACTATTAAGTACACTAAAACTAATAGAGAAAATTTAATAATTAAAATAAAATGAAAAGGAATGCAAACAAAAAAAAACGAAAAATATTTTAACTTACGGTGTCGAAGAAATTATCCCCATCGCAGTCGTAAATACTTATCAAAATAAACTTAAAGGTTAGAAATATCCTAAAAGCTAGAATCCTATATAAATATATTTTTATTTCAATCACCAGTTAATTACTAAATACTCGAATATTAACGTTGAAGTTTCGTACCAAAAAAGAGTAAAGATAAATATTTTATCAACTTAATTTCAATATTCATTGTTTCAAAGAGCTAAAAAAGTACAAACAAAACATAAGCCGATTAACATAACACGTTACTTCGAAAACATTTCACTAAACTCATGAAAACATAACACAATCGACTGAATGAACATAACTGCAAATATTGTGTTAACAACTTTTTCGAACCACTCAAAACATTTTATGCATATAAAAAGCCGTGTGAATCTAACAAAATTCCTGCAGCCTTGTTTGAAATAAAAATTACACAGCTACACGCTAAGCCGGTACTGCGCAGTCAGTGGTCCATTACTCCCGTTCCAGTTAGGGAACCTTGCTCACCCCGTGTTCACGTGTAAAGAGCTCTCGACCTCCGCCGCGCAACCAATCGACACGATTCTTTCCAAGCGCTGTTTGGAGCGCATTATTCAAATAAACAACAAAATAATAATGTGATGAAAAGTGAAGTTTAACATTAAAAAAATAATAAAAAACAAAATGCAAGAATTCGTAAATTAGTTCGCGAGTGCCAAAAGTGAGGAGCAATGATCAAAAAAAGTTATCAAGGAATATTTTTAAGCTTCGTCTCCATATCCTTCTGCTGTCAAATCACTGAAACTATAGCGAAGAGTGCGAGTAGATTTATTGGTAAGTACTATAATTAAGTTTTCGAATAACAACAAGTGAATCGACAGGGTTACTGCTACAAGTGCTACATGAGGCACCATAAATTCAGTTAATGCATGAATAATAAATTGCAAGGCGTTTTACACTTAGGTCTCAGAAGTGTAAATTATTTATTTACGCACATCGTGCGATGCCTAAACCTTGAATCTCGCACTTAAGTCACGATTTAACTACGAACGAAGCCCTTAGAGACTTTATTTTATAACAAGTTTTATTATCGCGTGGAAAAGTGTCATATAAAAACGGAAAAGTTTTATTTCAAATCCGCATGACAAATTGTTTACATTAATTCTGTCTTTCAATTCTGTCGCGGTGTTTTTGTAAGAACATTTTGGTATGTATTCTAATTATTTCGAGGGAAATGTATTTTCTTCGTGTATTTTCAACGGAAAGGTTTCAATACGAAGCTTATACTGTTATCCTCCTTTGCAACAGCTTACTGGAAAATGTTGAATATTGCAGTGAATACGAGAGTGCTAACGTGTTATCTCTTAGGGGAATAAGCAGCTCTTCAACTACATACCCGACGTAGTAACAGATAAAAATCAATCTAAACTAATAAATATTTAATCCAATTAAATTGACTTCTTTAGCCAAAATACCTTCGAAATTTCTAACATAATGAACATAAGTTTCTCTTTTTAATCTTCGTTAAAATAGACAGAATCTTTTGCTTTCAACAAGTACATTTAAGATTAAGCTCTTGAGCGCAAAATTACGTTCGCAACGACATAGGCTCTTTACAGACGACAGAAGCTAATGAAAATATAATTACTCGTCAAAATAGTACTCCAAAGGCATTAAACGAAGCTATGACATCAAAGGCCTATGGGCTTATTATTATTTCAAATACGAGTTGGGTGATTTTCATAACGCTTTAATTACCACTGGGAGGCTTCCTCACTTCATTTAAAATGTATACTTTTGCATAACATGCATACTCTGTTTTTGCATAGACTGCTCTGTGACGTCATGTGTGTTGTACATCTAAGTGCTGAATTGTTAAATAGATGCGAATTATTATTTTAGTTGTGGTTTTTGTAGTGTTTTGTTCAGTACAGTGATATGCATTTGTTTTTATATGGTAAATGAGTCATATATTGGAGATGTGTGAATAGTTGCCAGTTTTTTCAATATGGTTTTGTGGTGAATCGAATTTGATTTAATTAGTTTGTTTTTGCCTGGTTTGTGTGATTACGTGCTCTAAGTTTTCAAGTTTAAGTCGGCCTCCGGTGACCTCACCCACATGACGAAACACAACGCAAGCGTTGCTTCACGTCGGTTTTTCCGTGAAGCCGTGGTATCACTCCGGTCGATCCAGCCCATTCGTGCCGAAGCATGGCTCTCCCAAACTTAGATGAACGTTTTGTTTCTACAGAACCTGAAAAAAGACCACAAACCACATTACAATCGTAATAACAACCACTAACGGAACTAAAATCCTTTAAAATCTCTTCTTAATAAATTCCAATGCCTAATCACCCGAGCTTATTGGACAATAGGACCATTGGAGCTCACCGTAGCCCTTTTCCACTATATTACGATTGCCTTGTTGATGGAGTGTAGTGGAGCCAACCACGAGATTCTCGCTTCTATTCTTAAGTCTTCTTGATCGTAGGTTTTCTGAATAACAGTACGTTTGTAGTTTGATATTGTATGTTTGGCATTAAACGTATCCCTATTTAAATAATAGCATAAGTTAAAGGCATTTGTAATGTTACATGTAGGTACCGATGTCATAAACGTGCTTTAGTATTTTATTGAGTTACGAACTTATTGTTTTGTAATAAGAACATAATTCTTTTAATGATCATATTAGAATAAAGATAAGACTTGCTGCTTTTTTAAGGAAGGAAAATTATCGAATAACTTCTCCCGCCTGAGTGAGGCGGGAGGGAGTATCAGACTCTTACTGATTAAAAACCACCCAGTTTCTACTCTGCACTTCGAGCTGGAGCCCCGATAACCTTTTACGTTCTTGGCTACGTATTGGCATCAGCCCTATTGGGCCCCATCCGAAGACGTGCCTAGTGTAATATTCTAAACCTTTGAAAGAGTGGTCGCGATTGCGACTGCCGAGCAAGGGGTTTCGATTCCCGGGTCGGGCAAAGTATTACTGAGCTTTTCAAAAAATCTCTGTATTAGCACGGAATCTGGAACTGAGCCCGGTATATGGGAATAGACTCACTCTCTATTACATGGGACTCATAACATAAATAGTGAAAAGTGGGTGTTACAATTTACAGTGGTGTTAAGTGCTGTAATGTACTCCTCTGCCTATCGCCTTCGGGGATTAAAGTGATATTATGTTATGTAAAAAATCAGTTATTTAAAAACACTATCACGCAGCCAATGCTGATTTACTCCACTCAACCCTAATGTCCCACGCATGAACTAGCTCATAGAAACACCCTAAGCTTCAACGTACTGCACAAATTGCTTAATGGTGCTTATAATTGTGACGTTGACAGTACAGTGCACTAACGCATACCAGACTTAGCTCGATTATGATACAAGTTTACTTGTACTAAGGACATTAAGGCCATTGTTCTATGTTAGCGAGTAAGGCGGTCTTATACCAAAAGTTCTAGAACTTTCTAGAGTAGTAATATTATTAGATTTTAGGGCCGGTACACAAAACTGTACTGTCGCATCGCAAAAATGTTCGAGCTCCCTCTATGCATCGCAAGAACTTGCGAATTGACTCGCATCGCGCATCAAAATCTTATCTTCCCAAAATATTCTTTGTTTATTTTTCTTGTTTCTCTTTTGCAGTAACAATACTGCACACTTCTTTTTACGATCCTGGTCACTCTGGGAGACGCATTGTCGCACGAAATCGCACCGCAGCAATTCGTGTCGTAATTTTCTGCGTTTCGAATTCGCTTCGCATCGCATTGCAGTTTTGTGTACGAGCCCTTAAGGCGGATTGACTTTGGTCAGGAATCTTGACTTGATATAGGAAGATAAGAAAGAAAATACCTTTATTTCACGCCAAAAAACAAGTGACATGTACAGATGTGTTATTTTATTAGTAGATACTGATGGGTTCCAACATATGCAAGACAGGACCTTATATTTAGAGTATTTAATTGTTCTCACCTGTGAAAGTCCTAATAATAATCTGACCTGATTGAAATTCCAAGTAAACCGAAAAGTGCTTACCAGATCTGTTGATGGTACGCAGTTTTAAAAAAATATCCAAACCTAACATAACATAAAATCACACCTTTCGTCCGCGGAGGGTAGGCAGAGGTGCACATTACGGCACTTAAAACATTGTAATTGCCATTGCCATTGTAAAACTATTTATGTTATGAGTGTCATGTAAGGTGAGCCTATTACCCTATACCAGGCCCAATTCCAGATGCTACTACTGAAATTTATAAAAAAAACCAGTAATACTTCACCCGACCCGGGAATCGAACCCCTTTTCCGGTAGTCGCACTTGCGATTACTCGGCCAACGAGGCAGTTCCACATCTGATTTATGCATAAAGCTAACCAGTGAAAAATCTGAAGTGTTAGTAAAAAATACTATACTATGGATATTACTAGAAACAACTACAATGTACAGTCTTCGTAATATCCTCGCTTCAAAAACTTGTTTAAATATTTATTGAAACCTTAACTATGCACTTCTTAACCACAGAAAATCAGGAAATGTAATTAAATGACAAGGGCACGGACAAGAATCCGTTGATAAGAAGAAGAAATCTATTATAATAAAAAAAACCAAAGAAAATCATCAAAACAAAATAAAAAGAGTTTTTTTTACAAACAAATATAACCAATGTTCTATTTACGCGCCCTCTGGATTAGCCAAATTGAATGGTATCACCAGTTTCCAATAAAGAACAAAAGAGATCAGTCCCGATTTCAAACGTATTTCAATATACGAATTCTAACAACGCAGTGTTAAAACTCGTGCAAATAGTGCAATCTAGTTATGAATGGATTCTATTACAAAAGGTAGTTTCTAACAGGGATTAGTTTTAGCGATATTTGTATGGGATGGACTGTAATGAATTATTTAATGTCCATCAGTTTTGATATCGCTACGGAATATTATATTATTCTATTTCATCGTCTCGATTTCATTGATCAGGTAGTCTTTGGAACTGTACGCTTTGGAACGAGCCCCTATTTGCACTGACAGACAGACGGACGGATAATTCAACTTTGACGTTTCAAAAGTGCCTAATAAGGATTAATTGAAATTGACTTCGACTGTGACTTTGTGACTATCATGTTAAAACCTAGGTAAAGGTAGACTACAAAGTCAAGATATGAGAACTCGAGTTTAATTTTTCACTATCCCAGTAATAAGCAAGGACTATATTGTTCCCATGTTTAGATTTTTTTTATGGAATAGGAGGCAATATTGAGCAGACGGATCACCTGATGGTCACCACCGCCCATGGACAGTTTCGACACCCGTAAAACCACTATACAATGGACAATGAAACTAATAACATTCCTAACGGAAAGTTAATATATTATTAGTAGGTAGGTTCTAATTATTGCATCGACATCTTACGCCATCAGACGTCGATGACTTAACCATTTAGAGAATAAAGAATCGTATACTAATTTTTAAAGCTGACAGGTTCGTTTGTTTGTTTGAACGCGCTAATCTCAGGCACTACTGGTCCGATTTGAATTATTCCTTTTGTGTTGGATAATTCATTCATTGAGGAAGGCTATAAAACATCAAGCTACGATCAATAAGAGTGGGTGAATCCGCGATGGAGTCGCTAGTTATTTATGTAGGAAAAGAATGTAACAGTAATAATTTACACGAATCACTAATGTTGCCCGAATATCATTCAAACAGCATTGAATAGCTCCATTCACTTTCAAGTACAACGTCATTATGCAGTCTGAATCCAAACTATAGGGACTTAATTGCGCTCGGTGGATACTAAAACAGTCGCTGATTATAAGCATTGTTCCTTACACTAATATTAATTCACCTCTTTAATAATGTCCGAAGAAATCTTCTATATTTAAGCTATAAAAAGGAAAGATTTGATTGTTTGCTTGTCTGTCTGTTTGTTTGCATTGAAAAGGCTTCGAAACTACTGAACCGATTTGGATATTTCTTTCACCATTGGAAAGCTTACTTTTTAAGGAGTAGCATAAGCTCTTTTTATCTCAATATTCTTCAAGGGCATGGACGTAAAGACATCTTTGAAATTCCTTACGGGTGAAGCCACAAGCGGAAAGTTAGTGATATTGAACAAAGGGGACTCGGTCGGTTTTAATGAATTTCGAGTAAATGTAAGTCTTAGTAATCCTTAGGTGGGAAGATAGGCTTCGGTGTTTACGAGCTCATCGCCAGAATATTCAATTTTCTATGAAGGTTCTGCTACTATTACGTGTAAGTACCTATTGTAGTGATAGAAATATTTTGAGAATAACATCAAGGCCCATTGTCTGTTATTGCTTCGAAGGGATTAGGCGGTAATGTAACTTACGTAGGTAGGTAGTATACTCATTTCATGCTTAATTTAAGTCCCTAAGGTACTAATGGGAGATGCCGTCATACACAAAATTAGAGAGAAATTCTAAACAGTGAAATCTCTACTCTCTGACTTTTTTTTGTTTTTTTTTAATCGTTATCCCACACTAATATTTTCGCAATTGTGTCGTGGCTGTGTTTACAAACATAGAAGTTCACATACACATAACACCGAGACCCGGCATAACAATCGGTGAATCACACAAAGAGTATCTCTGTGCGGTTCAAACTACAGTTACATTTTCAACTAGTCAACTATTGATGTTATTATGAGAATATTCTCTTGATACTTATCCAAAATTTTGTACAGATTGTACTAATACTAAATACAAAAACCACTCTCCATCTCCATTCACAACTTCGATACAGCCATTACAATAACTATATGATTGGCATATCAAAGCATATTACGATACCAACTGGAACTTTATATAAATCCATTCCACATGGCTAACAATTGCCCAGTAGCTATACAAACAAACCGTCACAAACAGGCGAAGAACTTTTACAAACTTTTTATGTTTGAACATCAGTCAGGGTACTCGAGAGTTCAACCTTTTTAATAAGTACGACCATTCTACCGTTTATTGAATGGTTATAAATACAAGAGCCATGTGACAGACGACAGAGTACATAACAGCTCACACATAGGACCCACTTAGTTTTTAGTCAAATTTCCGTGGTGCTTGGCGACTGGGCTTCGCCCAGTTGTACAGTCTCTTCTTTGTGCCTTTAGGCTTAATTCATTCTGTCTCCTGCAGTAATTCACAGAGGGAAGTGGAAACTATAGTTTTTTCTTCTTCTCCTCTTATAATATCTTCTGATTCACTTCGTTGCGGGAACCAAAACAGTTACTCATGTCCCTGGGACGCGCCGGACTTCAATGTTTCGGTGTTTTCATGGTTGTATCTACTGTAAATCAGGATCTACAGTAGACACAACCATGAAAACACCAGCCAGGCTTCCAGGAGTTGCAGCGGTTTTGGGAGGTCGTGGCGGGCTTGTCCCATAAAAAAAAAAGACGACAGAGTAGAATAGTTCTTATGTTTGTCAACTTAATCATGTAATTATTTATTCGACTAGTTTCAAGCCATGCTAGAGGCTAATATTCATAAGCAGTATTCCATAGCAGCGTGACAGACGTAGCGTCCCGGGTCGCGGAATGTATAGTATATGTATGATAGTTTTTATCACAGAAGTCCCATAGGAACGGGAACTATGTGTGCCTCAGGAGTCTCTATCTTGTAACCACTGAACTTATTTTAGGGAAATTCGGTACAACAATAGTCGATAGAATAGTTTTTATTACTCAAACCTTACGGCAATGGGCACTGTACTGGTAAAATCGCTGCGGGATTATTGATTTTTTGAAATCACGATAAATTTATTACACAAAAAATATCACTTAGGCCCTGAATGGATACTGATGAATTCTGCCAGAAGACACTATTCTACGCGGATAGCTAGTTATAAATAAATATGTTAAAAATCTGTGGTCTAAAATTGCGTCCAAAATTTTGGATTCGTGTGTCACTAATATGTTTCACGTAAAATTGTTTTATTCTAAACCAATGTATTCTTTCCCTTTTAAAAACACCAAGCTACACTCATCAAGAAGAATAAACGTGTAACTCCAACCTGTCTGCTATCATTAGAGCTTCGTTGTGCAGTCGAAGGATGCGCCATCTGCAGGTGAACGTGCCGTAGCTACGTGCTCTCTCCACAATTCATTTATCTCCATCCATACTCGTTTACTACTGTTAATGATTCAGTTCAGCTGGTCCTTTTTGTACATACATAGTAAAGACCGACTTGAAGGACCAGAAGCTTTTTTGAAGTCGGTTAAAAGTATTAATTGTTACACTTCGGAGAAGGTATAGATAAATTATCTAATTTCAATAAAAGAGGAGGTTGAATTCGGTTTTTAAACAAAATATATGAAAGAATTATTTAATTGTAGAAGTTCGACTCGAAGGACCAAACAAATTCTGTGGTGTTAGTTAGGAAATATTTATAACAAAAATGGCAATGCTGATTGAAAAGTTGGTTATTATTACAACATAACATAACATGACGCCTTTTATCCCCGAAGCGGTAGGCAGAGGTGCACACAGGGGTAACACCCACTTTTCACTATTTATGTTATGAGTTCCATGTAATAGGTGGTGAGCCTATTGCCATATACCGGGCACATTTCCAAACTCCGTGCTAATACTGAGATTAAAAAAAAACAGTAATACTTTGCCCGACCCGGAAATCGAACCCGAGACCCCTTGCCCGGCAGTCGCACTTGCGACCACTCGGCCAACGAGGCAATTATTGTTACAGTTTATGGTATAACACGTTAACCGCCACGTAGGTCACCGGTAACCTACGTTAGCGGAAGATTTGCCTTCAGCAGTTTTCTGTCGGCAATCAAAGGCATATACAGCAAATACATAAAGTACTTATATGAATAATAATATTTTCGACTTCAGTAGACCTATAAAGGATAGGTAAAAACTTCAAAAAAAGAAGATACGTTTTAGTTCAATTTCGGAACATTCGGTTGTGTGATGGTTAGCTGGTTGTCAAAAAAAATATGGAATATAAATATTACACGAATCTGAGGCACGTGTAGCTAATGTCTATCGTATTCAATAGTAAGAACATATCTTTATGACCTACTTCTATATGTTTCTATCTATCGACTTAGTAATCCATTACTTACTATATTTTCAATAAAAGTGGAACTGGAAAGTTTTCAGTTCTCCGATTATTCTTCTGTTGTTTTATGAAGTTAAAAAAAATATAGGTAGGTAAGCTATTGTTTTCTCTACGAACGAATGATTAAAGAAATGAGATTTCGAACTTAGTCAGCCTAGTAAAAGTTTCTTAAATATACGCGTTGTTGAAATGTTACGTATGGAATTCGTTAGGTCAGCAATTTACGTCATATAAAAATGTACAAAAAGGAAACTGCATATTTATTGACCCATTATGAAATTCCAGTATAAATCTAACGATTTACTTTACTGTGCGTACCTGTCTCCAATTGGGGGTAATCAGGGACAATAAAACACCTTTATAATTCCATTTTTATTAGTAAACAATTATCTCTTTTGATTTATCTAGAGTACATTCATATATTCTAGATATCAACATGCATACACGTCGATTGAACTTACTATTGAGTTCATCCTTTATTGACTACATTGTCAATTTGGGCAACGTATGAATAAAAATTCGTTTTTAAAATTTCAACATATTTATTTTTCTTATTTAATCCCGATGTTAACACAGTACCTACCTAAAAATACGAAAATTTCACGAAAATTTACTAAAAAGTTAAATATGTTTCGTTATTTACCTGTCGCTATAAAAGTTTGTTATACGAGCTACTTTTAAAAGCATAAACAATTGACATGAATTAATCACTTAGGAGACCAAAGTTGACTTAATTGCCACAAGAAAGTTACAGCGAATCGATAAAGTTTCCCCAGATAGATATAAACTTCGCTACAGGCTGTACAAGATTAAACTGCCCGTGAATTGTTCCAAAGTGTGATCCCTTATTTATAACGCTAAATAATTTAATAATATTTTATAATTATACAAAGTATTGTTCCAAAGTTTGATGTCTAATTATGTTATTATAAGTCTGTTAATCTTTACTTTGACTGTCTTGTTTAAAGACATTTCGATTTTGAAATTCTGTAAATTTGCCGAAAATATAATGGTACAATTTTTGTAATAAAGTCTATAAATTTTTAAATATCGACGTACGATATTTAAAAATTTATAGACTTAAGTAAAAATGAATTCTTAAAATGATTTGCGTCTAAATGCCATCTCCGGAGTGGCTGTGACGATTTCGCAATTTTTTCCTTCTATCAGTAGTAATAATATTATAAAACCTACAAGAAAATCTATTTGTATACAATAAGCTAAAATTAAACTATCAAAATACCCTTCTAGAAACTGTTATCACAGAGAGTAATACTAATTCTGTGCCATAATCTAGCTGCTAGCACCTTAAGCCAGATCGCTTATTTGACGACATTCCAGGGAGACAGTCAGATGACAAAGTAATGGAGTAGTTCCCTTGAACGGTACAGCAAAGTGGTTTAAAGCATTAAGCTTTAAATTCAGAGAGAATATGCTTATGCTAGTTTGAAATTAATTAGCTGTTATTTTTTTTTTTTTTTATGTCATAATACACCTTTCATAGTTATGTACTTATCAATAACACGGACGGTAGGATGACCCCTGTAACACAGGTTTTCCTAGCACGGGGGTCATTGAACATAATTATATACTAAATGACAAATGTCTTCATGAATTCTAGATCAGTGTCATGATTGTGTAACGTGTACTTCTTTATTTTGAATAAATGATTTTTATTATTATTATTATTTTATTATTATTTCAAGCCTTGAAATAACAGTAATCTATTGATGTACTTAGGTTAAAATACAATTGGGTTGATGACAGGGTATGAAAATTAAAAATATAATTAGTCCGTAAGTTAGGTCATAAAAAAATATTAGACACGTATTTTTTTAGTTTGTCGTAAGGGGTAACACCCACTTTTCACTATTTATGTTATAAGTCCCATGTAATAGGGGGTGAACCTATTGCCATATACCGGGTACATTTACAGACTCCGTGCTACTACTGAGATTTTCAAAAACCCAGTAATACATTGCTCGACCCGGGAATCGAACCCCTTGCCCGGCAGTCGCACTTGCGACCACTCGGCCTACGGGGCAGTCTTGAAACAATATTCATATATCATAACAGCCATGAAACCATTTTTGAAACAATATTCATATATCATAGCAGCCGTGAAGATAACTATAGAGATGACTATAACAAGATTCGTATTGACACAAACAGGAGATCCACGTCCACGACACAAAAAATCCTTCACGAAAAAGGTTTAAAATACCATAAAGTACAAAGAATTTCACAAATAAATCGTGCACAGCACATAATTTCACATCTGTTGTGTCGTAAACACGTCTTCGTGCCCGTCAATCAGAGGATAGTCACATTGAGCAGTGATTGATTGGACCCGGATTACAACCCGTATCTTCAACCATGGAAATATTGGTTACCTGGTTGTAATGTCAAATGTAACGTTCAGGCCTTTTGTTTAAAAAAGGAGTAAAAAGCATATACATATATGGTCGAATTGAGAACCTCCTTCTTTTTTTGAAGTCGGTTAAAAAGGCATATTAATGCAACACTTAAATTTTGTTGGTTAAACTGATTGGTATTTCAGATGACGCGATAATATTATACAACCTGCTCGGTACATTATTAATTATGCTGATTGAGTTTGGTGTTTCTTTCTAGGGTTTGGTCACAGTATACCATATCATAATGACCCAAGCGTACGGTGCGTCGCGTTCCGCGCGCGCCTCAAAGAGCCATCAGGCCACCACAGATGGGGCCCAACAGGGCTGAAGCCGATTCGGAGTCGCGGAGAACCTAACGGGTATCCGGGGCTCCGGCTCGACGTGCAGGAGAAGGAACGGGATGGTTTTTAGGCAATAAGAGTCTGACACTCCCTCCCGCCTCACCCAGGCGGGAGCAGTCATACGATGACTTCCCCCCCTTAACAAAATAAAATAAATAAATACCATATCATAATGATATAACTTAACGGTTACAAAATTGTAAATTAGGTATTTATTAAAGTTTTATTAAATAATTGTGTATTGAACTTATGTAGCCGGCTTCTAACCTATCAGTGGGTGGGGAACCTATTAGTACTAATAGGTAATAGTTATTTCTTGCTTTTTAGTTTTGACTTTTTGTTGTTAACGAGCTACTAATCCTGCTGTCAAGCCATAGATTAACCTGCCAATTAATTTATATTATTTTCACATTTAATAACTTACCGGAACTAATTAATGGAAAACAATATAAGCTAGTAATATTAACAAACGAAGCGCTTTCCTATAATCGAAAATTGTGACTGGAAACATTAATAAAATAGTAGCAAATATTTTATTACCTAATCCAATTAATATATTATGCAAAATATTCACTTGACATAAAAATGATATTCACAATAATGAAAAATTATGTAAAGAGTGATCTAGAAGAGAAAGGAGTTTGTTGACTAAATAAATAATAAATAAATAAATAAATCTTAATTCATTATAAGAAATTGGCCATAGTACAGATAATCATCTTAATTTAAAATCAGAGATCTTACTAGGTTTGAATGCCTGTACTAGGAAGAATATCCTGTATCACAGGCGAAAGGAGCACTCACAACATTACTAATTCTAGGACAAGTTAATTATTTACTTAAACAAATTCCCTAATATAAGTAATCGATTAAAATTAAAGTAAAGTTGATTATTTAATATACATACATACATACATACATACACACGTACATAACTACAAATCATGATAGGTAACTAAATATTAATATTATTGTAAAATTACATTTATTGAAAAATGATGACTGGTAGGGAATACTGCAAAAAAATAAACAGAAAAAGAAATTCAAAACAATGAAAGGAAAATATCCTGTCTTTATTAGTTTTTATTTATTTATTTTATTTTATTTTCAGCCACGATAGTCCCACTGCAGGGCAAAGGACTCCCTACTCTCCTTTCACTCCTCTCAATGTAAAGCTTTTTGCGGCAAATCCTTGTCATAGATGTCTAATTTGTACCGCCATCTCCTTTTGGGCCTGCCGCGACGTCTACTGACGTTGAGTGGGCTCAATAGTAAGTTTTACCCACTGCTCGTCCGACATGCGGCAGACGAGCAGTGGGTTTAGGCTTAAATTTAAGCGCTACAGTTTTTATTACTACAAATAAATATTAAAACAATCTATACAGATAAATAAAATTAGAGTCTGTTTGTTATATTGAAATAACCGCTTTTTACTTTTTACAAAAAATGTATCGTATGTTTGCATATTATGCATATGAATATACATACGATACATATACCAAAATAAAACTTTTTAAATTATTTGTCTATTTGTCTGTTTGTATTGGCTAATCTCTGAAATGGCTGGACCGATTTTCACGGGACTTATTGGTAACTAGCTAATAATACGAAGAAGTAACATAGCCTACTTTATTTTAGAAAAACGCAGACGATGTTGCGGCTAGTACAAAATAAAACCAGTGTAATGTATAACCAAATTGTAACGTATTCAGTAGGTACATATTGAAACAATGAATAAGTTAACAATCTATTCAACAAGTTTAGCTCTAACTCTAATGGAAATATTAGGTTTGGGGTTTACTCAGAACATCGTGAATTTCATAGTTTATATTTCTTAGTATCTAGTAACAAAATCAATTATAAGTGTACCTATATAAGTTACAAGATACCACGGTCTCACAGAAAACCGACGTGAAATGACGTTTGCGTTGTATTTTGTCGTGTAAGTAAGGTTACCGAAGGCCAATTACCGATTACACACCTGCCCAATGTCCGAATCCCCAACAATCCTCAAATTCCTTATCACCAAAAGGCTGGTAACGCACTTGTAACGCTTCTTATTTGCCACCAGGTGGTCCGTCCAATTAAAAAGAAAAAAAATGAGCTTGCCACATGGGTCATTAAAAATCATAAAATACAGCATCTTCCAATCCAAACCATTATTTAATCTCCTTTCTATCTACATCAAATACAGCTAATACATTTTAAAAGGAAGAGCTCGTCACAAATGATCTGCGGTGTCCGGGCGCGATCAGGAAGCAATCGGTTACCTGGAACGCACTATTAATCTCGAGCAACCTAATAAATTGCGTCTATGCTTGAAGCACTACAATTCTGATGCATTAATACATGGTTTATAACGTTAAATGAAGGAATATGGAGTCTGGGATTAAGTTTCAGGTGCGATTACAGACTTATTATTTCATAGAACGTATGACCCATAAGTTATGCCATTCTGTTGAAAAGTGAATATTACGTTGAAGATGTGCATCTGTGCATACCACTTTGGAATTCAACAGGCATGACGTTACATTCATCATCATCGTCGTCATCATCATCAACAGCCTATAAGTGCCCACTGTTGAGCAAATCCTCTTCCCACACGAAGAAGGTTTGAAACTTAAGGTGCTCCCTCACCGGGAGCATTCACGTGTAATGTAACATTTTAGATTCGACTTTGAGCAATATATTACAATAATACCTCCCTGACTAACGAGCATTTGCGTGTAATGTAACATATTGATTCGACTTTGAGCATTTCATAGCAAGATGTCAGACGAAGCAGGCGGGCGTGGGGCAGGGAGCATTGATGTTACAAGTTGTATCAAGATATTACACATTGTATCATTACAAGGTGCGCATTGTAATGCTCGGTTCTCCTCTTTCACTGATGTAATACTCAGGTCTGTAACGTTACATTTCACGCGAACGATCCCGGTGAGGGAGCACTTTTAACCACCCCGTTAGCTCAATGCAGGTTGGCGATTTCAAGCTTGTAATTAGAAATGATAAGTCCAGATTTACTCACAATGTTTTTTCACCGTTTGTCAGTGGTGTCTAAGTAATCTTAAATGTTAATAGCATGTTGTGTAATAGACGTTATCTTAATAGCATGTTATTATTTTAAGTAATAACTGGATAGGAGGTACTTCTATAATTTACTGATGTTTGGTTTTTCGTAGGTAAGAGCCAGTTGCCAAATATTAGGACAGGTCATGCATTGCTCCCGATCGGCAAGTTAAAAATAAAACAGCGTTCATTCTCCATTAAAATAAACCAATGATAATGACTCACTAATAACTTATATGTCAATAAGGGTCATCAATTCCTAATAAGCTCTAAATTAACGCGGCAGTCGAAAACGTAGATAATGAGGCTAATTAATTCCAAAACATCGTCAAACGAAAATAGACCTTAACGAAATCCACCAGACAGCAGTCGATGCTAAAACTGGAGCAACAGGGAAATTATGATTTATCTGATTCGAAATTCCTTTAACATTTTCTTCTATCCATTAGCTGATTGTAAAGGGGCCTTGTAAACTAGAATGAATTGAGATGTATGTGTAAACGAATTTGCACTTCAATAACTGAGGAGTAGTATTCATATTACCAGTTTTCAATGAAATGGCTATCCTCTCTTTAGATAAAATGTTTTTAAGTAAAGCAGGTTTATCCTTTGAGTATTTTCTACTACCCTATTATCGCCATTTGCGTAGTTATTAAAGTACCTATACTTCCCGTATATTCCCAAGTGGTCACCGGTGACCGCTCTCCTCTAACTACATTATAGACCTTATTTGTAATGTTTAGAGACTACTTTTGTATGAACAAATTTAGGGTATATATTTAGACAATTTTCAACGGTGATGTGTTGTTTGCATTGAAAATTTTGTCTAATTGCATTTTAGTGTGAATAACAAGCATTGTCGCAAACTTTTACATCTTTAGTGGAGTTACAAGAAAGTAATTGTCTATATTATTGGATAGGTACCCAAGAATTATGTGTATTTGGCTTTCACAAATAGGCCACAGCTCTCGGACGATATTGAATGAAATACTCAATTACATGTTCACTGTGTTCAACATGAATGTCCATTTTTAACCATGTAACTGTATGTTAAAGTTCAGATTTATTCAGTAAACAAAATTATAGGTAATATGAGTAAAATAACATCAAATTGTAAACAAAAATACTTAATTCATTAATTCCGTCGAACACGAAATTTTACCATTATTCTGTATGAAGCGTAGAACTGGATGAACCTCGGGCTAAGTAACGTACCTATCTGATTATGTTGAGTTTAAAACAGAGTCTCGAAATGTCGTCAGTGCTAGGCAATAGATTCGTTTGTACCTACATACAATTAAACCTTTAATATTGCTAGCTAAAATGGAAAAGACCTTTGAGGTTGACAAACTGATCCCAATTTTTTTTCTTTATCACTGATACGCAGGTTAACCTGTGGTTACTGTGTACTGGTACTGTTAGGCATGGTTATAGTTAACAACCCTAGAATTAAATATTTTTTGGTGATACTGATTTTGGTTTTTTTACAATAAAACACATTCTAGAATAGAAACTTACAGTAACAACCTCAGATAACATTATTACGAATTTGGCATCCGCTTTTTATCGGAATACAAAACGTAATGGTAATACCTCTATAGGTGATCGTTAAACTATTAGCAAATTCTAAAGTGGAGCTGTCGTTTGTAACACTTCAAATCGTACGGTCCGAGCCTTTTGCATTGATGCCAGACAAAACGAATACTATTACTAAATGGTTATTTCGATAATCTATTGACATAATGGATTTGACTCCAAGATTTTCTTATAGACTCAAAATTTTAGTATCTATTATGTTTACAAACAGAACTAGTACAACCGTACAAAGAGCAATTTTTATCTTCATATCTTTTCTGGCTTACAGGAGTTGCAGCGGCTTTGGGAGGTTGTGGCGGGCTTGTCCCATAAAATAAAATATCTTTTGAAAAAAATAATAATATGTATTCCCCGGAGAATATTATAGTAGAACAACCACTAAGAAACTAACAAATATGTTAACGGACATTTATTGCGTCGTTTTTATTCTGTATAGTTAGCTAGTCCGCCATCTTTAATGTTAAATGCAAAGAGTAATGTGTTTACTTTCAAACCAAACACTGAGTTTCCAATAAGCAATAAAATGTCGATCGCTGACTAAAAGTCGCATGTTTGCTTACAGCCTTGTACTGTTCATTCCTTTTCAATAAGACTTTCTATAAAGAACAAAATATTTATTTTTAGTTACCAGCTAGCTTTAAACATAAAAGGTCTCTTCAAATATCTTTTAGTTCATAAACACGATGGAAATTATTCAGTTTTCATTAAGGGCCATTTGAATAATCACTTTAAGTGTTAAAATTTAGAGCTTCTTTTAGGTACTCCTAATAGGAAATTACGAGTTGAGAATTTTTACATTGAAAATGCTAATTACTTTGCTATTTAGTTTTTTTCTTCGTTTCATCAGAACTTTTGTTGAAGAATGACGAGGTAATTCTTCTTCAACCGTGTGGAAAATGGAGGATCCTACTACGAGGAGGATTTACTTCAGTATATGAATTTCTGACTACGCACTTTATATGCACACGCCTCGCGAACCTTCTATGAGTTTTATAACGGCTTATAAGAGCACTAGTGAAATTCGTGTCGGGTAGACATCGCGTGTGTGTCTGGCGTTTGTAAACATCATTCATACAGAGTTAGCAAAATGTTTAGTAATTGTACACACAGCTACACATCGAGCTTTACATAACCAATATAAACTGAACGTTAAATGTACGGAAAGATGATGCGGCGCGACACCAGGTTAAACTGGTTTTGTATAGATTGATGTGTGGCCGTGTGTACGACGAAATTCATTATGATAATGTGTTTAAAGCATTATGACGTAAGCAAGTAATATAATAACTAAACTAAATAACTAATCGTGAGATATACTAAATTAACTAAAATCGTGGGTTACTCACGTGACAATACTGAGACTGTTCGCGGCGAGGTCGCGACTGTGAGCTGCGCGACGTCGCCGCGACCGCGCTCGCTGCTTATGAGGAAGAACCCCTCTGTGGTTCGAAACTAGTAAAGCTTTTCTCAGTATATTCACGTGAGTAACCCACGATTTTAGTTAAATATTATAACTGTTGTAGGTTCTTAGTTTCTTTTAAGCACTTTGCTAATAGAAAACACGTACAGAATACACAAATATTTAATCATCGTCTACATCGAATGGAATATGGCTCTCTGTCTATAGGATCTTTCGAGATTCCATAGTAAACCAATGTCGAATATATCAAAGGCACTTTTTTATTTAACAACTAACTGAGCCTGCAACTTCGTCCGCGTATTTATAATAGTAGCCTATGGTTACTCCTTAGTATATTAGCTACCTGCCAATAAAAGTCCCGTCAGAATCGGTCCAACCATTTCAGAAATTAGACAATACAAACAGACAGACAGACAAAAATTTTAAAAAGTTATTTTGGTAGATATAAGTATCGTATGTATATTCATATGCATGTAGTAAAAAGCGGTTATTTCAATTTCATTTATCTGTATAGATTGTTTTAATATTAATATGAAGGAATAAAAACTGTAACAAAGACACAATGTTTCGCAGTGCGACTGCCGGGCAAGGGATCTCGGGTTCGATTCCCGGGTCGGGCAAAGTATTACTGGGTTTGTAAAAACCTCAGTAGTAGCACGGAGTCTGGAAATGTGGCCGGTATATGGCAATAGGCTCACCCCCTATTACATGGGACTCATAACATAAATAGTGAAAAGTGGGTGTCACATTGTACAGTGGCATTAAGTGCCGTAATGTTCACCTCTACCTACGATAAAAGGCGTGATGTAATGTTATGTTTCCCTTTCATTATTCTGATTTTTTTTTCTTTTTCTTCTTTTTGCAGTCTTCCCTATCAGTTATCATTTTGATACAAACTCCTTTCTCCGCTATATCACTCTTCACACAATTTACCTTAATTATCTATATCTATACAATTAGAGGTATATACATATTATTATAATAAAATCGTAGGAAAGTGAAAACTGTACATTGAATATACTTTTAAAAGAATGCTTGGGACGTGATCTCCAATCAATATCGAAGCCGAAAATATGGCTTATAAAATTTTTGTCTGTTTGTCTGTATGTATGTCCGGGCTAAACTCAAAAAGTACTGCATGGATTTGCTTCAAATTTTGCATGAATATTACTAACAGGTCGGGTCAACATATAGGCTACATGTTATTATCACACTGTCATCCACGGGGTGGACCTGTAAATCACTATCCCATGCGGACGAAGTCGCGGGCACAGCATTAGCTGTATTAAGATACTATACATAAAAATGATATTCACAATTATGTGAATAGCAGACTGATGACTATGTTTGACATGATACCTGCTAGTATATGGTCTTGATGGATATATTCAAAGCATTTCAACTTCATGTCGTACCATCAATCATAACAGTCAAGTACACCTAAGGCCTAAACAACCACAATCAGAAATACCTCTAGAACAAAATACTAGTTCCGAAGAAAACAATAGCTTCGAAACCTCGGAAAACAATAGTCTCGGAATGGATCAGATTTTTGAAAAGCAACACAATGCATTATTCTGATTCGAATCGAATCCATTCGAACTAGGTCATGTAGCTAATGATTTGTTAATTAATCTCCTCTATTGTGAACTGTACCTGGTATGCATACTATGTCTGTATTGATATAGGTATGATTATTGATATGGTCTGCTCTATAGTCTAGAATAAACGGTAGACAAATGAATGGGTTTTATTATAATATGTTGCTAGCTTCTGTCAGCCGCTTCGCCTGGGATCCAAAGTGGTCTATGTGCTATAAGATAACATAACATCACACCTTTTATCCCCGAAGGGGTAGGCAGAGGTGCACATTACGGGACTTTGCCACTGTACAATGTAACACCCACTTTTCACTATTTATGTTATGAGTCCCATATAATAGGGGGTGAGCCAATTGCCAAATACCGGGCACAATTCCAGACTCCGTACCACTGAGAATGTTTAAAAACCCAGTTCTATTTTGCCCGAGGAATCAAACCCGAGAGCGGTAGTTGCACTTGCGACCACTCGGCCAACGAGGCAGTCTATGTGCCTCAGACCATAATTTATGCATTTATTTATTTTTACTTCTTCACCAAAGATAACAGTAAATGGCGGTCTTAATGCCTTAAGGCATAATCTACCCTGTTCCAAACTTCATCCCGATCCCTTTAGCCATTTTGACGTGAAGGAGTAATGTAAAGAGTAAACATAGAAACGACCGCATTTACAATATTAGTAGATTTTTTCTACATAGTTCTCAGTCATGGCAAAAAACTTCTATTTGTCAGCTTATTAGTTATGACTTCATGTTTCTTCTACGGAGAGTTTAACAAACTTAAGCAGCCTGTTCTCATGAGAGTAACGAAGCCTTTTTTTATAGCGCCGGTAAACGAGCAGACGGATCACCTGATGGTAAGCAATCGGCGGCGTCGCCCATGGACACCTGGAACACCAGAGACTTTACAAGTACCGGCCTTTTAGGGATTAGGAGTTGGGAGATTGCGGAAGGGGAGGGTAATTAGGCCTCCGGTAATCTCACTCACACGACGAAACACAGCGCAAGCGTTGCTTCACGTCGGTTTTCTGTGAGGCCGTGGTATCACTCCGGTCGAGCCGGCCCATTCGTGCCGAAGCATGGCTCTCCCACACTTAAAATATGCCTTCAGATAAAAAGTATTTTTCTGTGATACAGTAATTACATATTTTCTAAAACTCAATAAAAAAAAATAACCTAACACCGCCAAGCCTTAATCGCCAGAACCTCTAGTTTTTATGATGTTTGTTTTTGTCTCCCTAATGTGCTTTTTATGATATTTACCTCTATTACTATTTTGCTCTCATCAGCCTCTCCTCTTGTATTTTTCAAGATTTTATGAGCATGTATCAAAAATGATACACTAGCCCACGAAATATATTTTTTCTAATGGCGCTGATGGTATTAAAAGAATAGTCTGTTTAAAAAATTCTGAAAGCCTATATCGAAATTTATACCTAATACCACATTGAAAACCCAACTCTATTTTAATAGGTCATAAGTTGAAAAATCGATGAGCTGTAACACTTTTCCTTGGCCATTCAAATAATATGACTCTCATTTCTTTCAAGCCGAACATTCAACTGTTTATTTAGCCACAAGGGCTGTTAGTGGCTGCTAAATGAAACTGGGACACTATTCGCATATATGTCTACATGTAATCTAACTTGTGTATGCCAATAAACAAATTTAATTTAATTTAATTTAATATTATTGAGTTCAGTGACCTTGTTCTTATGTATTTTAATTAGGATGAAGTTGCTAGTGGAATCTGCCATAGATTGTACGTATAAATTACATTACATTTACATATCACCTAACACATGGAATATTATGGGTACTACCTACTTTCGCAATGTTTTTTCTTTCGTTCTTTCTTTCTTTCTATAAGGGTCTAAGCTTTACTTAAGAGTCTAAGCCTCGAACTCGTAAGGTTGCAAGCCTTTCGGTTTTCTACCGGATACATTTCGGTGAGTGTGCGAGGGAACTGCACAACTTGATGCCCCTAGTCCTTTCTATCATGGTACAAGTACTACAAGACAATCGGCGAAGCGTCACAGATTCATAGCAGATGTCCCACCCACACGCACGAAGCGCTTCGCTACTATTAGGGAATGGTATTCTTTGGCAGTGTCTATTGTCCCCTGAAGTATACACATACTCCCGGGGACACCCCCGGAAGGGTATAACCTAAGTATTTTCAAGGCCCGAGGAATAGGTTACTCATGGGTTGACGCGCTTTATTGTAGACCGCATAATTGCTTACTACCAAGCAAGATACTGGTCAAACGTAACAAGATCTCCATCGAACTCTTTAGGAAAAAAGACGTTATGTACGTTTGTTACTTTAACTATAAAGGATTTATATAACATAACCATGTTTGTATAAGTAAAATGAACACTCGCAATCCTCTCAGTAACATACAAGTACAACAGTAATTACTTACTATCACAGAGACAAGCTTTTGCTTTTATTAAAGCCATCGGCACTCGTCGTATTACGATTAAATTGATAGTATAATCATTCGCCAAAAGGTTCTTTTAATAAATAAAAAAATTGCCAGATTGTATGATCTTAATGTGAGGAGATAATTCATAAATTTTATTAGTACCTCTAGATAACTCAGATTGATCTAATTTTATGTCCTTAAGTAAGATAGATTTAAGACATTTTATTATTTATAGCCAGGTTGAGAAAATCGACTTTTTAAAAATGTTATAACATATACCCATACATAACCTCATGCCTGTCTCTCATGGGGGTAGGCAGAGACGCTACGATTCGTACATACCTCTTTCGCTTCCAGTGGCGTAGCGTGCTTTGGGGGGGGGGGGGGGCGTATAAAAAATTGTTTAAGGGCCCTTGAAGGGTAAACATTACTCACAAGAGATTTTTTACATAAAATACTTATAATTTGTGTGAAAACCAAAAATCTTTTCAGGCAACTCCCTCTGCCCTAATTATCTTTATTTTTCTTAAGTTTCTGCCAACCATTGAACGCATGTTTTACGTGAAAAAAAATCGTTTATTTAGACTTTTGTGATTACTGAAATATAATAAAAATTGGGAAGTTTTTATTAATTTTTGCTTAAGCACGTTGGGGGCCCTTGTAGTGCGGGGGCCCCGTATAATTGATACGGCAGTTACGGTGCTAGCTATGCCCCTGTTCGCTTCATCAACAGTCATCAGTCTTTGCATGCATACTTGTCTTGGCGATTAAGACTACTTTTAATTTGGCTTTTCTTTAATATATCGCCAATTAAATATCGAAAATAGAAGACTTATTTCTTCTGCATAAATATTGCATAAATATAAATACAAATAAGTTCAGTCAGTTCGCCTACTTTAAAATGCATGCAGTAAATAAAATCTTCAATCGTTTTAAGTGTTACCTACTAACAGTTCTCTAAAAATAAATTTTATTTCGCTTTTATCGCTAAGAGTCGAGTAAAAATAATGAGAACATCATTATTTCTTCTTTAAAAATATTTTAGTAGGCGAACCGTACCGAACCGTACGAAGTATGGACGCGTCGATAGTCCTTTCAGAGAGCGACGATACGAAACTTAGTAGAAACCAATTGTTCGTAAAGTCTCAGAGCGATTTGTCTGAGAACTTTCCTCCGATATTATAACAACATCGATTTATTTTCTATATAAAAGACATTATAAGTGTCTGTCGCACAAAATGGTTATGGTTCGGTCAGTCAACTTCGATTATCTTTTATAACATTGCTTTAGGACTTTTATTCCTAAAATGAAGAGGATAAGGTGCATTATTATTATGAATAGATTAAGAAGAAATGCAAGTATTGTTTGTATTAAATGTAACACCCCGGTTTTCCCAGTTTTGTGTTCCATGCAATATCGTGTCGTGGCTTGTCTTATATCGGGAAGTATTCCCGATTCCCGAATCAATTCTAACTTCTATACTCCGATTTGTACAAGGATCAGAATTGCAGAGAAAATAAATAATAAATAAGATGCTCAAACTTTGCTACTACCTCTATTATAACCATAACCACAAGTCCACAGGTGAATTGTCTTGAAATAGCAAATAGCTAAAATAAAATATTTGTTTTCCCTACGTAATAGGTACTGTCAACGAAACTATTTGTACAAAATTCTTCAGAACACATAAAAATTCTACAGCCATATCAACTAGAACACTTTAACTAAACACGTAGGTGGACCCGAAATTCCACATAAGATATTTAAAAAATTAGACCTCAGTTGGAAATTCTACAGGGAAACCAGAAACTAAAATGCTAGGAACGTTAGTTGTCTAGACATTGACATATTTATGTATGTAGGCTATTTCCAGACTATGGATGTATTGGAGCTACGGTTTACAAAGGGAGCCCTGAGTGCTTCCTACAATATCTTTCAATATCTCTACCATTCGGGAAACTTTATCGTGCATTTAGGAACTGGAACGTACTTTTGGCGATATAAATTATTGTATTATTGGATCGTGAGGAATTATTGTGTTTGATAGGAATAATTTCATAAGATTTGATTGGTGTTCCAAAGTTTTATCTTTACGTAACATAACATAACAATACGCCTTTTATCTCCGAAGGTGTAGGCAGAAGTGCATATTATGCCACTGTATAATGCGAGTCCCATGTAATAGGGGTTGAGCCTAGTGCCATATACCGGGCACAATTCCAGACTCGTAATCCAGTCGCACTTGCAACCACTCGGCCAACGAAGAAGTCATTGTATTATTGGATGTACAGTTATGTACAGTAGTTGGTGGTACAGGTATGTACAGTTTTCTTTGTAGAAAGATATAATGGTCATACATGAGAAAAGGTTCAATCAGACAACTCCTGCTTCTTTTTGATCAATCAATCAATCAACTACAAACTACAAAGCCTTGATATTTGGTACAATTTTCGTTTCCAACGTGACAGTACCAGCAGTACCTGTAAGCCTCTCTCTGCCTACCATTTTAAATTATAGAACTACATATCCTATATTATATAAATAGATATATTTATTTCTGAAGGAAATAGAACTGTCAATGCCCAACAGTATTGTCAGGAGGAAACAAGCCCGTCACAGCTAATTCAGATTGTCTCGACATCGATCCATAGCAACACAATCGCATAAAAGTTCAACAAAACAATAATTAAATTATTATAATACTAGCGACCTGCCCCGGCTTCGCACGGGTGCAATGCTGATGTAAATATACCTACTACAGAATGTCCTTATACACAACGATCACAGCTTTTTGTCATTAGACAATTAAGGTGGCCAATACTGTAGTAACTACATTATTTTGGTCTATCTCGTAAGTTTCAGCAAGCATTTGCAAAATAAGCGCAAAAAATCATGCTTATTTACGACATCACATTGGAAACCTCTAAATTTATTAGTGTTTCTCTAGAGGTACTATATTTTGCATGTATAATACATATAAACCTTCCTTAAGAATCACTCTATCCATTAAAAATAACCGCATCAAAATTTGTTGCCTAGTTTTAAAGATCTAAGCATACATAGGGACAGACAGACGGCGGATAGCGACTTTGTTTTATACTATGTAGTGAAGATTAGACGGTAGATCAGTAACTGTTATCACTAGAGGCACCAGAATTTTCTGAACTTGGATAAAAAATAGGAGTTCACATACATTCACAAATTCTACACATTTTCTACCGAACACAGCAACATGTTCTTTCATCGTCAGTTATTCTATACTCCTATAGTATGTACATCATTGTAGAGTCCATAGTTTACAAAGGTCTGTAGGGTTGACGCACTTTAGTTATGCATGGTTCGGTGTCCCCGAGCCGCCGTTAATTATGACGCGGCTCGCACTCCACTTGAAAATTGGATGTTTATGCCTGAATAACAGATTTCGAGTTATTTCGTAGATAAACCTACTTAATTTGTGTTGTTTTGTGTTGAAAGATATTGTTTTAGAGCTTGTGTGTGTGTGTGTATATTTTAAGATTGGGATCTCTTAAACAGACTTCAAAAAAGGAAGTTCATAGTTTGACCTGTATGTATGTATTTATGTATGTTTGTGCGTGATTACCTCGCAATTGGCTTAACCGATTTTGATGCGGTTTTCAGAAACGTCTCTGTTACACTGAAGAGAAGTCATCATCATCATCATCAACAGCCTATAAATGCCCACTGCTGAGCAAAGCCTCTTCTCACACGGAGAAGGTTAGAGCGTTAATCACCACGCTTGCTCAATGCGGCTTGCCGATTTCAACTTATAATTAGAAATAATAAGTCCAGGTTTCCTCACGATGTTTTTCCTTCACCGTTTGTCAGTGGTGTCTAAATAATCTTAGAAAGTACATATAACTCGGAAAAAGTCACATTGGTACTTGCCGTTGGTAGGTTTCGAACCCGCACCCTCATGCATGAGAAGCGAGCGTCTTAAACCTCCAGGCCACCACGACACTATACGACACTGGAGAGAAGTGTTTAGTATTAATTAATCGACTTGAATAATAAGGGGGAGTTTAAATCGGTTTTGTTCAACACGTGAACCGCCACGTAGGTCACCGGTGACCTACGTTAGCGGAGGATTTGCCTTCAACAGTTTTCTGTCGGCAGTCAAAGGCTTAAACGTAGGAATTGTTAGTTATTTTGTAGTCGCAAATCACAACTATTTTGATTCAGATCTTATATTTTGTACCTATTCAAGAACGACGAGGCGTTTTGGATTCTTTTTATGATTAGGACAGTAACTGCTGGAATTTCATTTAAAGATTTTATTGCTAAACTAAAGAGATATTTTACTTCAAATTTAAGAAAATATTTTTACTTATATATTTTGGTAGACTTGCTATCAGAAAGTAGGTTATCAAATACCAGGCTACAAGTCTCGGTAATGGAGCAATTAGCATACAAAATGTGATCGTATGAAATTGACAAAATTGACAGGTACGGAGTAAAGGAACGCCACCTTTGTGATACCCAGTTATGAAAATGTAAAATACATTTTTGTCTATGAAAATATAAACATGAACCAATATATTAATAAAGTCCAACGCCTTTATAGATAGCTGGAAGGAGATTTGTCTTCAATAGTTTTCCATCAACAGACAAATAGCATTTAGCTTCACCATCATCACATCGTCCATTACCTACAAAAACCTACATAAACCTACAAAATATATCAACAATTTTCCGAACCGCAGCGCAATAAACAACAAATTGTTAGTGAAGCCTAAATTTTCCAATGGACCATACGTACTTGTCAGAGCTAATCATTTTATGCATTTCGCAATTAGTCGCACACAGAGATTTATTCACAACGTTGGAAATGTATTATCGTCTCTCCACTTTGACATTTTAATCTTTTACGGACTTCCATCTGTGTGGTGTGTGATTTATTAATTTTATGTTAGCCACTGAATATTTAGTTGATATTTAATTATACAAATAATTACGTAGGAAATGAAGATCAAACATTATTATTTGATTACTACCTATTTCTATCAAAAACATATACCAATACTGGTTCTGCAAAAGCCAGGTTCATATGATTTAGTACGAAATGTCTTTTTTGCAAATTTTGACACAAGCTTCTAGGCCTTTTAACAAGTTGTTGATTATTATCTATTACAGTGTATTTAAATATACATACCATGCTGGGACGTTAACAGAGAGTTTACAATAATCCCTAAAAGAATATCTAGGTTTTACTTTCTTCACTTCAAATTCTGAACAAACTAGATACTAGAAGTATTATGATACTGACGCAGTAGCATAAAAACAAATAAGTCAAAGTACTAAAATCATTTATTTCAATTAAACCAGGACATCACTATTGTTTCTTAAGCAACATATTAAAATGTTACTCTGTCGGTTAGTCCTCTAGTGAAGCTATTTACTCGTTCCAAAGTGTACATTCTTATGGAGAGGAACAAGAAAGAAACTTCAAAACCCGGACGACATAAACCATAGATCATTCAAGTGAATTCACTCGAGTTATTTCAATGTCCACCGAAATCTGTCTTGGAAAGCGTCAATTTATACAGACTCAGGTACAGAATAATATTGAACTATGCAATTTAAACTAAAATTCACAAGCAATAAAGTTCAAAGACAAATGTACAGTCCAACACTAATAGATGATTATTCTCTGTTCTCTCGTATGAATCATAAGCAAGGAGCTCTTATTCAAGATGGGGAATCTCATACATTAGTGCATATTGCAACGTTAGCGTCTGGTCCAGTATAGTAGATAGTATAAACTGTTCAAGTTGATGTAGGTACACAGCAAGGTACCCTATTCTGTCTTTACTTTTAAACTTTATTCTTTATGCCATAGCGTTGAATATCTCTTACGAAATTTGGACTGTTTTGGATATTTTGATGTGCTCGTGTGACGTAGTAATGAAGCTAAGTAAGGTAAGGTTTCGTAGAAAGAAAAATAGATGGAATGGAACTCATCGTTGGACGTTTTAAATTTTGAGTAGCTGCGAGATTGTTAGTATGCATAGCATAGTTCATTAAAATGAATTTGGTTTTAAATGGCGAACTTTGTTTAGTTGCCGTTAAAATAAATTAATAACATTGGATTATTCAAACATTTCTCAAACAATGCGTATCAGAACACTGGTTATTAGATTTTAGGATACAGAGAGTATAGTTCCCTAAGATCGGAAAAGGAGGATCCTCCGACCAGGCGAGGTGATCGTGCCTGGCGGGCTCTCTGCCCAACAGTTGCTCGTTGGGATTTTCTATCCGTGTTAAATCGAATGTAAACTTCGCATGTGCGATGTAGGATTTTATGACGTCATCCGTTGACTTGTGACATGTGTCGCCACAAGATAATGAATAGCATTTACTAGATTTAGCAAGTACTACAAATTAATCCAAAAGAAAATATAAAATATTTCCTTAGCTTGATCTGAAAATCAAATCCAACACCGAATGCATATTGCGCAATAAGATATTTGGACAGCAGTATCAAAAAATTTCAATAAAACCGTTGTGAAAATTTCTAATATTTGGACCAGTGCCGGTGAGGTGCAACCAATCCCAAAATGCAATAAGCTCTCATAAAATATACTATAAATTAAATTTCACGCCTCAAAACTAAACCCCAGATTAAAAGTAGAGCCAAGCCAAGATTAATCTTCAGGTTCATTTAAATCAGCTAGAAGCCTGAGTAATACATCCACAGCTAGAAAAATGTCTTCAAAGCGGCAACATTTTATATTCCACCTATAAATTCTTCGATTTACGTAAAGAAACCAGTACCATGAGTTGAAAGCAATAGTATTCACTCGATAGCTACGACGAACATTTTGGCAGGAATTATTTAACTAGCGGTCATTAACGGAACTAAAATATGTCAAACAAAAAATTTACGTTGATGACGTAAATTTTATCGAGTATCGACAAATACTCGTTTTAAACTCATAGTATTACACTGGTCTTAATAGCCTACGTTGCAAGATACGTTGGAGTATCGACGATCTTAGAATGTATTGAGAGGAAACTGAATAGGGGTTGAATCTAGATTCGTGCCTAGGAGGCTTTGGTGCATGCGTCAATATTTGTGTTAGACACTTACGAAGTTTTAGGTAGTTGTTCCTGAACAAAATGTAGAAGGATGGAAAAGTAGAGGTACCCGAAGAAAAGACAATCAATTCACGCAATTGTAAATATTGTGTAAATGAAGAATGATATGAAAGAGAATAGAGTTTGTGATAGCATGACGTCTATAGAATGGAAGAGAATAAAAAAATATTTAATTTAATATTCAATTCAGTAATGTCACTCGACGAATATTAGATTTAAGATCTCATATGTGATGCTAAAAAAATAACTAAGAAAATATAAACAAACTTCATCCTAAGTGAACTTCGGTAAACAGTATTTTATGCTGACAAACACAAAAGCGGGAAGCTTTAAGTAAGCGACTACAATAACATCCATTGTTTAGCTCTGTATTGAATAGCTTCAAGAAAAATTAGGGTCTTTTATGATGGTAAACAAATAACTGCTAGTACATGCGACATGACTTTGCAGTTTTGAGATTTTTATTTTGGACTAGGGTCTTGTTCGCTTTCTGCAGTAGAATATGACTCCTTCACCCTCGTACCCATTGTGAGATGAGACACCCGGGTGGGTTTTAGTCAGTCAGAGACTGGCAGTCCCTTTCGTCCTTCCCAGGACAGGGGGCTCCATGAGGATTTTCCAAATTAGGATCAAAAAAGGGTCTTCTTGGCTGCCTTGGCTTGTCGTGGCTGCGATGAACATCAGCTCGGGTTTAGTTCTTATTCTTTCGGAAGGTTTTATTTCTAATTTTTTCTCCTGTATCCTTCCTTAATGTTATTTCAGCCTAGCATCACTCATACTCATGTATAAGACTCTTTTTTTGCCATAATTCTATTTTCTGTGAGATCTTTTTTCATTCCATCCTATTTCAATTCTTTATTATTCATAAAGTTTAATGAACAGAAGCATATCCACCATTTACAAGGAATTACCTTTATTACTGGCATGGCGTATTACCAAACACAGTTCACAATCCCAGACTCACTGCAGTCCATACTGCTACTGAGACTTTTGGAACTAAAAAACAAAGTTCCCAGTAAACTTTTAAATTTCAATTTAAATTTCGGACGAGGATAATTTCGGTTGTATTTTTAATTAGAGTTCGGGTCGTGAATTCGTTTTGCGGACGCTGCATATGATTTGGTTTTAATTAAATTTTCTTTCGCTACATGCCGTCGAAAGCAATGTGAGGAGATTAGCACTGTAAATATTGTTTATGTTGTTATGAATGTATTTATTTAAAATGCGAATTATTAAAGTGCTATACTCTAAGTGACATCACTCTTTTTGCATTGATCGCTTACCATTCAGTGATCTATCAGCTAGTTAACCTCCAATTTCATAATAAAAAATGTTCGTTGCACAAGTACTGCCACCTACTTGTCAATACTTTAATTGCTGTTACCTTACGATGTGAAACGCTATTGTTAATCACGAGAACTCTTCCTGATAGAATACACTCAGTATGAGTATTTCATAGAAACTCTGTTAATAACGTAGACGTATAACAAAACAAGTTAATATATGAAAAGTATGTACAGCCTGTGGGTTTAAAATTCCAAATACACCTCTGTTAACCCCTCCGCCGAAACACAAACACAGCTTTACCTTATAAAATATTAGACAACGAAATAAACTTACATTTATTTATACCGCAAAATAGTAATCCCTACCACAAAGACAAGTATGCCTAAATATTTACATTTCTTTTACATTTTCCTTATAAAACCACCCAAACATTACATTACGTAGAGGTTCATTTGCGTATTGTTTATATGGAAACCGCTTTCCTTTCTAAACCCTTTGGAAATATCAAACAAACCTTCGCATACTGCATACCAGACTAAACTACCAATATAAATTGACCTACCATCCTACACTTGACTCTATAAACCAAGAGATCAAGATATCTTGGACAGTTATAATAGATACCAAACAATACCATCCAGTATAAATTGACCTACAATTACACACTTGGTGTTATATGACGAGAGATCACGTAATACTGGTCCGTTCTTGTAGGTTGTTCGGTTCAACATTTCACCCAAGTTCTTCAGAGTGGGTTACTAGGTTTATAGATTGTAATAACAGGTGACAGGTTGGAAGCCCATCGCTTGAAGGGATTACGTTCATATTTACAGACAGATACTTACTAGTACTAATCTTGAATCGTAAAAGGGTCTATAAAACGTTTCTTTGAGAAATTCAAATATTTTTTTGGGATTTTGGTCGCATGGACGAGCGACATCAGTAAGATTTCGATCTGTTTTAGTAAAACATGAATGACTTTTAATATTTAATTAAAATTAAAATGGTATAATAATAATTATGACTTTTAAAAACACAAAAACAAAATTTATAATTTTGTTTTCACACAATATTTCACCAAAATGTACCTAATCCTTAAATTCCTCACATCACTCGATTATTAAACACATTAAAATTAATACATCAACTTTTCCAAAGCCTTCCCACCTTCCCACATTACTTAAAAACTAAGTTCACAAGGAAAAACACAACCTCTTTTTACAAGCGATTTTTTTTCTAAAACAAATTATGTAAAGTGCATATTAGCCTTTCCGTACACGTGGAACATATGAATCATGTATAAGGACCGTTATTATGACATTCGAAATTTGAAATGGAATGGCACAGATAAATAATTAAATGAGATGACACTGGCTGGTGTTCTTAATTCAATATTATTTGTGCTGTCCACATGAAAGTGTTCGAGAACGTTCCATCATGTTTGTAGAAAGTACGTTGAGTGGTCCTCTATTGAATTAGTTCTGGTGGAAATGTAGTGGTATATTAATGTAAATGGAGTGGCAAAAATGCCAGTTTTTTTATCAAATGGCTTTTGGTTGAAGTGTGACGTATGTGAGATATCATCGTCGTTCATCATTTTTAACAACAACCTTTGTAAAAATTAATAACTGTAAATACGTTATGGCTGAAACTAGAAAACGACTCGACTAACATTATTAAGAGAACAATAAAAATATTTTAAGTAAACTACGTTAGTAAACTACTTTGCTTTGCAAAATGTGTCTTTTAATGTCAAAGCAAAGAAAGAGGTCAAAACGTACTTAATATGACTTACTTCATTATCTCGTTGAATCTCAATATTACAGAGAGGGATAAAAGTAAAATCTTTTTCACAGTCCAAAGAATAAGGAATATTACATCTTCTTATCCCCTCACATAATTTGTGGGAGTCAGCAGAGAATATCAAAGTTAATGGTAATAAAGTTACGCGTAATTGCTGGTGAACCCGCGATCTATCATTACTCCCTTTTGTGGAGCTGAGGAAAATACTATTGCATTAGACGGATATTATTTTATTATTTCCAATTCTTTTGTATTTTTGGTTTAGGAATACACTTTCGGTAGTGACTGTGGAACTGTTAAGATGTTGGGTTTGATACGGGTCAAGAAATGATTGGTTTTTCGTCTAGTACCTATATGAATATCTATTTATTAAAGCTTCATGCACAAAGTGTACATAAGGCAGACTTAATGCCGCAAGAATTTTCTCCCAGTCTGACCTTTGGGTGATGCAGAGAAGAGTTAATGGTGTGAGCAAGAATATATTATAGAGAATATTAGTCATATGATTGTTTCCTGAGTTGCTTCTATTTATAATCTGGTAATTCTTAAAATTCTGATAAATTGATTAAATTAACTAAAAATTGCGGATTACTGACTTGAATATACTGAGAAAAGCTGTACTAGTTTCGAGTCACAGAGGGGCTCTTCCTCGTGAGCAGCGTGCGCGGTCGCGTCAATGTCGCGCAGCCCTCAGTGGCCGTGACGTGAGTAACCCGCGACATTTAATTAATTTGGTATATCTCACGATAGTTATTATAAAAACATTGATTAAATTCACAATAAAATATGGTGATTTAAAAAAATAACGATTCTGTATAAAAAAAAACAATATTTTTAACCATGCTCGAATTTCGCTCCTAATAGGTAACAAATGGTCCTCGTGCGGAAGGCGGGGCGCCCTGCGGACTCTCCGTCCGCATACCGGCCCATAGTGCTGCTCGACGAGGTGGGGAAAGTCTTCGAAAGAATCATTTCGAACCGCCTCGTCGCGCACCTGACAGACATTGGGCCGGACCTGTCGGACGGCCAGTTCGGCTTCCGCAGAGGGCGCTCCACGGTGGACGCCATCATGCGCGTTAGGGACCGGACGACGGGGACTGCAGTGTCCAGGGGTAAGGTCGTAGTGGCGGTGTCTCTGGACATCGCCAACGCCTTCAACTCCCTGCCCTGGAGCTGCATCTTGGAGGCACTCCGATGTCATCGGGTGCCTACCTACCTCCGTCGTGTAATCGAGGCATACCTGACGGACAGGTCCGTCATCTACCCCGGTCACCGGGGCGAGTGGAACCGGCGAGAGATGTCACGCGGTGTTCCACAGGGTTCGGTTCTGGGGCCGCTCCTGTGGAACATCGGATATGACTGGGTGCTGCGCACCGACCTCCCGAACGGCGTTAGCACGATATGCTACGCCGACGACACGCTGGTGCTAGCGCACGGGAGGTCGCACCAGGCGGCGGCCAACTTAATGGCGACAGCGGTTGCGACAGTCGTTGAGAGAATCCGGCAGTTGGGACTCGAGGTGGCGCTCCACAAGTCCGAGGCCATGTGCTTTCATGGCCGCGGGAACGCGCCACCTCCGGGTGGGTCCCAAATAACGGCGGGAGGAGTTACCATCGGCGTCGAGACGACGATGAAGTACCTAGGACTCGTCCTCGACAGTCGGTGGAACTTCATAGAACACTTCCGACGTTTGGCTCCAAAGTTGGAGAGGACGGGGGCTGCGTTTAAACGCATCCTCCCCAACCTCGGGGGGCCAAATGCCTCCTGCCGGAGGTTATACGCCGGGGTCGTGCGGTCCATGGCCCTCTACGGCGCCCCTGTTTGGGCGCCAAACCTGTTGCGGCGTCCCGCTTGGACGCTGCTCATGGCACAGAGGGTCATGGCGATCCGAATGATCCGCGGATACCGCACGATCTCTGGGGAGTCGGCGAACCTCCTTGCCGGATTACCGCCGTGGGATCTGGAGGCGAAGGTGCTCGCGCGCGTGTACAGCATGCGCGCGGAGGCACGTCGCCGGGGCGAAACCCCTCTGCCGCACCAAATAGGTGCGTGGCGGGATGAGCTCCGGCGCGATCTCATGGCGGAATGGCAGCAACGACTGTCGCAACCGAGGGCTGGGCTCGCTGCCATCGCAGCGGTAAGTCCCCTCTTTGAGGAGTGGCTTGAGAGACGCTACGGCGTCCTCACCTACCGCCTGACGCAGGTCCTCACCGGACATGGAAGTTTCGGGAGGTACCTGTGTCTGATGGGGCGGGAGGAAACGCCCGGGTGTCATCACTGCGAGGACCGCCCTGAGGACACGGTGGAACACACGGTGGGAGAATGCTCTTCGTGGGCTGAGCACCGCCGTGTCCTCAGGGAAGTGATCGGCGATGGCGACCTCTCGCGTCCGGGCCTAGTGCAGGCCATGATGCGGAGCGAGGGGGACTGGGATGCCGTCTCCTCCTTTTGCGAAGCAGTCATGCTAGCTAAGGAGGAGGCGGGACGCATGAGGCAGCGAAGCGCTGCCTCCTCGCAACCCAGCCATCGCGAAGGACACACCGGGCGTCGGGGATCGCGAGACGATCTCCGGCCACCGTAAGCCCGGGCCTGCGGACGGCGAGCATGGGTGGCCCCCCGTCCGACCAGAAACAGACCCGAGCGTACGGCGCGTCGCGTTCCGCGCGCGCCTCAAAGAGCCATCAGACCACCACAGATGGGGCCCAATACGGCCGATGCCGATTCGGAGCCGCGGAGAACCTAACGGGTAACCGGGGCTCCGGCTCGACGTGCAGGAGAAGGAACGGGGTGGTTTTTAGTCAGTAAGAGTCTGACACTCCCTCCCGCCTCACCCAGGCGGGAGCAGTCATTCGATGATTTTCCCCCCTTAAAAAAAAAAAAAAAAAAAAAAAAATAGGTAACAAATTAAACAAAAATCATTTCCACAAAACAAATTACAAAATTCCATAAAAATAATAAACAATTCAACAATTCAATCGTTCACTTTAATAAAATAAAATACGTATAGAATGAAATAGAAATTCTCTTTATTGTACACGAGATAGTGTGCTCGAACGGATTTTAAAGCGATTGTGGAACAGGCGGTTTTATCGTAAACGGGAATCGCGTAGAGACAAACTTTAGATGAACCGGAATTGTAGGAACAAGACAAAGGCTGAAGGTATGGCGGCAAGCGGCATATTAATATTAAATAAATGTGGTTGTAATCAACGAGGCCAGTGGGAAAGGGAATTCAATACAAATTGTAATATGGCTGCTTCTCGGAAAAGAAGAGTAGACACTACTAATTTCGATTTTTGTGAATGTCCACAGAAATCGATGTTGCTATTTTTATATGTGATCTTGTGGATTGTTTCTTGCAAATATTCATATAACATAACATCACGCCTTTTATCCCCGAAGGGGTAGGCAGAGGTGCACACAGAAGTAACACCCACTTTTCACTATTTATGTTATGAGTCCCATGCACAGATATATTATTATATCTGTGGTCCCATGTAATAGGGGGTGAGCCTATTGCCATATACCGGGCACATTTCCAGACTCCGTGCTACTACTGAGACTTCTTTTAAAAACCCAGTAATACTTTGCCCGACCCGGGAATCGAACCTGAGACCCCTTGCCCAGTGCAGTCGCACTTGCGACCACTCGGCCAACGAGGCAGTCAAATATTCATATAAACTTTTTTAATAGTGTATCGATATTGAATTTCATCATCTCTTATGAATACTGAAACGTTACTTAATTTTAAGCCGTGCTCAAATATCGTGCCATCTCTGTCATTTTACAAAGAATTTGTAAAGATAGAACTATACTTAAGCACGACTTAAAATTGAGTAGCGTTTCAGTATTTCGACATTTGTCATTTATAAATATTTAATTTGAGTTTTAAGAAAAGGAAACTATAATTTATTATCATTACTTTTAATAAAATTAAACTATGTTTAAAATCTCATTAATTGAGATTATAGTCTCAAAGACTAAAGATAGTCATAATTATACGGTTTAATGAAGCTAGGATCTAATTTATAAGCTAGCACTAATTAAACATTTGGCACAGAATATAGCTACAGTATAATACTAAACCAGCATTAAAACCAAAGTCTCAAAACAGATAACGTGCAAGAAGCCAAACAGTCAAACACTTCTAAAGAAAGCGATGATAACCACGATCTTACATCAAAATACATTAAATAAACTAACAAAACAATTCCCACTTACACTAACGTCACCTCTTAACCATACTAAACGTGGCATACCAGCATAAGTTACAATAAGAACACGACTAAACACTGCAGATGTAACCCGAAAACCGCATCCACGTAACTTTCGTAGCAAATTGTCACACAGTATTCCAACGCTCAGGGAAAAGTCCCGAACTTGTGCCAAAGTTGAGTTTTCTGGCTCGTTTGTGCCAATTGTAGAAACGGTGTAGATGTGACCGAGAAATTACGTTTTGTTGAGATACGATCCAAACGTGAGCCTATTAGGGTATTGAAGAAATCATTTGGGAAATGAATTTAGATATTATTTAGGTTCTATTTTGTATTTACTATGAATGGAAAAGTAATGGTCGTAAATTAAATTGTTTGTAATGATTTAGTAATTGATTCTAGGATAGCTCTGATAAATATTTATAATCGTCTAGCGGCTAGTCTGTAGCTCAGTATGTATACGAAAGTATATTACGTGTGTATATATACACACGAACATAGGAAAGTTGGTGATGCTGAATGAAGACTTTACTACATTTTGTAACATCAATAATTGCCAATGTCGAAGACTTCATATAATTGCTCAATTTATTGTTATGTTTTCAAACAAAAACATAATGCTTTAATATCTTCAAAATGACATGTGTTTTTGTTTTACAATAAAAAATAATGGTGTACATATATATACATCGTTCATATTTAATTCTTAGGCTCAATGGTATAAAACAGCGAACGATAATAATCGCTTTATCAGACTTTAGCCGCATGGAATCCGGGCAAACATTTTTCGTGAACTCAAACAAAATATTTACCGTTAATATACGGGTAGTGACAGAAGAATAATTATCTATAAACAGAACATGGATGTTCATTAATAATATCTGCAAATGGGTCGTGAGAAAGTCCATAGTCAACGCCAGACGTCTCATTAACAGGAAACAACGGCAAAAAAAAAGAAATCTGATCTGACAGAAGTTGTACGTATTTACCTGGATAATGCTAGGATAATTTTGCATTAACTTAAAGAACGCTACATCTTTGTGGAATAATAATTTGTTTCGATTGAAATATGATTTCGATATATCTATTTAGAGGTCTACCTGTGTGTTAATAATTATGTGGTAATATGTATAAATGTGGACGATCCATAAATTGGAATAAAACAATAATAATAATAACGAATTCTGAGACAGACATAGCTATAATTAAAAAAAAAAGATATGATAACCAAGTTGATTCGGACCTAAAGACTTATATATCAGTAGGACCCAAATCGAAAGTGAATTCATCAAAGGCAAAACCAATTACTCATTCTCTCACTCGCTTTTTCTGAATAAACTAGAGTACTATAACGTAAGAATGAAACATTAATGACTATTACAAAAATCTAACAACATTTTTCTCGGCTCTTTGCAACCTAAAATTTTGCTCTCACAACCCTTTGATCCCGAAAATAACGGCTCCGTATAAATTTTACACGAACGATATAATTCATAATTCCCGCAGCGTACATCCCAATTGATATAGGATGATATTTACTTTACCGACAACAGTTTCAAAATGGCTAGCTTTTATTTTCTATTGTCAGTATGCAGACAGCATGCAAATTTTATTCCGGTTATTTTTTTTTCGGTTTTACAAGCATCTGCGTTGAAATAATTGCAAGAACAAAAATGTATGAACAAAAGTTTTGACTCGCGACTGAAATCTGTTTAGGAAATATTTTTAATATTTCGTCTTTCTGAAGAATAAATAAGGTTGAGATTCTAGGTTATGCGCAGGGACTTTCAAAAACGCCTCAGACCTTTGTAGATTCAGGTTTTCATAATGATGTTAAAAATGTTCAGGTAGAGGTTTCCTTGACTGCATTTCGTAATTCTTTTGTAGTCTTTTGCTAGTGAAATGTTGAACTTATAAGAAAGTGAAAGTTTTTAATCTGTTAACATCAGCGCTATATAATTCAGTTTCAAGTTTCTGATTATTGATTATACCTCTAGTACTTAATGCAGATTAATAATATTACCTTTTTATAGCAAGATCCTCAATATAACACTAGCGTGACTTTCGATTTATCTAGATTGAGGTAGAAATAAAACGTCTCCTCCTTTTATCAATGGCCCTATAAGTCCTTCCTTTTTCTTGTACGTTTAAGAGGCACTTGTCAGCCTAGCTAGACTAAGATAATTTAGCCCGCAGAGATCATCTTTGGCAATGAAAGAAAATACATCTGTTCAGTAAAAGCTACAAGCACAATAACACTAATAAAAGTATTAAAATGAAATATACATTTACTTAATGATAAAAAGGCAAAATAAATCTCAAATATAAAAAGGCATAGAAGTCAGGTTTTATTATTGGTAGGTACAGAAATCCGAATGAACAGACATTCAGTATTCGTGCCTCAAAAACTTATATTAACTTCATCATCCATTTCAATTAAAATTTACTCCTGCTTAACAAAAACTACTATGTGCTAATGAAAGGGGTGTCGGAACTCAAAACTTTTTAAACCCTATTTAAAATTTTAAACATCTTAAATATCTCCTTCATCAAGCTGGCAAAAGTTTCCTGTTGCGCTTCAGTTTTGAAAATTAATTTAAATTGAAAAGAAATTGTTGTACAAGTAATTTATACAATATGTTTGATACTTGGTGATTAATGCTCAAACCTCCTCCGTGTGAGAAGCGACCTTTGGTCAGTAGTGACCACTTATAGGCTGTTGATGATGATGATAATAATGTTTGACACTTGGGAAGATTTTGGTGTTTTTGCAACTTCACTTCTTTTGTTCCCGGAATGGACCTTTTCGCTTGATACAATTTAAGTCCTATTTTTTTATAATCTTATAGATTATTTCTCCACGTCCGTGCCCTTGTCATACAGTTTTTTTTTATTATAATACATCTAGTCAATTTTTATAAAGTAAAGAGGGAACCTAGACTAAGTCCTATTAAAACATACCAACCAGGTATAAAAAATGTAAGAGATTGTGATGTATTTCGAACTATTTTCTACTTAGCTTACTAGCCCAATGTAAAAATTATCATTAATACTTTTAAACCATAGAGATCAAACTTGATACTTTATATTACGGAGGAAGCTTTGCAGAAATATTATCTACAGTTTCTATGTTCACGTTCACTGCACTCAGGCTTTTAGATAAGATTACAAGAGATATCGCGATAACTCAGGGATCAAGGGCTCAATTTTCAATCAAGATGAACATATGTGTCTATAGGTATAAGGTACAATAGATTTTACAAGCAAAATTTTTTTGTTTGATCACGCTAATGTTCTTGATAGGCCCTATTGTTAGAAACTTAATCGAGCTACGTGAAAGAAGCTCAGAAAAATATACCTCTAAAACAGATTTAAGGTCTCCCTACAGAAAATCGGACCATGTGGAATTTTACGCACATTTAATATGATGATAGTTTTATCGTATATTTGAAATCCACGTGCTACGCTGTTTTAATGGGTTTTTAAGGGGGGTAAATCATCAAATAGCTGCTCCCGCCTGGATGAGGCGGGAGGGAGTCTCAGACTCTTACTGACTAAAAACCACCCCGTTCGTACTCCTGCACTTCGAGACGGAGCCCCGGTAACCCGTTAGGTTCTCCGCGGCTGTTTTAATGGATAGGACTATCAGATGAAAAATTATTTCTCTAATAGGACAGAAAATTTATTCAACTAAAGTGTAGTAGGGATGGAAGAAAACTGCACTTGTTAAATCAGAAAGACTAATTACAAGAGATAATTAACATAACTGGTAACAAAGTATTACTGGGTTTTTTAAAAATTCTCAGTAGTAGTACGGAGTCTGGATTGTGTCCGGTATATGGCAATAGGCTCACCCCCTATTACATGGGACTCATAACATAATTAGAGAAAAGTGGGTGTTACTTCTGTGTGCACCTCTGCCTACCCTTTCGGGGATAAAAGGCGTGATGTTATGTTATGTAATTAACATAACCAACAATTGTCAATACACTACAGACTCAGCAGTAACAAACATTGAAATGGTTCATTTATGAGGAGCTAAGTAGAAGACCGAGTGATGCGGGTCGTGACAAGCCAATCTGCGCTGCGACCTAATTTCAACTTTAAGCTTAAATGATGACACAACTTCTGCCCTTAGGCTAATGCCATTATGTGTACTCAAGGGATTCTAGGGCTTCGTATAATCTTAATGAGAAACTGGACGATGTATACCACATAGTGTTTAAAAATTAATACTATGTTCACTGTATCATCAGTCAAAAGATACCGATCTGACTGCTGAGCAAAGAGAGACTCATTGTTCGTTATTTCGGCAGATCTAGTTAAAAATTATATATTCTTTGTTGATTTCTTTACCCTCAGTAATAATACGGAGTTAAAAATCGTTTCACCAGCGAAATAATACCTACTCAAGCCTTCAACTCAATCAAGAAAATACATTGCATCTAAGCCCTTTACATGATTTGTGGACCACATTTGGAAGGTAAAAGAAAATACTAACAGCATTCCCATCTGGCTCCCACTGTAGATCCCAATTAGGGATGCAAAAGAAAACTGCAAATTGCAAAAATCAACCGAAACTACACTTTATTACAAAGAAAACTTTAAACGTCTAAGAACGAAAAGTTTCTGCATATAATAATGAGTGGAATCGATTTTTGAGTTCCACTTACAAAGTGTCTTGTAGTTAAAATACCTATTTTAAGAATTCTTCGTTAAATTCTTGTCTCAAAACTGACAGATTAAAGTCCACTGGACGTACAAACACCATTACTTTAGGAAGTGCATAAACTAAATGAGTCAAGCTTTTAGTAAAAATCGTTTAAAATAATTTCCATTAGATCCGAAGTGAATAAATACCAAGTAAATAATTCACTTATAAACTACGTTTAAAAATAAAAAAAGAATCTTTCAGCTGGAATAGAACTCACATCATCATTGATCATTGAAAGACGATAAAAGCGTGCTCATTAACCAGTCGACCATGAACACTACGTTAATACACGTCAAAATGTCGGGTCATATCAATGATTGTAAATAGTTGTAACCTTACCCGTGAATTAAATTATAAAAATACATATACCGACACAAGAATGAAAATACCAATGTGAATGTGGTGGACGAATATTTTTATACACAGAAATATGAAATTACCCACACATGTTCACAGTGTAAAAGATAGTAGTGTCGATGTATGGCGCTGCTAACTAATTAGCGGTGTTTTGTGTACAAATGTACATAGCAAATAGACAAGACATAAAAATCAAATAAAGATTGTAATAGAAAGCGAACAATGTGTTTCCTTAAAAAAAACGATGCTAGTGTTCTCCTATGTCGCGGAGAACACTAGCAGGGGTAGTTTTTATTCATTAAGAGTCTGACACTCCCTCTTGCCTCACCCAGGCGGAAGCAGTCATTCGATGATATTCCCCTCTTAAAAAAAGTGTTCTCCTATGCTAGTACCTAAGCTAGAGATGACAAGCTCTAACCACACCGTAAACTACAAAAACAAAAAAAATCGCACCCTCATACTCATTTAAGTCTTCGGCGTACAAAGAGCGCAACTTCAAAAAAAGGGAGGACTCTCGTTCTATTAGTTTTCAACTAGCCAGAGAGAGCGATGGCGCGGGTAATCTAATTTGAAAGTTGTGCCCACCGAACCGAGGCGCGTCATAATTAACTACTGCTGGGACAGTGTCATGAATAAGTAACTCCAACGACATGCAATAACTGGACTGTGTGTGTACTTTGTAATCTCTGGTAGAATGTAAAAAATACCTGGTATTAAATTTTTTGCTGCTGGTAGGTCAAACGCCTGCGTAGAATCCAAAATTATTGGACAGAATCAAAATAGGCTGTTTTGCTAGTGTTTAAATATTATTATAACAGGAGAGCTAGAGTTGAGTCTGAAACAGGGGCGCAGCTAGCGCCGTATCAATTATAGTGGGTAAACAAAAACACAAAAACTTCTCAATTTATATTTTATTTCAGTAATCACAAAATGCATGCGTTCAAAGATTGGCAGAAACCATGGAATAAGGAAATCTATTCCATGGCAGAAACTTTGAAAAAACAATCATTGTCCGATAATTTGAGCAGAAGCCTGGCTTGACCTGGAAAGTTTTCCGGATTTAACACAAATTATTAATAAAAAAAATGTCTTCTGAGAAATGTTTAAGTATACCTTTCATAAGGGCCCCAAAAAATGTTTATACGGGGCCCCATACGCTACGCCACTGATCTGAAATTAAAACTTTATTCATTCCAAAATAATGAGAGAGACATGTCTATGTAGATAGACTACTGATTTAAAAAAAAATAAAAATTTGCTGTATTGTCTGTTAGAAAGAAATGATTTACCCAATAACAAATACGATGCGAAGATCGAACTCGAAACCTCATCAAGCTTAATATTCACACTCATGTCCACTCGACAAACGAAGCATTCGTCAATTCAAATCATCATCATCATCAACAGCCTATAAATGCCCACTGCTGAGCAAAGCCTCTTCTCACACGGAGAAGGTTTGAGCATTAATCACCACGCTTGCTCTCATGCATGTGAAGCGCGTCTTAAACCTCCGGGCCACCACGATTCAAATCACAAAATTCATATCATAGTGGCTATTATACAAAGCTATTGTACTGGTTTCTAATTTCCAATACCGCTTCAAGCAAAACCATAGGTTCCCCGTCAAAGTTAAACTATCTAACAATGATAGATGCATTATTGGTGCTATAGGTGGTAGATTTGTAGTGAATGGAACGTCCCCTAATGACTTTTAGCTGTTTGAATAGTTATTATCCATGTTGATTATACTGGGAATGTACGAAAATAATACTGAGTGCTCTAAGGATTAGGCAGCCTTTACCTAGCACAAAGTGTATTATCGTTTTGGTAACAGGCACAATGAGGTGTATCGAATAAAAGGTTTTGTGTCTTAAATAACCTAGAAGTTATTTTAACACCGCAAGGACACCGGTGACCGCAACAGCAACATATTGTTCTTTAATTGTGTCTATAATGACGGTACTCAAAGAGTTAAGTTCTGATTTTACTTTTAAAATTACGATATCAAAACACTATCAATATTTACATATTGGTGTACAGATCCACCCAGACACGAAGAAATCGATCGACTTTAATGCAATTTGGTTCCTGTAGGAGTTGCTGCAATCTGATTCCACGATGGTGAGGCAAGGACGTCTCTCGAGCTCATTAGTGATCTGCAAACACAAATATACATACTGATTAATACACAACTTGCTATGAGTAAGATGTAATCTATACCTACATAGACTAGATTTTAGGACATAATACTACAAACTTAGTTTTATGATACTTTTTTTATTGCTCGCTTTTCCCGCGGCCACACCCGTCAAATTTGGAGTTATTATACACATGAACCATCCTCTTGAATTACTCTAAAAACCCCTATCAAAATCTGTTGCGTAATTTTGAAGATGTAAGCGTACAGACACACAGATGACGGAACGTTACTTATAATGAGAGCGTTTTATACTGTGCAGTGATAGTAATAACAGGGACAACTTTCCCATTCGGTTTTCTTTCAAAGATTTTCAATTCCGTTACCAACACACTTTGACTGCACGGTTGGTGCGGTCGCTGGGCAACCGGCTGCCGTGCTACGTGTCGCGGGTTCGATTCCCGCACGGAACAACACTTTATGAGATCCACAAATTGTTGTTTCTGGTCTGGGTGTCATGTGTATGTGAACTTGTATGTTTGTAAACGCACTCACAACACAGGAGGAAATCCTAGTGTTGTAAAGCTATGAAGTTTCTGATAGTTTCGTGTGCTTTACTAACCCTTAGATTAACCTCGTTGACCGAGAGGTCACAAGTGCGACTGCTGGGCAAGTGGTCTCCGGATTCCCGAGTTTTTATTTTAATTCTCAGTAGTACTATGGATTCTGGAATTGTGCCCGGTATATGGCAATACGCTCACCCCCTATTACGTGGGACTCATAACATAAATAGTGAAAAGTGGGTGTTACATTATACAGTGGCATTATGTGCCGTAATGTGCTGCCTACCCCATTGGGGATAAAAGGCGTGATGTTATATTATGTCAATATTTACGTTTGTGACCTCAACATCAACGAAGATTGGACTGTAATAAACGTACAATGAAACTCTGCAATGTTATAATTTTCATACCAAGTTTACTGCAGGCTGAAATTAATACATTGTATGAAACCATATTATGTTAGTAGAAATTATCTCTTGAGGAATATAGTGTGTTTACGTTTTATTTTGTTTTCTATGTATGCTTTAATATTTCTATTGTACTTCTGGGAGCTAGAGGAGTAGGTTGTATTGTATCGACTGCATTTTGTCTAGCGAAACTCCTGTACGTTCTTAGAAGTATGTTTCAAGCCATGCTTCACGGCACGCGCTTGCGGCACGAATGGTCCGGCTCGACCGGAGTGATACCACGTCCTCACAGAAAACCGACGTGAAGCAACGCTTTCGTTGTGTTTCGTCGTGTGAGTGAGGTTACCGGAGGTCCAGCTACCCTTACTCCTAGTAGGAGTAAGGGTAGCTGGCAGGTAGTAGGGATCCAAATCCCCAACAATACTTAAACTCCTAATCCCCAAAAGGCCGGTAACGCACTTGTAACGCTTCTAGTGTTCCAGGTGTTCATGGGTGACGCCGATTGCTTACCATCAGATGATCCGTCTGCTCGTTTCGTTCTTTTTTAGAAGTGTTGTTAAGGTAACACAACATTTCGAAAATTAAATGAAAGGATGTATGTGATACCTATGTCTTTACTCTTGTTGAGGCACCTGTCTCAACATCGCCGGGCGCGCCCGCGCGCCAGCGGCAGTGAACGAGGGACGCGGGGGGGCTGCGGCTCGCCGGCCGGTCTACAGCCGAGCCCGCGCCGCGTCGCGCCAGTCAGCTGTTGCATGCTTAGACGCACGGCTGCGCTTACGCATTTTTTTTTTACTTGTTTTCATCTACATCTTGTTATTCCATTCTTATTCAATTCAGTACATTTATATACAGTCCACTCGCATTTTTATTTCATCACATCGACAAGAGCTATCGTCGCGTTTACCTGCCGGAGGTTATACGCCGGGGTCGTGCGGTCCATGGCCCTCTACGGCGCCCCTGTTTGGGCGCCGAACATGCTGCGGCGTCCCGCTCGGACGCTGCTCATGTCACAGAGGGTCATGGCGATCCGAATGATCCGCGGATACCGCACGATCTCTGGGGAGTCGGCGAACCTCCTTGCCGGATTACCGCCGTGGGATCTGGAGGCGAAGGGGCTCGCGCGCGTGTACAGCATGCGCGCGGAGGCACGTCGCCGGGGCGAAACCCCGCTGCCGCGCCAGATAGGTGCGTGGCGGGATGAGCTCCGGCGCGATCTCATGGCGGAATGGCAGCAGCGACTGTCGCAACCGAGGGCTGGGCTCGCTGCCATCGCAGCGGTAAGTCCCCTCTTTGAGGAGTGGCTTGAGAGACGCTACGGCGTCCTCACCTACCGCCTGACGCAGGTCCTCACCGGACATGGAAGTTTCGGGAGGTACCTGTGTCTGATGGGGCGGGAGGAAACGTCCGGGTGTCATCACTGCGAGGACCGCCCTGAGGACACGGTGGAACACACTGTCGCGGAATGCCCTGCGTGGGCTGAGCACCGCCGTGTCCTCAGGGAAGTGATCGGCGATGGCGACCTCTCGCGTCCGGGCCTAGTGCAGGCCATGATGCGGAGCGAGGGGGACTGGGAAGCCGTCTCCTCCTTTTGCGAAGCAGTCATGCTAGCTAAGGAGGAGGCGGGACGCGTGAGGCAGCGAAGCGCTGCCTCCTCGCAACCCAGCCATCGCGAAGGGCACACCGGGCGTCGGGGATCGCGGGACGATCTCCGGCCACCGTAAGCGCGGGCCTGCGGACGGCGAGCATGGGTGGCTCCCCGTCCGACCAGAAACAGACCCGAGCGTACGGCGCGTTGCGTTCCGCGCGCGCCTCAAAGAGCCATCAGACCACCACAGATGGGGCCCAATAGGGCCGATGCCGATTCGGAGTCGCGGAGAACCTAACGGGTAACCGGGGCTCCGGCTCGACGTGCAGGAGAAGGAACGGGGTGGTTTTTAGTCAGTAAGAGTCTGACACTCCCTCCCGCCTCACCCAGGCGCGAGCAGTCATGCGATGATTTTCCCCCCTTTAAAAAAAAAATAAATAAATAAATAAATCGTCGCGTTTAACTCTTTTTATATTTTTAGTCGTGTAATAAATACTCTTTACGGGTACTGTGCCATACTTTGGGGTCAAAAATATATTGTTTGATTTCGTGAAATGGATACTTTTTATTCTATTTATATGAATATAACAAAGGTTATTTTTATACCACCTCCAATTACATTGTACGTTTTTAAAAACACATTCATTCATGACATCAAGCTTACCCATATTTTTGTAAAAAATAAAAAATTCAGTACGTACTCCAATTCCACAATACTTCTATTGTATCTTTAATTCCTATTTCAACTTTACAATCAAGTTAATATAGGAAATACATTTTCTAAGCTCCATTCATCGAACAATCAAGTACCAACGTTCCAAAAATAACATAACATATAGGTAAATAGGTACTTATTTATATTTATTTTGTATGTTTTTATTGTATTATTTTGGTTAGTCTAATTTTAATTATCAGTTTAAGTTTTCATTGTCTTCTTCTTGTTTGTTTTTTTTTTCTTTTTTGTTGTTACACACTGTGTCATATGTTGTATTTATTTCTCCTTTCGCAGGGCTGCAGGAAGAAATCCCATAAGGGATATGCAGTACCTATGTAGTATGTACCTCTGTTTTATTATAATATATATTTTTTTCTGTGTATTGTCTGTGTTGTGTACATGAACAAATAAATAAATAAATAACATAACATCACGCCTTTTATCCCCGAAGGGGTAGGCAGAGGTGCACACAGAAGTATCACCCACTTTTCACTATTTATGGTTGACCCTATTGCCATATACCGGGCACATTTCTAGACTCCGTGAGATTTTCTTTAAAAAACCAGTAATACTTTGCCCGATCCGGGAATCGAACCCGAGACCCCTTGCCCGCAGTCATGTTTGCGACCACTCAGCCAACATTACACAAACAACTCTTTAAAGCAAACATGAGGGAACCAATTTGAAAAGGCAACTTCATACATATTTTTCCTTACAAATCCACTTTAATATCCTTTGATACAGTAGCCTATTTAACCGGCTTTTCTTGGAAATAATGTGAGCTCCCACGGGGAACTAGTTACGTTAGTACACTCTACAGGATGTTTTGAAAACCCTATAGTGATTCTTAAACTCTAAAGATCTGGTATCGAAGGGCTATTCAAGGTATACCTAGATACTGTGAAAATAGATACCTCCGGCTTCACTTTTATTTTAAATTCAATAATATTTACCTTTAAACACTTGTTAATCGCTGACACAGATCAGCAGTTTAGTGTTAATAAATTTACTTATTTTTATTTTTCCCCTACTTCAATAAAAGAAGGTTCTCAATTTGACCTGTATGTATGTATGTCTGTGCGTGATTATCTCGCGAATAGCTAAACTGATTTTGATGCGGTTTTAAAAGTGTTTGTTACACTTAAGAGAAGGTTTTAGTATATTAAAGAACCGACTTAAAAGAAAGGGGATAAAGTCGGTTTTTTTAAACGTAGTTTATAAAAGTATTCTAAATCAAAACGTTTTATAACTGGTTTTGATGTTTAAAAACACTGTTGTAAGATTCAAGTGTGTGATGCCAAAATATAATGCCATATCATGCGTTCATCTAAACATAGCCATACCCTTAGCATGTACTTATATGCATACCATTTTTGTTACATCCTGTATAAGAACTTCCATCGTTTGTTACACCTAGTAACTTGACAGTCATCCGGAGACAATTTTTAGTTTCCCAGTCAAGAAGTTAAAAGTTTATTTTTTATTCTTTTTCTATGGTAATGTCTACTTTTGCAATTTCGCTTGTTTGCGCTTGTGTTTGTTTGTTTGAGTGGCCATTATTAATTGTTTCACTACTTAGCTGTCCATAGCTTCATGCCATGCTTCGTCACACTTGTAACACTTGTGGTGTTCCAGGTGTCCATATAGGCGACGCCGATTGCTTACCATCAGGTGATCCGTTTGCTCTTTTTTCCGGTATATGCCATAAAAAGTAGGTTCAATTAGTATCTATTAGGTAGGAATTAGGTCCTAGGTTTTAAGTTCCAGTGTTTAACAGTGATGTCCGATTGGTGGCTTGTTCGTCCGCGAGTCTCTTCAGGGGCCAGTAGAATACCAGCGCAAGGCCCTGTCTTGCACATGCTGAACTGGTCCCATTTCACCGCAGACTATGTGTACCCATTAGTATTTATAAACGAACACTATAATCTCTTCATGTCACGTGTTTTTAGCGTGTGGAATAAAGTTTTTTTTTTCTTCCCTACTTTCTAATAGCAAAAAGCCCAAACAAATTTATTCTGTATATAGTTATAGAATAATCGTCACTTTTAACCACCATATAAGGCAAACAAAATAATACTCAATTATATTTGTCTGCTTACCCCCAACAGGGAATAACAAGCGCAATATTAAATTACTATTCTATTTCCATATAGGTATGTATATACATGTGCATTACTGCAGCTTGGTAATTCATGATCCGAGGTTAGGATTAAAGTTCGGAATTTATGGGGCATGTTGCTTAGGCTACGTTAGGAAAATTGATTATTTTGCCAATAGATATCTTATATCTAAATAGTTTCGGTTTATATTAGATTGTCCTGATTTATTCGTGAAAATGATTTGAAATCTATTTTTTGTCGGTGGTGTATAAAAAGTGTTAGAAAGTACATGTAACTCGGTAAAAAGTCATATTGGTACGTTGGCAAAGTTGAATAATCAATCAAAAATACAATTCTCCTACCAAGCTTTTTTCCATGTACTCACAATTTAAGAAAACTACAATTTTAGTGAAAAATCCGTGAGCAAGTCGAATTAACTTGAAGCCAAGAAAGTTTCATTAACGTACCTTTACTAGACGTAAATGGCATGACCTTTAACTAATTAAAAACGTTTTTGCAATACCTAGATCAAAATGAAGATAAATGAGGCGTTTTATAAGCACTGAGTTATCAATCACTAGTTTTTTGCTGTTAAAATTGGTTGCATGAGAGCGTGGGTGCTGAGAATGAGAAAGGTAATAAGCGTATGTCTGGTGCACCTTCAACTAATGACTTTATTGATAATAAAAAAACGAGAAATGTGATGAAAAGCACAATAATAAGAGCACACTACTATCGCACTGCTAATGACGTGAAAATTTGGCAGTTGTTATTTATATTTTCTATACGTATTTGCCAAACCAAAATATTATATTTTTGAGTACATTACTTAGGTAATTTCCTAGTAAAAGAAAATGTGTATTGTGTATGTAAATGTTATAAGTTTTATGCTTCTTAACTGGCCGCCAAGTATCTTAAGAAATCTATATAAATAAAAAGACATGTTCGTTCGTTCGTCTCGGTTAAAATTGAGAACGGCTGAACCGAATTGACTAATTTTGGTCTTGAAATGTTAGAGAAAGAAGGTTTGAATGTGAGATTTTTTTTAAACCGTACGAAGTTTGCCTTTTTAGCTAGTATCTGATAAATGAAACTATCATCCATCAACATCATTATCAACAGCCTATAAGTGTCCATGCTGATCAATGGCATCTTCTTACACGGAGAAGGTTTGAGCATTAATCACCACGCTTGCTCAATGCGGGTTGGCGATTACAAAATTATAATTCAAAATTATAAGCCCTCACAAAAACTCACGATGTTTTTCTTCACCATTTGTCAGTGGTGTCTAGACAATCTTAGAAAGTACAAAAATAAACAGCCCGACGATAAATACCTAAGAGATTAAACCCATCGGTGTTCTTTGTGCATAAATATAAGAAAGATACAGCTGCCTCATAAACTTTTCTATGTAGCTTTTGTTCATTTTATAACCATATCTCCATTACCTGAGCTTGTATGCATAGTATGCAACTACAAAGCACATGATCATCCTTTTAAAAACTCCGATCTTGAAAAATCCATAAGAAAATTGCATTGCAGTATGTTAGAATATGTTCAGATGTTCACCAATTTAAAATAATGTTTGTTCGCTGTGTATCGCGTATGCAGACGGGAACGGGAATCTCTTTTGAATATTTGATACAGTTGAGCCAAGATATTTGCCTCTGCTAAGCAACAGTAGCGTAGGCAATAACGCCGAAATTTCAGGCCCCACTGGCTAATAGAATTTTCATTTCTATAGCAAATCGTTGAAGAAGGGACTGTGTAAATGGTACACAAAAGTGTTGGGTAACAATACAAAGAAAGGAGAACCGATAAGATTGTTCGTTCCCTTGTTTTACTGCTCACGTGAAAGTTAGGAAGGTTTTAATATACATACATATAAGGTTTATTTTATCACTTTATCTGTAAAGGACCTTTTAATGTTTAATTAAGTTGGAAAGTAATCGTTTTGGGTATCAAGTAATTGTTTTCATTAAGATATTTTCAATAAATAGCCGTGTAAAACAATACTGTATGAGAAAACTAAGATATGAGTATAATTATAAAGTTAGCCTTCTAAGTAAGGACGATCTTCGGCAACCGTAAGCACGGGCTTGCGGACGGCGAGGATGGGTAACTCGCCGCCTGACCAGAACCAGACCCGAACGTACGGCGCGACGCGTTCCGCGCGTGCCTCAAACAGCCATCAGACCACCACGGATGGGGCACAATAGGGCTGATGCTGTTAAGGAGCTGCGATGGACTCAACGAGTTACCGAGCCTCCGGCTCGAAGAGCAGTAATAGGAACGGGGTGGTTTTTACTCAGTAAGAATCTGACGATTTTTTGATTTGATGATTTTCTCCCCTTAAAAAAAGCCTTCCAAGTAAAACAGTAATTTCAATAGACTAAAACGATTTAACTACCTACGTATTAAATCGTTCCCTAATAACAACTATCTAATCGAAAATCCTCAGATTTTTCACTTGAATTGCAATAAAAACTAAAAACCAAAACATCCTTGATTAGAGACAACCTCAATTACCATTTGTTTGAATCCGATCCGTACACTCCGCTTCGAACACTCGATAAAACACGATTAACAATCAAAAATTCACCCTTTGACATATAATTCTAAGGTTCTATATGTACTTAATTAATATTTAAACTTGTCACCAAGTTCTGCAAACAGGGCTCCCTTGGTTAATAATGTATTCTGGACATGTGCCTCTTGTGAATAGGTAGGGGGCCGAGCCCCTTCACGAAACAAACATTACATTATGGTGGAAACAACTGAAATCAAGGGCCGTGTTGATTCATTGGTAATGAATGTTTTACTAGTTCTTGTGGTATTATTTATGTGTCACAATCTTCTACCCGTGACTTCTTACGTGCAATACCTTTTTTCCGTACCCGTCTATTTTTCGGGAAATCTTTGCATAAAATGTATCCTATATGCGACTCCTGGTTCTAAGCTACCTCCGCTCCTTCATCCAAATCTATTTAGTCGTTCTTTAGGCATAAATAGTACATTAGTAGTACTTACCTATAGTATTGGTTTTTTAAAGATAAATTCATAGTACATACTACTGAATCTGGATCTTTTTCTTCTTTCAGGTATATGGTAATAGGCTCATTCCCTATTAACATTGTAATTGTGACTCACACCTCATTAGTTGTTAGTCCCTTTTCCCACTCCGCCTCCCTTTTGATTACAAGAGAAAAATCTGTAATTACTTTCATAGTTCCCCCACTTTTCACCAGTTTTCCATACACTGACTGGTCTATATTTCCAGTAATAGCAGGTATTGCGTTTTAAGCGTATTTCGAAATTCGCTGATAGCATTTTCAATTTAAAATCGTAGTGATTTATTTAAATGTATTTCGAGAATTCGTTTTATCCTGATACTAGGAATTGTGGATATTATGATCTTTGTAAATGGACTGTACATTTTATGTACCTACTTTTATTTATTTTAAAAGCAGTTTTTACACATAAGAAACACTAGTTTCTAGTTTCTGGTAGGAGCTTCGCGCGCGTTCCTGTGAAAAGTAGACTATGTTTACACATAGGCTAGTTTCTTTCCCTTCTTCCTTCCTTTTTCTTCTTCTTTTAGAATAACTTCTAGACCATAATCTACTCTTGTACTTAATTTCATCCCGAATCCTTCAGCCGTTTTAACGTGAAAGTAGTACGTACACACATCCACACGCACTCATAGTGTTCCTCACAAACTTTCGCATTTATAATATTAGTAGGATAAGTAGAATCCTACCATAACATGAAGTTTTCAATGATCACACGTTACTTTCGAGATATTTCTTTTTGATTAACTTTTTGAAATATACATATATTGTCTGTTTCTGACATTTGATGCTAAAGGTAAAATTAAATAAAATTTAAATATTTTCAGCAACAAATACAAAAAAGGTTCGCGAATAGGACACCGACCTTTGCCAGTAATCAGACCAAAACATAATTATGTTGGCCACGAGCGACTAATTAATGCTGAAAATGCAAATTAATTTTTACATTAAAAAAAGATCATATTTAATGAGATCTATTAATTCGTCAAAGGTAATCTATGCGGTCAGGACCCTGATATATTTTAAACTTTTATTCATTTATTTTACGTAATAATTAATAATAACTATCCTGTGCATTTAGCCAAACGCCACTTTAGCGCTTGTCTACCGAGAGAGTAGAAAACTAAATGTATGAGGATGACACTGACAAGTGTCAAAATTTACGTCAATTCCATATAATTTGGTTTTCAAATGCCATTTAGCGCTTGTCTACAAGTAGACAAGCGCTAAATGGCATTTGGCTACAGCTGCTGTTCAGGCAACCATGTGTCGTTAAAGTACAGCCTTTTTTATGGAATAAGCCTGTAAACGAGCAGACGTATCACCTGATGGTAAGCAATCGGCATCGCCCATGGACACCTGGACCACCAGAGGCGTTACAAGTGCATCATCGGCCTTTTGAGGATTAGGAATTTGAGGATTGTTAGGGGTTCAGAGATTGGGCCTCACTCACACGACGAAACACAACACAAGCGTTGTTTCACGTCTGTTTCTGTGAGGCCGTGGTAGATCCGGCCCATTCGTACCGAAGCGTGGTTCTACCACACTCAAAGCCTACACGTTGAAACATAAAAATTCACAATAAAAAAGGGAAATATTTTAAAAGATAACATACCAACATAGTATGCAAAGTCCTCACTCATTTGAAGGCTCAAGTTCCACGTGTTTGTAAATAATTAATTTGTATTTGTACAAAGAGTGTACGGGCGCAAAAGTTGAGCGTTCGGTACTTGCCTCTTGAAAATTTAAACCGAAATACGCGGACGGCCGAAAGGCGTATCCAGTGGATAGGTAGAGGTATAATGCCCGCTGCAGACCAAGAGCTAAGTTTAGCTTGGCTCACATAGTTTTTTTTATACTTGTGTATATTGTATTTATATACTTGTGTACACTGTAAACTAAGCTATGTTTTTGTGTGCTGTCTATTTTAAAAACAAAGCTAGTTATATAGATAATTTTGGAGGTAAGTTTGTACGATAAAATAATAATATTGTTTAATTAAACTTTCGTGAGACATTCTAATCAATTATTATGTTTACTTCTCACTCACGTAACTGTTTGACGAGGAACTCGACTAGTTTCAAGCCATGCTAGGGGCTCATATTCATGGGCAGCATTCCGCGACCCGCGACGTGGCGACTGTTGCGCTACTAGTTAATGATACTGTTTACTGTTGCATAATGTTAAATATTTGTGTTAAATAGAAATAATATATCCTCCAATAAGAATTATGTATAGAGCTTCTTTCGCCTGCGATACAGGATTATCGTCTAACTTTATGAGATCAATTTCACTTACTCAAAATATATATTTTTATAGTTATGTAATGTATGTTAATAAATAATTACATGTACCAAGCCATACGCTCTATTCGTCAAATTAAACTGTCAAACACCAAGCGGTCACCGGTGACCGCCACCTATTGTTCTATTATTGTGTCTATACCTCTATTGACGGTACTCGACGAGTTAAGCTTAACAAGTCCCACTTTCGCTTGGTTCTATATAAGTGCATGGAACACGTTGTTGACTTATGTCAACTTACTAGAGGTACATATAATTCCTTACTCAAGTTGACAATGTTCTATTCTTGACGTTATAAAATCAACGAATCTGTGACTATTTTGTCATCAATAAGTGATGTGGTCCACATAAACGAATCGTTATAGAACCATGTATGTATGTATATAATATGTATATGTATAGGTATATTCGTATTTATTTTGTTCGAAAATATTTGGCTTCTAATTTAGCTTTTACTCACCTTACTGTTCAATTTTCAACCTTATTAACAACTTAAAAAATGAGTGACACGAAACTATGGAGAAACATCTTGATGAATCTTTAAAAATATTCCGTTTTTTTATGTTTAAACTTTATTATTTAGATCCGAGGGTTTAGTTTAAAACTACAGTAGATACCAAGTTGTTTTCATCGACATTGCCCCGGTTTTTTCCGCAGAGTATAGAATTATTTACCAAAAGACGATATTCTTGGCACATTTCTACCAACGTTATCGTCAAAAACAGCAACCATAATTAGGTATCATAAGGTACAATTTCACACTAAGTACATAGTACATATCACTTCATAATATTATTATATTATTTAGTATCCGTCCCTACACCCACATAGAAGTGACACTCAAACAGATTTCACTACAATGAGTGCTGATAACACTTGACAAGACGCTTGCCCATTGCCAGCATGCAATAAAGTGATAGCCTCTTCACACAATAGCCTATGTTGGTTACATGTCAACGTCATCTCTACAATGTACCAAAATATTGTATAGATTTGTAATAACATTTACGTAAAGATAAATTCTGTTCATATCAGATATTTGAGAACACCTACTTATATGAAAATTAAGACGGTCTACTCCACTAAAATAGTCTTAACAATAGGGTAGATGGGCAATTTTTATTTTAATGTTCGTCTGATAGATTACTATAAAACATTAAATACGTGTTAATTAATTTCTTACAGAAACGAATACTTTCGATGATATACTGATTTGAAATGTCGCGTGACGTAACTTCTATGTACATTTTATACGTACCTCTAGAAATGACGTTCTAGCTCCCATTCCTAAATGTTGATTCGTTTTATCTAAGTATTATTTTATTGTACTATAAAATAAAAAAGTACGTGTTTTAAGTTTTGTGTAAAGATTTTTAATTTTCATACCCTGTCATCTTCTCTATTCTAGACTATTTCGGTGAAGCAGTCTCTGTCATAATACAAAACTAAGTACCATTTTATGCCATAAGCCGGTAAACGACCAGACGGATCACCTGATGGTAAGCAATCGGCATTGCTTATGGACACCCGGAACACCAAGGGCGTTACAAAACCGTTCCCAGCCTTTTGGGGATTAGGAATTTTAGGATTGATAGAGATTTACTACTTTTTTTTAAATATCTGTTTTATATATATTCTTAAAACTGGTCAGTGGTATTAATTCTTTCACAGATAAGGTTTTAACTAAACGACAACACCTCTTAAAAATGCTTAAATCTTAAGAACCCATTTAACCGACTTGTAGTATGTAGTCGCATCGTATAAACTCAACATTTTAAATAAAACTAAGCAAACATTCAGAAAACCAAAACACACCACTTTAAAATAATATTTACATTAGAATTATACTAATTACCCTTACGATAGAAATTGTTCCTCCTAACTTCTATCATTTCCTACTTGCATTACCAATAACTGGAACTTAAACTATGTTTAAAGACTTAGAACTTTGAATTCATACAAGATAAGACTTGTACAGACTAACTACATTACTCGAACGAAGTCTCTTCCAGATTTCATATTCCATGATACGTTTCCAAACGCACAGTCGAACTCATTTACCTACCTTCTTTGATAAAACTTTATTTGATGTAGGTATATTATTTACATCGTGTACACAATACATCTGTATTAAATACACGTATAAAAATATTTCTCGGAACGAATTTCTAAAGAACATCGATGTTATTTTTATTTAATGGAACATTCATACCAGATGAATTCGTAAAAGATTACCTGTATAAGAAAATGTACGTTTGATTGTGATCAGATTATTGAATAGCTTCGTTTCATTCGTACAGGTTTTTCTTACACATATATATTTGTTTGGAAATATTCGTGCTATTAAGTTAAATCTGTGGTAATTAGAAATTTCATAGTATGTCAATAGGACTGCCTTGTTGGCCGAGTTGTCGCAAGTGCAACTGCCGAGCAACGGTCTCGGGTTCGATTCCCGGGTCGTGCAAAGTATTACTGGGTTATTAAAACATTCTCAGTAGTAGCACGGAATCTGGAAATGTGCCTGGTATATGACAATAGGCTCACCCAATATTACATGGCACTCATAACATAAATAGTGAAAAGTGGGTGTTACATTGTACAGCGGCATTAAGTGTCGTAATGTGCAACTCTGCCTCTTCGTGGATAAAAAGCTTTATTTTATGTTATGTAGAAAATAAAAACAGTTCTCTCCCCAATTCCTGAATCCCTAACGATCCTCAAACTCCTAATCTTCAAAAAGCCGGTAACGCACTTGTAACGCCTTTGATGTTTCAGGTATCCATAGGCGACGCCGATTGCTTACCATCAGAGGGCCAAGCACGAATAACTATTGCATTCGTATCGTAACAGTATCGAGCGAGTTTAGCGTTCTGATTGGTTGGTTCACTTGAGCCGGCCAATCAGAGCGCCGAACGCGCTAGATACTATTACGTTACGAATGCGATAGTTATTCGTGCTAGGCACTCTGGTGATCAGTCTGCTCGTTTACCGGCTTATGCCATAAAAAAAAGTTAAAGAAACAGTTAACTTGAAAATCTAACATCAGTTCACATAACAAATTCATTACTTTCGAATTGAGAGTAACAGCGAAGAAGAAGCCTTTGAGACATCCATTACTCTATACGTCAAAGTCCCAACATGTATGAAAAGGAAATCAGGCCGTATCGTTTTATACCCCTTTCCTTCCAGCTTGTTCCATACCCTTTAATTTTTGATTACATTCTAACATGTACAAACTTACAGAAGTGGTAAAGCTTGTTCAGACAAAGTTGGAAAGTTCACCCTTCTGTTTACCTACTTCGGTCTAGGCCTATCTAAGGTATTCTCCAAATTTGATTCAAACAATTGAATTTTATTGTTATTACTCAATTTGTAGGCTAGTAGTTGTCACGGCTAAGATTGTAGACGTAAAAAATAAGTGAGTTCTTTTTTTAAAAGGTTCCTCTTTGTATTTTTGTTAATGTTAGCTATATCGCTATTTTCTTAAGCTGCCACAACATATAACATAACATAACATCACGTCTTTTATCCTCGAAGGGGTAGGCAGAGGTGCACACAAAGGTAACACCCACTTTTCACTAATTTATGTTATGAGTCTCATGTAATAGGGGTGAGCCTATTGCCATATACCGGGCGCAGTTCCAGACTCCGTGTTACTACTGAGAATTAAATAAAAACCTAGTAGTACTTTCCCCGGGTGTCAAACCCGAGACCCCTTGCCCGGCAATCGCACTAGGCAGTCTACTCTTCTTCTAATATTTATTACAAGGAAATCCAAAACTAAATTTCATCATAAATTCAAGCATGAATAATGTCGTGGAGTAACGATAAAAAGCTCCGTTGTCACTTTAAGTATGAAATATATACATCAGAATAAATTCTGGGACGGTGGCTGGCAGTTGAAAATTTATGCAAATAGGAATAGGCTCACGGTAAAATAAATCTAGTTTAAATTTTAATAGCTTCGAGTATGAATTTTCCTGTAGAAGCTGAATTATATTTTTAATTATATTTTTATAGACTAATATTCAAATAGGGTAGATGCCTAATTTTTATTTTAATGTCCATCTGGTAGATTATTTTAAATCATTAGACACGTAATGTTTTAAATTCTTACAGAAACGAATACTTTCGACGATATATTGATTTGAAATGCCACGTGACGTCACTTCTACCTCTATGTACATTTTATACGTAGAAATGACGTTTTAGCCCCCATTCCTATACTTTGATACGTTTTGTCTAAGTATTGTTTCATTATACGAAAAATAAAAAAAATGTGTCGAATATTTTTTTATTACCTAACTTACGTACTAATTATATTTTTAATTTTCATACCCTGTCATCATCCCAATTCCTGTTCACAAACGTCGCCTCGTGAATGACTTATTTTACAATCAATATCACAGAGAAGCCACTTGGCTGTTTAAATAGAATATATAACATAATACATGCTATTGTAATCCCTGAAGGTTCAAAAGGTAGGCAGATAACGTCGACCTGTTAAGTATAAAAAATATATATATATTTTCACCCGCTATGTAATGAGTCCCATATCAGAGCTTTCTCTGATTTATTTATAATAATATCTAATTTATGCATTGATGGGTATCTTTATACCCATCAATGCATAAATTAGATATTAATGACTTCACCGTTCTTCAACCATCTGTTTTCTACATAATATCAACTAAATAAACACATATTTCTACTACACTTATACATCGCCAAGAAATTCTTCCTTCAGTCTAGCGCTTTCCTAAACTAGATCTGTGTCTGATTTCATTACTGTTAGTCCGTGCCTAACTTAATTATTGAAGGCCTCGTTTTTATTGGTAAGGAGGCTTCAATCCATCAATCAATTGTACATTCGCTCCTTTCGAATTCTATGGCAGTTCGCAGGGTAAGTGGATGAATGGTCCTGTCTACTTGAAACTGTATGTGATTGGAATTTTCGATATTAAAAGGACATTTGTTACTTGAATAACTTTAAATTTTATAACATTCAATAACGTTGTAATCGTTGTAATAAATGAAGCTCTTAAAATAATAATAAATTCGAATTATGGAACGATAAAATTATTTTTTATTTATTTAAACCTATTTATCGTTGCGTTCACAGCGATATCTTTTGCGCTTAATTAAACATTTTCAATTATTCGTTGTTCATTTATTTTGATTAATCTTCTGTTCTGGCTTTTACTTTTTATGCTGAGGTGTATTCGACCATTAAGTGACAACTTAAGGTTCCATGTTACTTTTTTTATTCTTCTTCTTACTTACCTCTTCAGGGATTGTTAAGTATAAAGTAAAACTAAGTGTCGCTAACAAAAGTAATAAAGCATTTTAATGTTGAACGCAACTCCTCAAACTAAGAGTTAGAAAGATAATTACTTATCTAAATACATACATAGAGAAGTTAGCAAGATAATTACTTATCTAAATACATACGTGCTTGTATGACTGAAGTATGAATATTATAGACGGCAAAGAAGCATACAAAATCGAAGTACGTGGCGCTCTATAGTTTCTATCTCCTCCTATTGCGAAATGGCTGACTTTATATATTTATGTATGGTGGTAAATACTAAAACCAAGCCTAGAACACGATATGTGTATAACAAACGATATCTGCACTGAGTAATCCCAAAGGGATGATACATATCCGATGCATGTTACCTACATGCAGTAGGTGTATCTATGTACGGGTGGACAAGCAGGATTTTGGTACGAGGTAACCGTGCTTAGGTGCTTAGATTAATGGCTAGATTCCTTCCTCCTTAAGAGCATGAATCTGAAAGTGAATATGGAGGTAATATCCGTGAAATTATCATATTATTATGGTGATGGTGAAAAATGTCGTGGTGGCTCGGAGGTTTAAGACGCCCGCTTCTCATGCATGAGCGTGTGGATTCGAAACCTACCAACAGCAAGTACCAATGTGACATTTTCAAAGTTATATGGTCTGAGATTATTTAGTAATCACTAACAAACGGGATAAAAAATCAGAGTTGCGGGGAGCCAGTGGATGCAAGTGGCGAGTTGTCGTTCGACGTGGAGGACCAAGGGAGAGGATAGTGATGATGATGATAAGCTAACAAACGGTGAAAGAAAAATATCGTAAGGAATTTCGGCTTATAATTTCTAATTATAAGGTAAAACAGAAACGAAGCCTTTGGTCAGCAGTGGGCACTTATAGACTGTTGATGTGATGTGAGATGGTAACATAATATATTTTGTCACTTCAGTAATTGGGATGATGACAGGGTATGAAAATTAAAAATCTAATTAGTTCGTAAGTTAGGTAATGAAATAATATTAGACACGTATTTTTTTATTTTGTCGTATAATAAAACAATACTTAGATAAAATACGAATCAAAGTTTAGGAGTCGGGGCTTAAACGTCATTTCTACGGATAAAATGTAGAGAAGTGACGTCACGCGACATTTCAAATCAATATATTGTCGTTTGTATTCGTTTCTGTAAGAAAATAAAAAATACGTGTCTAATGATTTAAAATAATCTACCAGACGGACATTAAAATAAAAATTAGGCATCTACCCTATTGTCTTCCAGTGGGTGTCGTAAAAGATGAAAAAAAAATTATATTATACATTTGATAAAGACCAGGCAGCAACGCTCTCTGATAAACTTGATGACTGTCTTATAGCGACTGGAATGGACTGCTTGCGACATGTTCTTTAACCTCTTGAGTGCGGCGTACATGAGACACAATAGACAATACAATGTGTCTCGCGATCCACGTTCTGGCATACCAGGGGTTAAGGGATGAGGCCAGACCATAAAATAACATGTTACATACTACAATCTGTCATCCTGCGAACCGTCCAGTCACCATAATGCCTTGTTCACTCTACGTTAGTATGCGAAATATTCACAACTCGACTAAAATACTAGCGTCGTGCGAACAAGGTATAAAAGTAACAAAATAGACAGTGAAAAGTAAAACTTATTCCGAATTCATTTCCTAGAAACAATGCCCCAAAATATAGGACAACCCGTAGCCTCTCTGTGAGAACAGATAACGAGTTAATACCCCTCACATATAATAATATTTAATTCTAACTATGGAACATTTGAGAACTGTTTGCGCTGTTAAAATTATGTGTGGGGTAATAGAGAGAATAATCAGGAACAGTTTCATACTAAAACTATTGAATTTGATTGTAGAAATAGTATTTGATGGGTTTATTATTAGAAACACATTTACTTACTATACACTGACTGCGAGGCAGTGCCGAGTGGTTGCAAGTGCGACTTTCGGGCAAGGGTTGTCGGGTCGGGCAAAGAATTACTGATTTTTTTTTAAAGTCTCAGTAGTAGCACGGAGTCTGGAATGGTGCCCGGTATATGGCAACAGGCTCACCCCCTATTACATGGGACTCATAACATAAATAGTGAAAAGTGGGTACATTTACCCACTTTTCACGTAATGAGTGAGTATTTATGTGAATGCCACTGTATAATGGTACAGTGGCATTAAGTTCACCCTTGTTTGGTTTCGTCGTTTCGTCGAAAATCACTTCATCGAATTTTAGTTGCAATAAAGTCATTTTGTAGAATTATTATTCCTTTGACCGAACCAGTCATTGGTAAATTCTTAATTAGTATAATTATTTATTTGAACTAATTTCATTGCACCGAATTTTTATAGGCACTATTTTTTTTTTTGAAATTAATATTTTTAATATAAACATCTTAATGATATGAAAAGATTTGAAAAGCGGTTAGTGATATAGCGCTCGACGGCCGCTGCGGCGGCACCGCTCGCTACACTCGCTCGCCTCGCGCCTTGTGAAGTCACAGTTCTAACCTAACCTAACCAAATATGCTCAAAAAATTTTGCTAGAAAATTTAGATTTACTAAAGGCAATTGCAAGTAATTTAAGATTAGTTTACCTGTTTTCTAGTTCAAAATATCCATCTGAACATTACATCAAATAAACATTATACCTTTTGATCATTAGCGCCAATGTTGTTATAGCAAATAATTCGACGAACTGAAAATTCTGTCAAACAATATTATACTAAGTGATGATTTTCTTAAAGATTGTTCGATTTAGTAATATTATATCAAACGGCTTTCGATCAAACAAGGTTAAACCGAAAAATTTTATTAATTTCCTGCATTCCAATAACGTGTAAAATTAAAATGCACATGCTGACAACACTAACGCAGTAGTACTTACTCTAATAAAACCCCGTTAGACTTTTCAACCAATAAAAGAACTTACAGCTCTCATAAATCACCCTTTTCTTCAGCAGGACGATATACAGATATTTATATTTTCTATTTCTTCGCTAGACCATAAAGGAAATAGTTTATTGGTACACAAATCAATACCAACAACTTCAGATAACACGATTCACTTAGAGCCGTATTTCGATATTTTGCTGTAATAAACGAAGATTGAATTTGAGGAAGATTATTGAAATGACTAGGTGATTCATTCATCTGCTGTTGCTGTTTTTACTGTGTTTTAGAGTACTTAAATATTTCACAATCTGAAATTACCTTCGATGCTGTATTCTTCTTTGTTTCGTAATATTAAATTATAACCATCCAACTCACCTGATGGCTGATTATAGTCTAGACGACTGATCGCAGGTTTATATAAAAAAAACGTAATATTCTGTATGTAATGTATTGTATTTTTATTTTGTTTCACTCATAACACTTTTAGTCGTGAACGTTATTGTCGTCAGCACACGATGCCATTCTTATAGGTCTGCACAGTAGCCGTTCTAGTACACTCAGGGATATTTTTAGTCGCCTTCATTTGATCATTCCTTCTCATCAGGGATACACTAAGTGCAAAAAAAATAAAGAGACTTCTGGTCGAAGTTTTTGCGCGTAGACACCCCAACAATCTGGAGAAGCTTGTGGTTGTTGGTTGGGTTAACGGGAAAAGACCTCGTGGTCACTCACCTACCCGGTGGTTGGATGCTGTAAACAACCTAACCGGCCTGACAGTTCCACAAGCCATAAAGACCGCAGAGGACAGGGGCGTTTGGAGGAGGGTTGTGCATCAAGTGACGCGTGCTCCAGACTAGACACGACCTTCAGTAATAAAGAAGACGACTAGGAAGAAGGAAGAAGTCGAAGTTTAAACGCCCAGTCAGTGAATAACAGAAGTGACATTGATTGATTTCATTTAAAGCAACATACAAGTACCGACGTATAATATTATATTGGCATCTGTAACAAGATTTTTAACCAAAATCTTTATCTAGTGGGTGTCCAAATATCACCTGTACTTTATATCTTCTATATACAATGGCGGTGAACCAATTTACCAACGGGCGTCACGGGTAGCAGGCACCAGCTCGACCATATAGATTGGTTCCAAATTGGATTCAATGTAACCTAGACAAGTCCTTTAAAATCTTAGAGATTACCACAGTCTCAGTACATCGGTTAAATAGGGTAGTTTCCTAAATTTTAGTTAATGTCCGTCTGGTAATTTATTTTAAAACATTAGACACGTATTTTTTCTTTTCTCACAATATGAAATGTTTTCGACGATATAATGATTTGAAATGTCGTGTGACGTCACAGTGTGCTACAAAATGTAGCACGCTGTGACGTAACTATCTCACTCCCACTCCTAAACTTCACTCCATTTTATTTAAATATCGTAACTTTATACGAGAAAAGAAATACATGTCTGATATTTGTTCATTATCTAACTGATGGACTAATTAGATCTTTAATTTTCTTACCCTGGAAACTACCCTATTGTTGTGTTCATTAATAATTTTATATTTCAAGTCATACGTCGAGATATTTTTTGGTATGGCCCAAAAGTTATGCTGCTTCCTAAGCCTTGGATATCATCAATTTTTGTATTCACCCTATCTTACAGCTCTCGATATTGTTAGCTGCCAAATTATGATCTACATAGTAGTCACTAATAACTAAGGAGCCAGAATGTCTGGCTTAGTGTAAACAACTCAGAACTCGAAAATTACTTTGAAGCCTGAGTGAGTCTGAGTGAGCAGTCTGTGTCACACTAAACTGAAAAACGAAGAACCTATTTAGTAGTGACACATAAATAGAATGTTTCTGATTGCATATTCTAATGAAACAGCAGGAACTAATAGCCTAATCATCGCCAAATGAGCTACTAAAATAAACAGTTATGTAGATAGCCTATTTAGCTTGCTAACTGATTAATTTTACCGCATCCATCGAAGCTACTAAGAGGTCAGTCATGATTAATTGATATATTTGTTCTGAAATCTGCAAATAGAGCTGATATCAATGAGTTGGTTGCCCAGCAACCGGTTATACCGATAAGTGGATTAAATACCCCTATACTTACTTAACTCTTTGGGATTAAACACCAAGGCGACGAAAACGGGGACGTTCCAGTTCTATCTTTTGTGCCTGACTTTTAAGAGATAGATGTAGTGCCAATATTTTACTTAAAACTACTACAATTTGTTTTCTACGACCCATAACGAATAAAACTATTGGCTTTAAACTGCCCATAAAAGGCATCACAGTGAATGGTTGCACGTGGTATTCGAAATAAGGTGTCCTGACTGGACTGGTTACCCATCTATGCTAAAGTCAAAGTCAAAGCATTTATTTCAATTAAACCATAATTTGGTACTTTTGAAACAGAATCAATCAAATCAAATAGAATAAATAGTATGTCAGTCAGTCCGTCAGTGAAGCTAGGTGCTCATTCCAAAATGTAGATTCGAATGGAGAAGAACAAGCAAGAAACTCCATTCGTTACTCTTTTTTTTAAATTTCTCAATGAATAGTTCATCGTATCATATTTATGTTTCAGTTAATCAATTTATTACTTTGATTATGAAGTATTATCTCAAGTTACTTTACTCTGAAATGTAACTTACATCTAGATACATAATGTATTTATATGTACAGCAACTCTGTACACCTTTTAAGATTCGGATACGTATTTAAATGTAACCAAAAAGTGGACGTTGAGCTCTTATATAGCGCCCCCAAAATATAGTCTTCACTAGTCATATTCCTACTATTTTTTCCTATAAAATATACAACGTTGTAAAAATTTAAATAGTATGAATGATGTTTTATTCATTTAAAACGCTTCAAGCGCTTTCGAGCCAGTCCTTAGAAGAAGAAAAATGTTTTTCGTCAAATGCGCTGCCGAAACTATTAGCGATAGAACAAAATAATGTACAACAATATTGAAGAACATCATAATGTCTACAAAAAACTCCGCGGTAGCATTTGTCTAACTATTGTAGTTATGTCACTACAACAGTCCAAATTTCCAAAAATAAATAATTGTCTACCCCGTGCGGAGCCGGGATGGGCTGCTAGTGAGTAAATAATAAGTATGTTTACAAGTGAAAGTGAAACAAATGAATTTATTTCTGCAAATAGGCTACAAGGCTATGAGGCCGACATTCCCTAACTGACTACTCTGGGAAGAAATGCCGAAACAAACTCAGAGGTCCGTCTCTTTTAAAGTCCAGACAAATGTATATAAAAGATTATGTGTGAGAACCGTGCAAGTTCTTTCTGTAGTGGCCTTTTGAGGAAAGAACCACAACAGTTTGAGCGGACCCGCTCTGAAGGCAGTACGCATGTGTCGGTTTACAATCAGCTCAATTAACAGGCGAGGCTGACTGATTCGACGAACAACACCAACCTAAAGAACATTTGCGTGGGTCGCACAAATACTCAAACTGTCAGAATATGGGTAATTAGAAAAGAAATGGCGAGGCAAAATCTCGCACGGTCAAAGCACGGTCAAACAACACCACATTTCACCTGTTAACTAAAAATCACGGGTTACTCACGTGAATATACTGAGAAAAGCTCTACTAGTTTCGAACCACAGAGGGGTTCTTCCTCATGAGCAGCGTGCACAGCATTTTTAGTTAATTTAGTATGTCTCACGATAGTTATTATAAAAACATTTCACCTGTTATTTCAAAAACAGTAAAGATTTTTATTAAAAACTACAACAACAATATTCATCTACGATGAAAAATAAACAAATGCCAAGTTTTAATGAAACACCATTATTTACGCTGAAAACAGCTACTTATTATCACCATAGTTACTTTTCATTTCGCAAAACAAAGGACTTTTCAGGTACCCTTCTACTGAAATACTGATACAATAATGATAGACAAACAAAAGGTCAACAACACAGATTTGATATAATCTAGATGTGGCTTCCTGGCTTCATTATACCTACATACATATTCCTTTCGAGTGAGCACTATTCATGGCTTTTTTAGTAGATAGTGTACACATTTTTATTTTATTTTTTTAATGTTTAATAGTGGTGAAAATAATCTGTGTTTTCTTTCTATCTTTTCCATACGTTTCTTTTTACTTATTTTGTATATCGACTATAGATATCGATATAGTTAAGTAACTTTTGAATAAATAAAATTGGTTGTTATTATATTTTTGGGCTTACTCACGTAATCATTTGACGAGAAACTCGACTAGTTTCAAGCCATGCTACAGACTCATATTAATGACGACGCGGCTACAGTCACCGCATCGCGGGTCGCGGAATGCTGCTCATGTCATACGAAAATTATAACATAAATAAAATAGGTTCGATTCTTTATCGAGGTAACTGTTTTCAACGAGGTAACTCAACTAGTTTCAAGCCACACTGGGTGTACACACGTAAAAAAGCTGCTCAATTCTCGGTGCACCAACTGCCGCACACACACGCAGCTGCTTGAAACAAGACGGATACTAGGCGTCAAACTAGACACTCACAGTCAGACATCAAAACGTGGTTATTCAGCATTTACATACATAATAAATTAATGCATGTATACCGCTATATCATGCAACATCCAGTCGTACATGTCTGTGGCCCGTCCAAAAGCCAGTTAATATTGAGTAGAACTGTTTGTAAAGTCCCTCTGCTATTTAATTTTCATTTTAATCTGCCAACGGATAAACAAGTTGAACAATATTGTTTGTTCCAACCGCTTATCATTCTAGCCAGGCTTTTAAAGATGGACTTTGAAAGTTGGACGTACTGAATTATCATAGTGCTCATTTCATTGTAGTTGTGAAAGGTGGTTTGTGGAAATTGTTCTTTGTAGGTAATATTATATTAAGTACTAGCTTTTTGTGGCTCTTGATTTTGTTTGGTTTGAGTTTGCCATTTCAAAAGGTTATTGAACTGTTTCCTGATTGAAATGTTGGGAACGTTTCGCGAATGGAATGAAGTCTTTGTAACAGTAAGGGTCCTTCTTTGGGTTTATTTATAACAAAAATGGCGGACCTGAAGTTCTAGTAATGTTATATAGTATGTCTTACGAAAGTTACAATACAAATTCTAGTAATGTTCCCTATTCATATATTGGAAAACTATGGCACACATAAAATACGATTATAATGTATTGGTTCTTGTCTAAAGAAAATTGAATTAATACATATAGAAGTTAGCTTACATGGAAATTATAAAATCGAGATAAAACATTTTATTGTATTAAAACTTTTGGATACCAATCTCGAAGTTTATACCGAAATCCAATTTCTAAGCTTTGCTCCCAACCCATACGATGGTCATAATTTTTCATTTTTAATACAATCGCAACATCGAAGGAACATTAAGTATTTTTGGGGTCGTTGGAAGATTATATTCTGTCTTTTGTCAGTTTTATTTTATCGTATTATTTTTTAAAAACACTGACACAGAGTCAGATAGACTGTTTGGTGTTAGAGTTGTTGAACGTATTCTATTTATAGTGAATCTCTCAACATTCTTATTATCCTATCAGCTAAATGACATCCGCTACTGAACCTATGTTCTATACCTCCCAGAGACTTCCAGAAACAACACAGTGAATTCTGTACCTGTGCTTATTCAACCAAAATTCATTCTTGCAACTTTTCCAAAATGTTCGTCTGACGAATCATTCACCTTCACCTTACCCCACCTTAGAAATAAGATGTATCCTAAGGCTTTAGAGCGAGGCCCTGCTTGTCCCTTGCGCTGCGTTGCGTGCTCCGTCGTCGCAATGAAACAATGCATTGTAAGTACATATGCCCTACCAGGTTTGCGACGACGATGACGCACGACGTTGCAGTTGCGTATCTGATACGCAACTACAATGTCGCAATCCGATGACGCAGCGCACCGGACAAATGGAGCCTCGCTCTTAAATACCTCAATCACATAAAAAAACATAAGGAATAACAAGGATAGGGATGTGCAGCATAAAATCTAATATGCCGATAAAAAATAACAAGAAAATTTTGCTTATTCATGTCTACCTATTTATTTATAACGGGCCTACCTATTTATAACGGGTTTATCGCAAAGAATTTTTATTGCTCAATTAGGTACATTGCCAAACATGTTTGTAAATCATTTGACACTAAATCCTTAGTAAAGATACGAGCACACGATCCACGCATAGTAATAAGAAGGGAATATTGTGTTGTTTAAACAATTTATGTGATTTTTATATTTATTTGTATGAGACTAAGGCATTTTCAACCTGCCTATAAGTTCTGTGAACTGTATAGGGACTTTTGTCTGTGCCACCAAGAAGGTAGCAAACATAAAGACGTCAATTACGCAGATCAAAATTTTTTTTTTGATCCCAAGAAAAATTTAGTTAGAAAATTATTTTGAAATAAAATATCTGTAATTTGAATAAAAAAAATCAAGTTGAATTGTAAAAGGGTGTGATAATAATATAATGATACGATATGTTTTTTTTTAAATAATGATATGGCTTACACAGTGAATTTCATTTCAATGCTTTTTTAAATTGATTTACCTCAACGTGTTCAAACAAAAACACTCTTTGTCCTTATTATGTTAAAATTAAGTTTAAAATTGAACCGAAACCTGCCCTTTCAGCTGTGTACAAAGATAAACTGATAATAAGGTCCCAACCAGCGTGCATTTGAGTGCTAATAACCTCGTAGGAAACTGTCATCAGCATTTAGGATGTCAAACGTTGCAATCTGCACTTAATGTTTAGATAATAGGCGACTGCGTACTATCAACACAGCTGTTCGGTAGCCTAATATCAGTTTTGTTGACTGTACCTGCAGCTGATTGCAAACTGGTAGGTTGTTTCAAATGCATTTAGGTACCTATTAGTTTTTGTAGTACTTTTTTTAAGGGGGGAAAATCATCGATTGACTGCTCCCGTCTGGATGAGGCGGGAGGGGGTGTCAGGCTCTTACTGACTAAAAACCACCCCGTTCATTGTCCTGCACGTCGAGCCGGAGCCCCGGTAACCCGTTAGGTTCTCCACGACAAAAGTCTCATAATAGGAATGAAACAGTAGTACAAAACAAACCACAATATAAAGCACCTTAGATCCTTTAACTTATGTATGAAGGTACTATCAACTTGATCAATTGAACCTACCTATTCTACAACATCTCTACACACACACTGCACTGGGCATTCTAACTAAGCACATAACGTTATAACAAACAGCTTCATAAGTTTGTTGCTTTCACAAACACAAATGAGGCGAGATTGGCAGAGTTTCAAAGCTGGTAGGAAAGGCCTTTCCGCTGCAGGGACAAATGCTACTGTTCTTATTAGAATGGAGCTCTTTAGTTTTCAGTGCAGAATTCGAATTTAGTTTCATTATTACGGTCGAATGAAATGGCCGAACGCTTTAATTAATACTAAGTAAGTTCTTAAAAGAACCAGAAACTGTGATAGGAATCTCGGTCCTATACTTAGAATGAACGAAGGAGTTTCTAGGCTTAAAAATGTATCTGACACACCTTGGGTGCGACGAAAGGGTGCCACACTCGTACTGACTAATAACCACTCACCTACATCAACTTACTTACATAATAGGGTAGAGTCTAATTTTTATTTTAATGTCCCTGTGATAGATTATTTTAAACAATTAGACACGTATTTTTTATTTTCTCACAGAAACGAATACTTTCGACGATATATTAAATTGCAATGTCGCGTGACGTCACTTCTATGTACATTTTATACGAAGAAATGACGTTTTAGCCCCCACTCCTAAACTTTGATTCGTTTTATCTAAGTATTGTTTTATTATACGACAAAATAAAAAAAATACGTGCCTAATATTTTTTCATTACCTAACTTACGGACTAATTAGATTTTTAATTTTCATAATCTGACATCATGTCCCAATTCTCCTACATAAGTACCTATCGAGTCTAGTCTCCAATCCTATTGTAAAATTTCGTCATCCAGTTATCAGACCTGCACCTACCTGTCTATTCTAACCTCATTGTCCTTAACAAGATTTCACCAACGAACAATAATGGATTTGGTACTCATACGTCATACCATAGAAGTTCACAGATAGATTAACAACAAATCATCCATTAAATTCTCAATTATCTATCAAAGAAATAAAAAGTACCTAAGTAGGTAGGTACTTATTCCTTACCTATGCCTCATTTCATCTTGTAAGAACATCTTACATTCGAATAATTCCAGTCTCATTTAATTCTAAGTACAAGTTGGTACTTATCGAAATACTTCGCAATTCTTATCTCCGGGATTTTTTCATCTTATTTCCGACTCGATGCTACGTACCTACCTAAGTACTGGCCATTTCTCATTATCTTTTTTAAGTAATGAATGTTGAGATAAATATATTCTTAGATTACAATACTTTAGACGATAGTACCTACTATTTAATTCATTAAATAAACTGAACCTACTGCCTCGTTGGCCGAGTGATCGCAAGTACGACCGCCAGGCAAGGCAATTTGGGTTCGATTACAGGGTCGGGCAAAGTATTACCTACGGGGTTTTTTAAAATTCTCAGTAATAGCACAGAGTCTGGAATTGTGCCCGGTATATGGCCATAGACTCACCCTCTATTACATGGGACTCATAAGTCATAACATACCTATACCTATAGTAAAAAGTGGGTGTTACATTGTACAGTGGCATAAAGTGCACCTCTGCCTTCGGGGATAAAAGGTGTGATGTTATGTAAACTGAATCTACATAGAAGGTGTTCCATATTTCAACTATTTAAGAATATCGTTATTGTAGAGGTAGATCTAAGTGCGATACCTACCCAAATTATCTACAGACCAAATAAAAGTTTAGCCTATCCAGTTACTCCAGTAGGTACCTAAGAAGCTAAAAGCTTGAGCTTGACACTTACACGTTTAACCACTTAACCAGTGAAAATAGATAATTTATTCTTTTATAATATTGCCTACAGTCTCAACTAGGCAAGTTTTGTAAGCACCTTATCAATCAATTCCCTGTATAAAATTTAAGTACCTACTTACCCATTTTACCCTTCAAAAACACCGATAAAATATACTACCAAATTACGGGACCAGTACCTACCTATTGCCCTAATTGAGTCAAACGAATTAGGTACCAATCCTAATTGTATAAAGACTTAAGTAGCGTCCAACGATATTGTTCAATGAACCGGGAAACGATAGGAATCGATACGGGGAACTAAATACACCCTTAGGTAATAGAATTATATCGGAATTGGCTTAGATGGGATTTTGTATCGGTCTATTAACTATTTCATTTTAATGATTGTAAAGAGTTTTATTGATAGTTTCGTAGTAATAATCATAGGCCAAGGAGTTTGCAAGTAAACCTGTGAACCTCTTCTTCCTTTTGCCCTGGTCTCAGGTTCTTTCTTTTTTTCGTCTTTAGTAGTCTAGCTTCTTAGGATCATACGAATCTAAATAGCACCTACCTAGTAGGCAAGTATCGTCTTCTGTGTAGTGTGGTTTATCCTTGTAGGTACCTAGGTAGATCGGTACTACTTTATGTTTACAATAATTCTTACAAATAGGTTCTAAGTTCTAAGCAGTTATTTTCTTCGCCTCTTATAATATTTTGGCGTTGTGCGCCGAGTAATTTCGAGGCAAGCTTTTAAATAAAACTCGTGTTAAATTGGCAAAACTTATATTCGACTTCTCTCTGTCCGAAAAGTGTAATTTTTTTTGGCATTTTTTTTTTTTTTAAGGGGGGAAAATCATCGAATGACTGCTCCCGCCTGGGTGAGGCGGGAGGGAGTGTCAGACTCTTACTGACTAAAAACCACCCCCTTCCTTCTCCTGCACGTCGAGCCGGAGCCCCGGTTACCCGTTAGGTTCTCCGCGACTCCGAATCGGCATCGGCCCTATTGGGCCCCATCTGTGGTGGTCTGATGGCTCTTTGAGGCGCGCGCGGAACGCGACGCGCCGTACGCTCGGGTCTGTTTCTGGTCGGACGGGGAGCCACCCATGCTCGCCGTCCGCAGGCCCGCGCTTACGGTGGCCGGAGATCGTCCCGCGATCCCCGACGCCCGGTGTGTCCTTCGCGATGGCTGGGTTGCGAGGAGGCAGCGCTTCGCTGCCTCACGCGTCCCGCCTCCTCCTTAGCTAGCATGACTGCTTCGCAAAAGGAGGAGACGGCATCCCAGTCCCCCTCGCTCCGCATCATGGCCTGCACTAGGCCCGGACGCGAGAGGTCGCCATCGCCGATCACTTCCCTGAGGACACGGCGGTGCTCAGCCCACGCAGGGCATTCCGCGACAGTGTGTTCCACCGTGTCCTCAGGGCGTTCCTCGCAGTGATGACACCCGGACGTTTCCTCCCGCCCCATCAGACACAGGTACCTCCCGAAACTCCCATGTCCGGTGAGGACCTGCGTCAGGCGGTAGGTGAGGACGCCGTAGCGTCTCTCAAGCCACTCCTCAAAGAGGGGACTTACCGCTGCGATGGCAGCGAGCCCAGCCCTCGGTTGCGACAGTCGTTGCTGCCATTCCGCCATGAGATCGCGCCGGAGCTCATCCCGCCACGCGCCTATCTGGCGCGGCAGCGGAGTTTCGCCCCGGCGACGTGCCTCCGCGCGCATGCTGTACACGCGCGCGAGCACCTTCGCCTCCAGATCCCACGGCGGTAATCCGGCAAGGAGGTTCGCCGACTCCGCAGAAAGTGGCACCAAGTTAATGATGAAACCATAGACGGTCAATGGCGACCATAAACAATATCAATATTCTCGCCTTAATATACTAAAAGTGGGTCCCATACATATCTCTGTTATTGGGACGCCACAATATCTTCTGATTCACTTCGTTGCGACCAAGACAGTTATTCAAGTCCCTGGGACGCGCCGGACCAGTGTTCCAGTGTTTCTATGGTTGTATCTACTGTAGATCCTGGCTTACCGGAGTTGCAGCAGTTTTGGAAGGTTGTGGCGAGCTTGTCCTATCAAAAAAAAATAGGTTCTAAGCAGCTTTAGGTACTGTAAATTGAAAAGAAAACTTCATGACCAATCAGTACTTGTGGCACCGTGGGTACTCCGCAGTCGTATATTATGTACTAGATATATCAATTTTGTATACTAACATTTTTAAGAATTTCGTTTTCAATTTAGACTCCACAAACTAAAGAGTTAAGCAATAGCATGAAAAAAAAGGTTATGACGTCGCGACATGGCGTACAGCTGTCGCTGTCGATCTTGGGTGCTATCCAAATAGATAAAGTTTTCTCCTTGACACAGACGATTATGACTGTGATAGATGTTATTAGATTTATTTTTCATTTACGTAAAGCATTTGGATTAGAAAACATCTAAAGTATAGGAAATTATAGGTCAAAAAACAAATATTATATCTACTAAGTACCTAATATGTGCTAAATATAAGTAGGTAGCTAATATGGACGTGTATAATCTACCTGCCCAGATGCCGAACACTCAATCCTATTGGTAAAATTGATCAACTAATGCGTAGTTGCAGATTTATACTTTTGCTAAGCGTATGCAAAAGGCGCTCTACTCAGCTTTTATTACGTGCGTACGCATTTTTAACCGAATTATAATGAAGCAAAGAAGGTACCTACTGCAATCTTCTCTGACCATATTCAACAAGGGACATAATGGAATTAGATTTTGAGCTCCTTTAACGCATTAATCACTTTAACGATATCATGGTCGGTTCTACCACAGACCTACTAAAGCTACCTGTTTGATCCCCGAAATGAGTTTCCACAAGGCTAGGCAAGAGTTGAATAACTTTTCGACTTACCTAATTATGTGGGATTATTTAGTTATGAAACCGCGAACTTAAAATAATATTGGATATTTGAGCCTTCAAAAATATGCCATATTGCGTTGTATTTGGGAAATAGTCTTAGAAAAATATAGAAAATATTGCAATGAATTCATCATGTCTGCTTTTGATCGTCTATCAAAGCGATTCCTTAATCTATAGTATCTCTCTATCTAATTATAGATCACATCTATAATGTAATTAGAAAGTGGACTCGCCCTTACTTCACCTTTCATAAAATACATCACTTCATTGAGAAATAACACCTTTATTTTGTCTATAGGTTTTGAAAAAGATATTAATATGAAACATTTACTATTTATCCGCTTATTCACATCAGAGTATTCCTAAATGGCTTCTCGTAAAAAGATAGTATGGGTCATTTTTAAATTCTATCTCAGTAACCTACATCAAAATGAAAATACTCAAACGTTACTCAAATTCAAGTAGCGCTAATTCTGTCTCTACAAATTCTTTATAAAATGACAGAGACAGCACGATATTTCAGAACAACTTACAATTGAGTAGCCTTTCAGTATTTAGGCGTAAGTTTAAAATGAAACACCAAAATAAAACAATCAGTGACACAATTTTAATATAACAAAACGTCACATAGACTGAAAATTTCATCTCCATAACAAAATTCTTTATTATACAACCATCGGTAATCGAATCACAGTGTTACCTATCAATGAAAACTGGATAATCTTTTGTGTCACACAATTTTACGTCACAGATGCACTTAGTCAACCAATCTTTATACACGTGTCGCACATTTGACGGGACCTTTTTGGACAACTTCACCATTTTTGACAATTCTATACTTTTATTATTGTGTAAGACATAATGTACGTCCATAGACTTGATGGCTTTGACGACTGTGCCTCCATAAGCAATCCAATGTCTCTCATAATACCTTCTTTCTTCTTCTGGAAAACTGATGAAATCTGGGTAGAAACCTAGACGTTTACCTTCGAAAACGTCTGGTAAAGGATTTTCCGGTTCAAAGTCGAATTCCGTATCATTACCGTCTGCTTCATCTACGTCCATTTTTTCATCTTTAATTTTTGTGTCCTTTGATTCAGATATAGAATTTGAAGGGCTTTTCACTTCTGGAGATTTCGAGCGTTTTAAATTAGCTTTTGGCTTTTCATCTTTCTTTGTAAAATAATTTGCTATATTATTTTTTGGGCTAACTTTATTAGGTTTTGTAGGACTTCTTTCAGTCTTTATAGGGCTAGGTTTCATTTTCTTCGCTGGTGGTTCGTCTGAGGCAGCTGCCAGTTTGTTTAGAAGTGATACATCTGTCTTTTCCTTCGAAGACTTGTATAGATTCTTTAGTTCTTCCAAATTAGTTGCCGTTTTCCAATCTTTGTCAGCTCTTATCCTAGTTACTCTTGGGAATCTCACTGATATGCCATCTGCTGTGTGTAGTTTTGCTTTCGTTAATTCTGTGCCTGGAAATTAAATTGTGTATGAATAATTAGTATAGTTCTCATTACGTGTTACAAAATCTTTTTAATCTTTAATAATCTTTATTGAAGATAAAATGAGCAAAATACAAAATATTATCTTAATAAGCGATGTAGACCTTATATAGTTAGATGCTTGTACTAGGAAAGCCCTGTATCACAGGCGAAAATAATAAATGTAATCGGTATCGTACAATATTAGACGTTAACATCTTATGAATAAAAACCAAGATGAGTTCCAATTATTGGAATTCAGAAAATTGTTGTGTATTGAAATTTTGGTTCCGATATTACAACCAACAAACCAGAGGCTTCATCTTACTAATATGTATTATAAATGCGAGTTTGTATGTATGTTTATTACTCAATCCCGTCAAAAAGGCTGAAGGGATCGGGTGGAAATTTAGAATAGGGATTGATTATGGTCTGGAATAACACAAAGAGGCTTTTTATCCCACAACAATGCCAGCGAAGCCGCCACAGAAGCTAGTTCAAAGTCAAAGTCAAAATCATTTATTTCAATTAGACCAGGAAGGCACTTTTGAACGTCAACAACAAAAATTTAGAAGCGAAGCTAGTTGCTCATTCCAAGGTGTTAGTAATAATTATAGAAATACACACCAGTTATCTCCCAAACGGGTTGTTTCTTAGGATCTGCAGCGACGAAATCGGGTACCATGCCGTTATTACAGTCCAACCATGAAGGTACTTTATTGTTATCCTGTGATATTTTCACCATTAAAGGCTCCAATTCTTTCTGTAGCCTCTCCAGTGTGCTGTCATCGTGGCCTGTATGTACCTTTGTGACTGTCACCCATTTGTCTCGACGAACATCATGACAACCCATTAGGAAGACGGACATCATCCCGCCTTTTTTACCCGTTCCTGTAATTTAAAATAACAAAATTTTAATTTTTTTTTAACAACAATAGGAGAAAGTCGACGTGGAGAATACGGTAGTTGACAGGTAGTCAAATTCAATACTTTTATTGAAAAGTCAAAAACGAAACGATACTTTTCTATGAATTTTGTATTGTATTGGAAATTATGACGTCATCATACGTACGTTTACGTTTTCTGCGTCAAATACCATACTTATTTCCTTAAAATTAGCGTAAAAAATCCAAAAATAGGTACATTTTCAAATTAATGGTCATATAATAATAATCAGATTAATACACACATAACATCACGCCTTTTATCCCCGAAGGGGTAGGCAGAGTTGCACATTATACCACTGTACAATGTAACACCCACTATTCAATATTTATGTTATGAGTCCCATGTAATAGGGGGTAATAGGGAGCCTATTGCCATTTACCGGGCACAATTCCAGACTCCGTGCTACTACTGAGAATATTTAAAAAACCCAGTAATACTTTGCCGGACTCGGGAATCGAACCCGAGACCCCTTGCACTTACGACCACTGGGCCAACGAGGCAGTATCAGATTAATATAGCTAATAATAACCTGGGAGAACCATACTAGTATACCATAAAAAGAAATTCATACATTATTGCTTCATGACTCATAGCTAGACAAAGTCATCACTACGAACAAGTTCAGTCGTGTTCATGTAGTGTATGAAACATGCACCACGCCTTATCAATTCAAAACACATCACACTTATCAACAAGTACTTTCCTATAAGTATTATTATCTATTTAACATTTTATTTACTGATTACTGGACTCTTTGTTATATATTACTTGACTTTTCGATAATAATCATAAAAATCCTTAACACATTAAACGCCTGACGGTTCACTTTGGACCGGCTTTAGTTATCAGCACTTACCTTGAACAGGATTCTCTTTATTCTATTGACTACAAAATGCATACAATTCCAGAACTATCTATTCTTATTCTTCACTTTAAATTCACCAAAAAGTAATTGCAACTTTATAACAATTTCCATAAAGTACATTATAACTCAACTTACCAAACCATGCCCCGAGAACCACCAAATCAGCAGTGTCAGCCATAGCTCCATCAAATAGGTAATCTTTCTTCACTTTCAACCAATGTCGTTTGCCAGGCTCGTATTTAGACTCCAAATCTTTGAGTACTAAACCTTCTAGGCCCAGTTCTAGAACCTGGAATTTATAAAAAGGAGGTGTTAAATGTCATTCCAAAATAATACCTATTGTGTTTCAGTTAACAAACGTTTGAGAAGAAATTTTATTGGGATTGGGATACATTTTGAATGCATGGTTAGAGATCCATACTATGGTAAACAAGACAAACAACTTATTAAATGTAATGTTTCTGGTCGACCGTGGAAATGCAACCAAAGGAGGTAACTATCATAGGTAGGGTTGCCATGTTTTTCTTTGGTATTTAAAGTACACTGACGGTAAGAACTACTATAGGTAAGAAAAAAAAGTACACAATACAAAAATAAATTACAAATTATTCTTATTTAGTATAATATAAAAATAATATAAATAGTATAAAAATATATTTTTATTGCTTTTTGCAGTTTGTATTAAATTAGTACCTTTACTAAACAATTGCATTGAAATACTAGACAATTGCATCTTTACTAGAAATTGTCTAAGTGGCGCTGGCAGGTTATCGATTCAACATAAATCGATAAATATCAATATCCAATCGATAAGTTTACCGAAAAATACTTACGACTTTAATAGAAATGAAGTTTGCAAAAATAAAGTATTTTTGTGTACTTTATTATTCTTATAAAGTATAGAGTACAATTACCTTAAATAACGTACAATACTTTATTATAAAGTACGGGTGGCAACCCTAATCATAGGTATAAGAATCATAACAACTAGGTGATAGTGTAATTTCTATCTATCGTCAAACGGTAATTATGCCAAAGTTTATGTATGTAACTTTTATGTTTCCCAATGTTCCTTTTAGGAAATCACAAGCGTAATATTAATTTTCATTGCATTACTTTCCTTAATAGTAAAACAATGCATAATAAAAAACCATTTCCTTATGCAGATACTGGTCGATTCATGTTCAGACATGTATTGGTACTTGTACTTCATAATGATGGCTTCATACTGCGCTTATAGATTACTGTTTTCCTGTCCAACTTGTTTGGAGGAAATTTTATATCGAAAATTGTTATTTCTATGCACACTTTTAAACATGTTTTTATTGTTACTTTTAGGATATTTTTTCTGTATGATTTAAATTTGACTGAGACCGGGCACAAACAGACACTGATAAATATAAATCTAAATCTTAAAAACTACAAACTCCAACCAATCTGGCAAGCATGGAGATTAAGGCAAACTGGAAAACCCTTGCACCATATTCAAGTCACAGGTTATTGATGATGAACTTTTTTTTAAATAGATACATTTGCAATCTGCCCTAGGGCAATGAGCAAATTGTTCATGCGGAGTGAACTTCCCATTGGAAGCTCTACTCATCTGCTGCCTACAGCAGTAGCTCTAGACAGGCAGTAGCCTGTCTTCTAGTTCTAGGATGTGGTGTCGTTTTAAACGTTTTACATACTGTTTCATGGTGAGTTGGCGAGTGATGATAAATTTAACAAAATGAATAATAGTTTCATTGAAATTATTTGTATAATGAAAAAGCTGCTGGAGAAACTTACCTCAGCAATCATTTTAGCTAAATCCGATGGCTTCTCAATCAACTTCTGTTCAGAAAACATAACATGGTTTTTCACTTCCACCATATTCTCATGCAATATCTGTCTTCTTTTTCTAATAGGCATATCAATTAAAACTTCACCGTTGTAGTACAAACAGTCAAATACATACAGACATACTTGCGCATCTTTGAATTCGGACTGCTTATGAATACCCAAAGTACCGAAGGGCAACGGTTTCCCTGTAGTAACATCCACCATTAGGACTTCGGCATCCAAGATTAAGTCCATACCTTTAGGAAAAGCTTGCGGTAAATACTCTTTGAAATGATTGACTTTATGTGCCATAACAGGTTTCAAAGCTCTAGAGAAATATTTGAATTCCTTCCCCTTTTTATGCACTTGTACTCTTTCTCCATCATATTTGATTTCCGAGAACATTCCGTTTGGACATTTTTTCATTGCCATTTCCACTGATTTGCAAGCTTCAGCCAACATCGGTAGTATAGGAGTCATGAGGGAAAGTGTTGCTCGAAAACTTGTTTGGATTGCATCTTTATGTTTTACAGAAGAACCTTCAGTTATAATCCTATCTAACACCATGTTGAGGTCTCTTGATGTTTGAAAAGCACTGTAAGCGTCAGGATGAACTCCTTCCAATATATGCTTTGGCCCAGCATTTATTCGCAAATCTCCCTTTATTAATCTAATAAGCATTTTCAGGTCATCTGCAGTACATTTTTTTACAATCTTCTTAAAGTGGTATATTTGTTCTTCCTCTTTCGTTAATTTTGATAGGTCCTCTAAGAAATCTTCTACTTTTTGGATTGTGAGTGTGCTTTCTGAGGCAGGTTGGACTGTTTTTGATTTGTTAAAGAAATGTTGAATTGTGTCAGCAACATCTCCCTTCTCTAGATGAGTCAACATATCATCATGATCCGTGCCAAATACTCTTGAAAACAGTTTCACTAACTGCTTGCTTTTTAAATTGTAAACTCTTTTCGTAACTTGTGGTAGTAGTAGTTTACACCACAATGAGAGGTTCCCGTTAAACAATGTACCATCTGTGCCAATTCTGAAGAAATCATTGACTACTGCAGTTTTTTCAGTATAAGCATCAACCCTGGCGATTCTTTTGCATAATTTGAAGAATGTTAAAAACTTATCATCGTCAGTATCCACCTTCTCCTTCTTAGGGCTCACTGTGTCACCATTGCTCGCCGATGCAGTAGGACTAGGTTTAACAGTTGGTGTAGAAATATTTTTGATAACTTTAGCTGTATATTTTCCACTGTTTTTGTCTGCATACAATTTTTCCATGTCATTTAGTTTTTTCAATATTAATTCTTGGTCTTCCTTACTAATGTTGTCCCAGTTGCCAATGTCATCTATTGAATCTACTCGTTTGGTTGCTGGTCTCTGCTTTAGTAACACATTCATGAAGCAATCCACATGATGCCATGATTTCATCTGCTGACCATCTCCATATGGGCTGGCAACTAGTTTTGCAATTCGTAATTCACCACTAGGACAGTTCGTCTTACACCCTTTACACGAAGCTCGTCCTCCTTTCGCTCGATCAACGAAAAACGGCGTGGATTCGCCCATGGTTAAGTATACACTTGATTTTAAAACATGTATTCAAAATAATATCGAAACTATTATAAGTAAACACGTTGCACGGTTGTTACGAAACCATATGTGTAACTTATTCAGCAAACACGGTCTATTTTACTCAGATCTATTTATATTGGCTTATAATTTATAAACGAAAACAATGAAACTGTGAAACTAAAAATGTCATTGTCAAATTTAATGACAGTTTGACAGAATTAGAGACGTGTAGGAGTACCACGGCTGAGTCATAATCGAGATTTTCGGTAACCGAATAATCGTTACATCAACTTGTAGATTTTTATGCACTTCACCACATATGTGTCATATTTTCTTTAAAAATACTTTTTTTTGTAATAAGTTCGTGTATTTTTATAAAATACATCGGATAACGTGTGTTGGATTTCAGTACAACTTGATCACTACGCAGTACAATAATCGAGTGAACGTATAATCGGGTTTTCTCTATTGACGTTTCATTCTACGCATGCGTCGGTTTTCAAGCATCGACTGAATCATATTGCGCGCCGCGCAGTGTGTTTCAACACAATTAATATTTAAAACTTTATACCCGTTCAGAGTAATGTAACTCTATACGCTTCTCTATAAAATATTACTTTGAATAATTTTATAGGGCCTATCTTTAAATAAATTGATTTTAAAAACAGTAATAGTAGAAATTCCACTTTCACTATATGAATTGTTTGTTTCAAGTCAAATGCAACTATTAAGTTCTATTTTTTCTTCTTTACAGCTTCATCATGTCATCAAGAATTCAGCAGCGACGGCACTAAACACGGCACATTAACTTCACCGCACTACCCATCACCATATCCTCCGAACACTCATTGCCACTACGAATTTTTCGGGAGGGGCAAAGAGCGAGTTAGATTAATATTTCAAGATTTCTACTTACACAAATCTGCTGATGGATCTATTGAGTAAGTATTACATAATTATCTTATATCTATTATAAGTAAAAACAACACACAGCCGACAATTCGGCTGTGTGGCAAAATGGAGGTGACTATCAATATAGTCACCTCCATTTTGGGAAGTCGGTTAAAAAAATTATTTCATATAAAGTAAGGCTACTATACATAAATCTATACAAATTGATGACAAATATGGGATCGCGTTACCTCGTTGTTGATATTTGAGGGATGTAGCAAATTCTATTGAAGAGCGCTTAACTTAATGAAATACAGTCCGTAAATTTATACCTCAGTGATTAAACTTAAATATGTAGCCATTTTAAAGTGAAGATGAGTTTGGTTTAGCGGAGATTTTACCTGTTAACATAATTTACCTAAGTACTTAACCATCAACATTACGTTACTTTGAGGAGTTGTGACAGCATCTGTAGTGTATCAGTCATGTTATACTTGATTCGATTAAATTATTGTGTCCATAGTGTGTAACATACATTTAGTAAATACACAAATTTAATATGATTTGTATGCAATTACAGTTGTACAAGCGTGGATTCGTTACAAGCTTTCGTCAACGTGGACGGGCGGTTAGAAAAGGTAGAGACATTCTGTGGTATCGACCTCCCGAAGCCTATTATGTCGAATGGACCGAAACTAATGCTGGAATTCCGTGGAACTCAGTCATCAAGATACTCGAGAGGATTCAAAATATCATATTCATTTGTAGAAAGTAAGTATACAGTGGCATTTCATAGACCTATCATAGATTTACTAGTATTAAAGTTCTTGAAAAAAATACTGGATTCGACACTTAGTTTAATAAACTGATAAAAACGATTTATTAAACCATTCCATGTTTAAACTACACCTTTATGAAGTGTTGACATTATAGACCATTATATTGTACAGTTAATGAAATGACAATCGTTATTTTTCAGATTTCGGAATAAACACAGGGAGGCAGTTGAAGGAGTTTCCATGTGCGTTCGTATATAATAGTAGTGAGGCGCACAATGGTACATTTGCGTCCCCAAACTCGCCGGGACCATATCCAAGGGATACAGAATGTACATACTTCTTTCACGGTGGCGAGACTGAGAAAGTGCATCTGCATTTCACGAATTTTGACGTTGAAGGAGTTTTACCGTAAGAGTTCTTGATAATTTTTGAAGATCCTTACAATAAGTCACTTAAAATTTCTATGCATTCTTCATCTACTTTAACACATTATTATGTGTAGCAATAAACCTATAATAACAAATAGTAAAAAGAATATACAAAAGTGCAAGTTGGAATGCGATAGTTTTTAGCTAGTAAAAGTCTGACATTCCCTCCTGCATCACTATTTTTAGAAGAAATAGAGTATATTTGATTTTAAAAGAAGTAAATAAAGAATACAGACTTACAAAAAAGAGTATCATTTATTTTTTTGCTTTTAAAAAGGTATATTTCGTACTTTAAGCAGTACATAACAATATTTCTTTTTAAAAAAAGATTATATTATACTAAGTTAGCCTATAGCGCGATAGGTAGATTATTATACTACCTCTATACTAAATAGGTACCTATTATTCATGCATAAGAGATTGATATTGTGATTGTGTCAAAAATTGAAATATCGAATTAGTTTTAAAAACAATTGTATGATATTTCGCTAAACTAAAGTTTTTTAAAATGATCATTGATGATGCTCTCAAGCTGTAAAAATCGCAAACGGGCCGCCTTGTATTAAATTAAATATACTTTTTATTTTGATCATAGGTTTTTACATATTAGTACAGACTGACACTAGTTAAGTAAAAAAGAAGTATTTTAGCGTACTCTGTTAATGTTACAGATTATAGAGTACACCTATGTGATATAGAGGAAAATACTCTATTTGAGAGTATGGTTAGCAACCCGCCCAGGGCGGAAGGAGTTATTTGATAATTTTTCATTAGTACAAAAATGTGTTACAGTATCTATACTACATCCATTAATTTTTTATTTTATACCAAGGTGCAGTCACTTGGTGCTAATGTTAAGATATGTTTAACAGATAAACTCATACTTGAATCCTAGAAATTTGCATGCAATTTGGAATGTTAGGTATTTGGTTGAAAATACCAGGCATTGTCATCTATGTAAAATCAGGTATTCCATATTAGTGCCCCATGGGGAATGCAGATACTAATAACATTCGTGCATTTGGACAATTCATCAGTCTTTAACGTTTTGATTGATGTACTATCATTTAGTCACATTAATCTAATCACTTTTAATTGTTTTGTTTCAGATGCCATGCAGTGTCGGCGAGTGATTATGTCGAATTTTCAAACTATATGACTGAAGACAATAGATTCGGTAGATATTGTGGACAAATGAAAGAGTTCCACGTAGAGTCTGAGAGGAATTTCTTCAAAGTAACTTTTAGGTCGAACGACCGATTAGATGGTACAGGTTTTAAGGCAATCTATCAGTTTTTAGAAGCTACTGATGAATACCGAGCTCCACCTGTACAGGATAAGGCTTCACATTCTTTATGTAAGTAGTTTGAGCTCACAAATACTTACGGGAATAACAAAGAAAATATAATAAAGAAACAAAAATTGCTTGAGTATAATTTGCAATCCATCTTTTGGAATAAAATTTATGTCGATCTTTGTCCAACTCAGCCATGAGTTTAGTTCAGTTATAACAGCAATGGCTAAATTGTATAAATTTAAATAACTACTTTGATTAAAATGTATGATAAATAATAATAATAATTTGACGTTTCTCTTTTTCAGGTATATTTGACCATTTTCTAATGCTGCTCATCATCGCAATACCACAGCTGCATCATCAACTATATCATTAAATAAAGTGATATTAGATTAAATATTATTAAATAAAAATAGTTTATAATCCTGTATATTTTGTATAATAGTATGTGCCATACACCTGTAATTACGTAGATATGCAATATTTTCTATAAAATCGCGTCTTATGTTTTTTCTATTGTCTACCAACTTAAAGCAATACCGTACGAAACACAATAAAGATTTATTCATAATGGCACGTCGTAAAACGAAATAAATGATTTGAATTAAATGTATTTTTATTAAATTTACAACTTTATGGAACTAGAATTTGTAAATTGCTGAGATCAACAGTGACAGTGACACTCAGTCTAGTCCCTTGATTATAGTCAACAAGCATTGTCTTATCGTGGAATCGTCTAAGTACTTGAGAAGTCAACAAAATAATGTGTACATAGCATTAATAGGCACTTTTAAATGAGTAGGTGAAATATTAGCAATTACGTCTGCAGCGTACAGGCACCTCGGGTTCGATTCCTGGCGTCTCACATACAGTCATGAACACAACCGTGTTTATGTCTTACATACAGTATTAGGTCAATTTATAATATAAAATTAACGAAAATATACCGATACTTAGAATAGGTGTATGCTCTCAAATCATGGGCTCGCTGCCATCGCAGCGGTAAGTCCCCTCTTTGAGGAGTGGCTTGAGAGACGCTACGGCGTCCTCACCTACCGCCTGACGCAGGTCCTCACCGGACATGGAAGTTTCGGGAGGTACCTGTGTCTGATGGGGCGGGAGGAAACGCCCGGGTGTCATCACTGCGAGGGCCGCCCTGAGGACACGGTGGAACACACGGTGGGAGAATGCCCTTCGTGGGCTGAGCACCGCCGTGTCCTCAGGGAAGTGATCGGCGATGGCGACCTCTCGCGTCCGGGCCTAGTGCAGGCCATGATGCGGAGCGAGGGGGACTGGGATGCCGTCTCCTCCTTTTGCGAGCAGTGATGCTAGCTAAGGAGGAGGCGGGACGCGTGAGGCAGCGAAGCGCTGCCTCCTCGCAACCCAGCCATCGCGAAGGACACACCGGGCGTCGGGGATCGCGAGACGATCTCCGGCCACCGTAAGCGCGGGCCTGCGGACGGCGAGCATGGGTGGCTCCCCGTCCGACCAGAAACAGACCCGAGCGTACGGCGCGTCGCGTTCCGCGCGCGCCTCAAAGAGCCATCAGACCACCACAGATGGGGCCCAATACGGCCGATGCCGATTCGGAGTCGCGGAGAACCTAACGGGTAACCGGGGCTCCGGCTCGACGTGCAGGAGAAGGAACGGGGTGGTTTTTAGTCAGTAAGAGTCTGACACTCCCTCCCGCCTCACCCAGGCGGGAGAAGTCATTCGATGATTTTCCCCCCTTAAAAAAAAAAAAAAAAAAAAATGCTCTCAACTCAATGCAATGCTAATGTCTAATTACGTTATAAAACATAGGTAAATTATATTTGATCTCAAGATCAACTATAAACAACATTTATTTAAATGCATAAATCAATCAATATTAAGCAAGACAGCTTAATAAATATGTTAAATTACAAATTTGAATTAACTACGTCAAGATCTCACTAACATCATAAATTGCTGACCGTAGTAGGCGGTTTTAGTTACTTGACAGCTTTTGAAATACGCGATTGAACAATTCCGTGTTTAGGAGTCGATTTGAGGATTTGTTAGTAAATAGCTATTAGAATTAGCACGTCAATTGCTCAGTTTCAGACTATTTTATAGTAAGTACCAATAAACAACAACAAGACAAACTTGCAGAAGAACATTAATGTTAAAAATGAATTATAACTGTTTCCTATCCCTGTACCAAAAAAGTAAAATAATAACAAACAAACACAAAAGTACCTAGTTAAATAAAATTGTTGCGTATAACATAGTAATAGTATACGTAACCATAAATATCTAGGTAGTAGGTATTCTAAACCGAACACCACAACAATAACAAATTGGCTGCTTAAAGTTATGGTATTCACAATAGTATTCATTACACGGATTGTCAAACAGACATTAGTGAATGTTACTCTAACCAGTCTTCGCTGGAACGAAGAATTTCAATTAACTAGGTATTGTGGTGCATAATTTCTCGAAGACAGTTTCTTCCTGCCTACACCCGACCTACCGCTAGTTACATAATCGAGGAAATGAATCTGCGTACAGTAAGGATCAATTAATCTATCTTGGTAGCTCAATTTTTATAAAGGAGGAGTCATACAGTATTGTGACATTTCGGTACAGACCGTTTTAAAAAAATACTTAGACCGTAAAAATAATATTTATTGACAATAACTTTCTTGCATAAACAGGTAGATATGCCGAATTAATTTTTCAATAGCACTTCCTAAGAAAGTTATTCTCATTCTTCTCTCTCTTCATCGTATTTAATTGTAGAACTATAGTTACAAATTACTATAATTTGTTATTGAATACGGAACTCAAATAAGCTCGTATTTAAACACAGTCGTGTAATCTTTCCACCTCTACTTTCGCCTCGGTTCATTGCTTGTCGCAGAGTTGTATACCGCGTTGACAGGTGTGGCGGCGCCACCGTCGCTTCATTTGTTGGCTATTCACGCGCGATCCCCACTCCGTTTTACGTCAAATCGAGTTCGTTCGCCGCTCTCTTTGGTGCCGGTCGGTAGGCTGTACATGGTCGTTACCCAAATTCCGCGAAACTTTGCCGAAGTTAAGGGATGTGACAGGAAATAACGTTATTTGAAAATAATTGTGTGGTATACTGTGTTAAAACGTTGTTTTTTATTTGTGACTAATAAAAGTGTTAGGTCGGAGTGGTACTGTGAGTGTGATTGTGGTCACAGGTGTCGCATTCCAGGGGGGACGCCGACGCAGCCTCTGTACCCATACAGTAGGCAGGTGGACCGCTAGACAGCCCTATTTTACTCGTAAGTAATCTATCTTACTTTACCCTTTTAGTAACTAGATAATGAAAGCCTTTGAAGTGCGCCATGTGTTACGTACGCGCCAGAAAGTTACCCTTGTTTTCATTTTGAATTGAATATCGTACGTATTTAAATAAACTTAGTAGGTACCTACCTACCTATGTCGTTTACCTGCCGAGATAAATCTTGAGTAACTACATATTTTGTTAAAGAAAAAACTTAGACAGTCAATTATACATGTAGGTAGGTACATAATGGCCTAAGTAGGTAAATGTAAATAAAGAATAACTAATGGAATTTCGCGACATAGACAAAATATGTTTACTTAACTACCTACTTTGTTATTTGCATATTCTGCCGTTCAAATACCTACTTACAATCTTGCTCTTTCCCGCTATTTTCTTTTACTATCAAAACCGGTTTATAGTTTCGTATCACTAAACAAATTTGGGTTTACCTACTTATTAGATTCTCGATACCTACCTATTATTAAAAAGATATAATAATAATATGTAGTTTCATTTGCGTGATTATCAATGGTGCATGAATGTTCCGTAATTTTAATTATGGAACAATAATTTATTATTAGATATCTTAATAACTCACTTATTATTTTAGAGTAAAATTTAACGCTGTCTAAAATAATGTATAGGTACCTACATACCTCTGATAAAGGTACCGTTAATTGCATCTATGGTACATACACAGTGTTTATAGGTATGTTTTATCAACCAGCCAGGTATGATTTGATGGGTTCGTAGTTCCTATAACAAGTTGGAACTTTAAAGCAACTTTTTTTTATTGAACGATATCTGTCACACACAGTAACTCATTCGTTCTGCCATTAAATCGATTGATAGTGTATTAAATCGTCAATTTATTGTTTAGTATTTCCGCTTTTGAATGTATTCTTTTTGTGTTCATTACAACTCAGATCGTCGTTTTGTATTGATTGCTTGAAACACAGGGTTTTTTTTTTTTTTTTAAGGGGGGAAAATCATCGAATGACTTCTCCCGCCTGGGTGAGGCGGGAGGGAGTGTCAGACTCTTACTGACTAAAAACCACCCCGTTCCTTCTCCTGCACGTCGAGCCGGAGCCCCGGTTACCCGTTAGGTTCTCCGCGACTCCGAATCGGCATCGGCCGTATTGGGCCCCATCTGTGGTGGTCTGATGGCTCTTTGAGGCGCGCGCGGAACGCGACGCGCCGTACGCTCGGGTCTGTTTCTGGTCGGACGGGGAGCCACCCATGCTCGCCGTCCGCAGGCCCGCGCTTACGGTGGCCGGAGATCGTCTCGCGATCCCCGACGCCCGGTGTGTCCTTCGCGATGGCTGGGTTGCGAGGAGGCAGCGCTTCGCTGCCTCACGCGTCCCGCCTCCTCCTTAGCTAGCATCACTGCTTCGCAAAAGGAGGAGACGGCATCCCAGTCCCTGAAACACAGGGTAGAGCGAATTGAATTGTTGAGAAAAAACTATAGGTTAAGTACCTATTCTGCACTAAAGGTGCATTTCTGATTATAATCGTACTAATAAAACCTGACTTACTCTTAATACCTATAGCCATGGCTAAGGGTCTATTTTTCCAACGCCAGATAAATTGTACCTGAGGAATAACTTTGAATAGGTATTTGACAATACTTCATAGATACTAAAAACTGTCAACTGTCAATTTAATTCAATTGATGATTGAATTGATTGCCCGTTTTTACTGGGTTTAAAATCACCTGTCTAAATTTGATTGGAATCATCTTATTTGATACAGGTAGGCACTTAAATCCCATTTCAAAAACATTACGAGGTAAGTTACTAGGTAGTTCTTTAACCAATAACTGTTTCTCTAAACATCACCTTCTTGTTTGCTTACTTTGTAAAGGTCTGTCTTGTTGTGAAATAGCTCAGTACAGTTCGGATGTAAAGTAACGCCTGTCGTAAATGTTAACACCTAGGTAGGTTTTAAACCTCAGACATCATCGACCTCAATGATGTAGGTTACTAAAATCTAATTTATCGCGACTGAAACATCGATGGTTTTAAAACTTAAAACCATACAGTGAAACTATGCGAATTCTTCGAACTGGCTAAAAGGATAAGTTTTATACATGAAGTTACGTTATTCTATTACAAAATCTTTGTTTTTTTTCCATTCCGTTTTACTAATCCTCACACAATCTATACCTACATCATATTTTACATTGGTTGTCGTCTTTATTCCCTTGTCATCACGTAATCACATGTCTATACTGCATACTTCATTCCAAATTTAAGCTGCCAAACTTCAAACAAGCATTCAAATCTTGCATTCAAGTTTTGCATCGAAGTATTCAATAGGTACTTAGATAAAAGTTTTGCCTGGTTATTTACCTATCTATAGTGTTTATATTATTACCCGCATAGACATAGGTACTTTGGAAATACCCATATAGGTAGTAGGTACCTATATCTATTTTCTAAATGGAGAAAGTCACGGCCTAAACCAACCATCATGCGAGTATGCTTACATCTTGTGATTTATATATATGTAAATGTAGTCATCTAGGTACGTGAGCATACTGAGCATATTTCCATACAATCATCATCACAGATAATTACGTAAAGTAACCAAATGAATGTCCTACGTTCTGATTTCCAGTCCAAAAAAGACTAGACACAACACGTTTTTTGAACGAATGCAACGTAACTTAATATTGGTGAGCTGGTTTATCCCTAGTTAGTTATTAAAAGATATTATCGCATTAGGTAGTCGCGGAGTACCTAACGGGTTACCGGGGCTCCGGCTCGACGTGCAGGAGAAGGAACGGGGTGGTTTTTAGTCAGTAAGAGTCTGACACTCCCTCCCGCCTCACCCAGGCGGGAGCAGTCATTCGATGATTTTCACCCATTATAAGAAAAATCGCATTAGGTACTCACATTTATCACCAAGCGCATTTTGATATTGTTGTTGCGAGTGGACGGCACTAATGACTTAGGTATCATCAGGTGATACATATTCTTGTTTGCTATCTATCCCATAAAATACAAAATCTTATTTTAGTGACTTAATATCATCAATTTTCCCACATTCGAATCGATATTAAGTAGTTAGGTATCGGTATTATTAAATAACTAGTTATAAACTTGTTTTGTGATCTGAATTAAAATAGGATTTTATGGCAGTTACTCATTAGTCCGAATTTTAAAAGGTAGCAATGACTATCAAAACGACTTGACTTGCCGATTTCATAAGTAGGTACCATAAAAATCTAATGGAAACTAAAAATAAATTGATCGAAAACCGAAATTGATGTAAACTTTGTAAAGTTGTAATTGTAATGTTGACCCTATGTCTAGAATCTAGAAGTAGGTACTACCGCGGAAGACTTAACAGGTTACCGGGGCTCCGACTCGAAGTAGGAACAGGGAGGTTTTTAGTTAATAAGAGTCTGACACTCTCTCTCGCCTCTCCCGGGCGGGAGAAGTCATTCAGTGATTTTCCTCCCTTGAAGAAAGAGGTAGGTGCTTATCATTAAGACAATATAACGAATCATGCATTTAACTCCCTCTGCAATGCAATACTTAAGGACGCCTCCGCTCCCCTACATCATAGAATACGTAATGTTGGTATCATTTGAGGTATTAAACCACGCTCTTGGTATTAATTTGTAATCCCTGTTTTTCTCACTTCTAATTTAGTTATTTTCTACAAAAAGCATAGATAAGTAGTTAAACTCGATAAGTTAAACGCATAGGAAAACGTCCAGTTTTTACGTGAATATAACCTGGTTGGGATACATCTATTATACTGCCACTCAATACCAGCTGCGGTAGATAGTTATTGCAAACAAATCCTTGATCTATTCATGAACAAAACTTATATTAATAATTTTCCTAATTATTCTTAAAATTGACTTGTCACCTTTGGCGTGAATTTATCGCCTTAAAGCACAAGTTCGCCTGAATAAATAAATGTCAATTTGTTATCTTTTAGCATAAGGTAACTAGCTGTTCTTGACAATTCTGGGTTATTTAACTAAATAACATAACAACAAGCTCTTTATCTCCGAAGGGGTAGGCAGAGGTGCACATTACGACACTTAATGCCGCTGCACAATGTAACATCCATTTTTCACTATTTATGTTATGAGTCCCATGTAATAGGGGGTGAACCTATTGCTATATACCGGGTACAATTCCGGACTCCGTGCTACTACTGACATTTTTTTACCCAAGACCCCTCGCCCAGCAGTCGCGCATTCGACCATTCGGCCATAGACTGCCTCTATTCGTTTGTTTTCGTTGGTTTAACTACTGAACCTTTTATTCCCTTATAACATTTATAGCCCATTGCTTCGCTTGTCACGATTTGAAGGTCATTTTTTGATCCTATAACTAACATTGGAATTTGAACTGTGTGACATGCAAAAATAAGTTCGAAACACGAAAAGCGAATTTAGTTTTTCTACAGAAAATGTAGGTTTGCCTTTTAAGGGTCTCGTATGTGTGGATTTAGAGCTTTAGAGTTAGCAATTGCAATCTGAGTGTCGACATCTTCATTATTTATTATAATGAGAAAAGATTTATTATTTATTTATCTTTGTAACTACCAAAATGTAATCATGGTTAGAACGCAAAATACTAAACTGAAGTTGAGTTTCATGACTGTAATTTTTTTTACAGTTAGCATTCAAATGCATATGAAATTCATAAGCATATGACACAATTGTTTCATTAATGACTATAGTTATTTAAAATAAGGAACAATCAAAATAAAAGTACGATTGTTTAATAACAAACTTCTCTGCAATGTTACCTTCTGTAAATAGTTATTGTTTATAGAACATTCTAGTTTTGATTGTCTGTAAACATGTTTACATAAGGTATTTTTATTGTTATTTGCGTTCCTAAATGTTTTCTTTTAATCTTTTTCATGTTTTTATAGTAGAAGAAGTTTCAATTATTTGAACGAGTGCATACTGCCAGACGATTGCTCATGGCAAACATGAAATTGATTAAAACTTACGTGAGATATATTAAATTAATTATTATGTTTTTCGGCCTACTCACGGAATGATTGGTGACTTGGCCGTTGAAGGGTAACACCATGTTTTCAAAGTGGCAATTTTCCATCATCAATGGGTAGCGGTTCTGGCGACAGATTGGTGCAATAGTGTTATGGAGCACGTGGTTTTGTACCCTTGTGTACCCTTCAACGGCAAAGCCACACAACATTAACTGTAATAATGACGAAATCGCAATAAGGAACTTCAGACTTGGCACGACTTTGTTTATATTTCATTACTTTTTAGAAATAAACTAGCAGCTCCATCGAGACTTGGCTAGTTTTTTACAGAATGTTTTTGGTGAGATATATTATACACTGAGTGTTTTACAAAGGTACGAATAGACTCTCTGTGTGTGACACACACATACACGTGACTAAATAGTTTCAGAATGTCGTCAGAAATCTATCACAGATCTGTCATCAAGTACAGCAGCTGATCTCACGTATGAAAACAAAAATTGCCAATTAATTGATACTATCATAATTAGTCCTCAGTATCGCGCTATTGTCTTAGTCAAAAGTCGTTGCTAACAATGACTGTCTGTTTAGCGTCTATTGTGTAATGATATAAGAATTGTACACGATTTTATCATGCAGTATTGTTGCGCTTTTTGTTGTTTCGCAGTGACATAGTTGAAGCTGTGTATGGTAAGTAAAAGACTTCAACGCGCAAGGTTATGCCGTTGGTATAATGTTTTGTAGTTATTTCGTGGAAGTTGTTGCGGAAATATATTGGTTTTTATTAGGAACTGTTTGAAGACCAATTATGTTTAGATTTTACGGTTATTATTGTTTGTTGAAAAGGAAATACTTTAGTTATTTTCATTATTGGCTGCTTGTCTTATAACCCGATTTTCTGACAAAATAACAAATAGGCACTTTGAACTACTTATACTTAAACTACAGCTTTACCATTTGTTCTTATTGTAACCAAGTTTCAACTAAGTAAAGATAATACAGAAATAAACGACATCCGCAGTCGTATCTTGATTCAATTTCTTTGATTCCCAACACAGCTGCTTCCAAGATAAGATAGTCAGATTAGACCAGGTTTTATTGAATTAAATTATCTTATTGTCTAAAAACCGTTAGTTTTATTTCTATTAACGATACCAGTTGTAACTCAAGGTAAGTAATGTTTTTTATTAGAATTTTCAAAAAAGGACAACCACGAAGTTTGAGTATTCGGCCGGTCTAACAGATTATATTATGACGTGACGCTGATCCAATATAAGAAAGAAAGAAGAAACATTTATTCAGCACGTGTCATTATTCAAATTATTAATTATTTAATACTAGCTTTTGCCCGCGATTTCGTACGCGCAATCCTGTTTTCTCCCGTTCCCGTAGGATTTTCAGGATTTTTCCGTTTTAAGATCCCTTCTTCTAATAATAACAAAAACAACAAAAAAGAATTAGTGAAATTATTCCAGCCGTTCACGCGTGATGCCGTGGCCAAGGGAAAAAGCGATTCATTTTTATATACTTACATAAACTAGCTTCTTCCCGCGACTTCGTACGCGCAATCCCATTTCTGCCATTCCCGTAGGATTTTTAGGACTTTTCTATCATAAGAATCTTCTCCTAACAATAAAAAACACAAAAAAAATCAGCCAAATCGGTCTAGCCGTTCTCAAGTTATGGCGTGACAACGGGAAACAGGTTTCATTTTTATATAAATAGATATAGATGTCGTGGGACTCAAAACAACTGGTAAAAAGTATTAATTAAGTAACATTTATTATTTAACCTATCCTGTGACTAAACGGAGATCCATGCGAGACATCATGTATTTCCTATCGTGTCTCATATCGGTGCAATGGAGCTGACGTAGCCTGTTGGTAACCTCTAAAATAAAATAGATTAAAAAAAATATCGGTGCATTCAAGCGAATGAGTACCATAAACCTACGACTTAGAACCTATTATTAAGTGTAACATAAAACACCTCTGTTTACCCCTTTCGCAGATAGAAAGGCTCTCGTTGTCTAAAACCGTTACATTTATCTCCATTAACGCCACCACTAATACCAATATTGTGAAGTTAGTTATTGATTGCTGTTCGAATGCGGTTAACTTCAGATCGAATGATCGCTGGTACATTTTATTTGTCCTAAGGCGAGTCTACTGAGCATGGTTTCCTGGCTGTAGAAATAGGGAGATATGAACGGGATCTGTAAATTAGATTAGGTTTGCGCCATCTAGCACCAGCCCTTTTTTGAATTATTATTTGATTATATTAGCCCTATTAGATATTCTGACTTTTGTTTATTTTAGGTAGAATATAATCTTCGTGGTCGTCAAGTGAAACAATGTGCAGGCAGCACTTTTACACGTAATTTTTTTTTAAGCGAACGATGAGTTCGACATTTCTAACTGACTACTCTGAGAAGAAATGCCGAAACAAACTCAGAGGTCCGTCTTATGTGTAAAAGGTTATGTGTGAGAACCAAGTGCAAGTTTCTTCTGTAGTGGCCTTTTGAGGAAAGAACCACAACAGTACACAACGTCTTTACAAGTGTATTCATTCAGTATTTACTTATTTTTTGTAATGTTTAAAGACAATGTCGAAGCGTCCATTAATCATATCATGTGTATCCACGTGCCAGCTTGGCGCAAAGTTTAAAAAAAAAAGCATTATCGAAGTCGACTTTGTTCTGCCACCTTCCTAATTTTTCTGCTTAAATTCAACAATTCCATACTTTTTGTTTAGCTATTTAGCAGATGGTTGAAAAAGAAAATGCCACCAAATGACTGACTCATCGACAACACTCATACCAAATTGATTTCTCAACTAATTCTTCAGAAACTCGTATGTCATCAAACACACAGCGTTTCTTTAAAATATTTCCTAAGCTAAGTTAAGCAAACAGGTTCATTATTCCAAGAAAAGTCTGATTTAATTTCTCACGAGAATTCCGCAGCTAAATACGGGCATTTGTGCAAACACAAAACATTCCTCTCGCCTGATAAATATTTAATTCGAGTGGTACCTGTTAAGGTACTTAATGTTCTATCAATATGCAAGTGCTCCATTTTCATGCATTTTGTTACCAGTCCGATTGAAATCTATTTATTTATTTGTTTTATTAATCAACCAACAGAAACACAACGTTTAAATTAAGTACCTACTCATATTTCTTGTCACATCATCGAAGAGAAATAGAAAAATACCTTCTTATAGTTATGTACTTTTATTACGAGACATGAAGAAAACCAATAAAATAATTAAACCTTCATAACCTACTAAGAAAAGCTCTAGTAGTTTCGTGTCACAGGACTCTTCCTCAGGACCAGCTTGCGCGGTCATAATTAGTTAATTCAGTATATCTCACGATAGTTATTATAAAAGCAATTAAATCTTCGAGAATAAAACCAGAAACGAAGTACAGCTTTGGATATCTGAAATTGTAATTCTATGGTTACGCCTGCGTGTGTCATACCAATCAGAAGAAAATTTTGCACCTCCTTGCCGCAGATAGGGTACATGCGATAATAATCATAAAACCACCTCATAATCAAAGAAATTATCATAATAAGTAAGTACCTTATTAAATGGACTGTGCTATCCCACGCAACATCTATAAGGGGATGAGATGTTCCCATAAAATCAAGTTATGATCCGATCTAGAGGCTGCGATTATGTATCCTGCTTACTAAAGATTACGGCTATCCTCACAATTAAGCGGCGGAAGCACCTTAAAGAACTATAGCAATAAATGTCGAAACTAATTGCGTATAATGTCCTGGACTAGACTCCCCGGAATTAGGCAATAGAAATATTATTATGAAAACGTATTTGCAAAGGGTTTATTCTGGGAAACTAGTAGGAATTTCTTCGCAATTAGAAAGATACCAAAGGAAATGGAAATGTCCTGTAAAATATAATATGAATCGCGTATAGAAACTTTTGATGACAAAACTTAGAATTGTTTTAAGAATGTTCACTTTGATATTCTTTAAAATCTTGTGTCAAATCACAACAAAATGCTTTGATTTTCCAGATTCGTATCTCTAAAAGTTATGTCCAACTTGTTCTGCTAAAAAATACGATTGTCAAACAGTCACGTTCTTCATATCTTCAGAGACGATGAATCTTGATTCTTTATTAAAGTTAATAACATTTATCACCTGGCGGATGTCTCCATCTCGCGAAAATATGGAAGAAGAAATTATGGTCCGTTTTTATTGTTGGCCATTGGCCTCGAACAAGAAATCGGCCGCTAGTTTTTTGTTGGCCCAACTGTGTTTGCCAACCGGCCACAGAAATACACAGTGGAGTTAAAAGTCAATAATATGAACGCCATGTGTAAACCGTTTTTTGTTAAAAACTTGATTTTTATACATCCTGAACAGTTTATGTAGGGAAGTAAGTTATGCGTGGCCAATGAATTTCATACGGATGTCTGAGGCGATGAAATAATGGCACGGTTTTTTTGGTGTGTTACTTTTGGTATTCTGGAAGTGTCATTTAATACTAGGTATCAAAAGAAGCATAGCTAAGCTGGTAATCCCTGAAACATGGTTGGTAACTTAAAACAATGATGTTCTAATCCTGCCAATCCGAAGCTCCTGTTAAAATCTAAATGAATATTCACGATAAGTTCTACTAATTTTAGACTAAAACTTATTTAGGAAGTACTTTTTTTTAAATAGATGTGGGACCCCCCACACCTTGGGATATCGTTCCTGTGTCGTGGGTGCGTTTATAAACATAAAGTTCACATACACATGACACCCAGACCAGGAACAACAGCTTGTGGATCACACAAAGAGTTGTTCCGTGCGGGAATTGAAAACCCTCTACACGTTGCGCGGCAGCCAGTTGCCCAGCTACCGCACCAACCGTACAGTCAAAAAAAAACTTGGAGTAGTTTATCCTTTTTTTACCTAGTAAATCATTATGAACAGCAACCTACCTAATATGAACGTAACGATTCTTATCGTAAAGTTCTTAAACCTATATTATTAAGAAGATAATAATTTGGACTGAAAACGAAAATAACAAACTGACACCACACAAAATATTTTGATGGATCATTCCAATCAAGCCTTCTGTACTACAATTACTTGATCAATTAGTTTTGATTACCTCATCTCAAAGCATTGTTCTGTCAAGTTAAGGTCGATTCCGATATGCCCTTGCACTATATTCGACACTTTGTAACCGAACGAGTTTCGATACAAATAACAATACAACACTAGTGATTATGAATTCGTTACTAACATTTAAACTTTAGTTACGCGCCTACAATTGATGTTTGTAGTGGTAATGATCTTCGTCTTGGGAAAGGCTAATAGATTCTTATGAAGGTATTGTTACCATAAATGGTTTTGATGTAGTTTTGTTGTCTTACGGTTGAAATTAATAATGAATTTCAATCCAAAACCTTTTTAGAGTTTCTTTCAAAGCTTAGTTCGATCCAGAAATTTTGGGTGATTTCGGTTATTCAATCATTTATAGGCCGACACTAAAAGTATTTCGATTAGTTTCTTAAAAAAAGTGATGAGTAATGAGCAAAAATAATGTTGCATCAATTTAAAAACGCTTTTCAATTTAACATTTTACAAGACTAAAGGTATAATGTCTGATACAAAATCGTGGCACAATTAGATGTAGTATTATTAGTTAATATCATAATTTTTCATCAATAAATCAAAGGTGCTTTAATAATATAACCATGCAGCAAAGTCATCACATCGCAGTAAGAAATAAAAAAAAAAACGCGCAAGCACACGTCAATCGAATGTCAAACCTATGACTACATGACATAAGATAAATTCTAACGTTTTAAAGGTTTTTTTTCTTATATCTTTGAAATGGCAACGGCACTCATCGGAACTTCTTACTGGCATGGCTTTTTTATTTCTTTTATTGCACGAAGGTAGAAGCTATGATGTTGGTACTTCCACTGATGTCTCAGAAAAGCGGTACTTTTCTACGGTGATATAAGGTATTTGAATCGATACTAAGATTGTTCCAGTAAAAGCAAAAAGTGATTTAACCGTTCATAACTACTAAGGAAAGGAGACTTCAAACGTATCTATAGAATTCCAACGTTTTTTTTCCATACTTTATTTTTTCATATTATTTAAGTAACCAAGTGGCTGTCTTAGTTTAGTAAAGGTTGATTGCTGCACATCAAGATATTGTCTATTACCAAGTCTCCTTAAAATTTTTGAGTCTTGATAGGAATGATTGACGAGAAATATTTATAATGATATTAGGCATTCTTTGGAATGAGTCAGCTCCTTTGAAATTTTAATTTAACTTCTGGTAACTCTGAGGAAGTTAAAACGTCTTTTATTTTAAACGATCAACTGATTACCAAAACTTGAAGCCGTCTTTGTAATGATCAGCCAGACATAACGGACCGCAAAAATATTAAGCAAAACCTCTTTCAACATCAACATGAATCAAAATTTCGATTAACACCAAAATCAAATGCGAAAACCGCAGCAAATTATTCGCAGAAACCACGTCTGTCTCAAATAGCTACGTGTATCAAGTATTTATTGTCTTCAAACCAAACATCATGGCATGTTGCAATCGCATTGTTATCTGAGCTTGAAGTGCACTAATCTAACCTGTTGAGGAATGTAAGGCCATGTCGACCAGCCTTTTCTACCTCTAAGACACGTAGGACTCCATTAATCTGATGTGACAGCTATGAGAATTTGCATGACTCTGTGCATATTTAACCACGCGAATCATGGGACATAGAGTGACAAATTGGGTAATTAGTTCAGAACCACGATCTCTGATAGCTACTTGGTTTGTTGCGTAATTCTTTAGGCTGTGGCTTCAATCTGTTTGAGTGGGGTTTGGATTTATACTCCTTCCTTGTTTGTTTGTGTTGTGTATTGTGTTTTGCTGGGGATAAGCTTAAAGTGTAAGGTGTTCATAAATCGATATTGTCATAGTTAATTGTAACATGAAATGATTGAATTCTTTATTTACTAACATGATAAATCGTTTCTCTTATCTAAACTTAAACACCTAATAGATCTTTGAAATAAAAATGCAATCTGATATCAAGGGTTGTTTCTTACAACTTTGGAAATATTTGCTTGACTGTGAGATATTCATTAGCTCCATACATAAACCGTTGAATAATTGCTTTAATTCAATGAATTGTCGTTCAATCTGCATGATGACGTAACTAATCCTAACACAGTAATCTATCCATTAAGAAATTACCTTCAGAGGAACAATGTTTGACTAAATAATAGCCGTGCAACAAGACACGACTTCTGATTTCTACTGCAACAATAAATCTAATACTTAGAACGCGCCGCGTTGGAGCTTACGTTTGGCTGACGAGGTCAAATAATGTTAATACCTCTACAAGAGCCAGTGTATCGCCTTTATTTATGTCTACACTACCATCTAACGTGCATTTGGCATTTTAATGTTTGTCAGGGTTAAGAACTTTGACTGGGAAACCGTGAAACTAAGCATGAATGTGCTGCTTGGCTTTAGAAAGCTTTAAAGACTTTGTTTGGTCCACCTTATAACTCGCATCTACTGATTTATTGGTCGAGTAGCTAGTCAAGATCTGCGAACGATGTAATGCCAAATTTTAACACAATCTGTGGTACAAAATTTGCTTTCATAGACCGCATCAGCGCTTACCACCAGGCGAGATTGTAGTCGAACGTCGGCCTATCAAGTACAAAAAGAAAATCAAAAATTGGAACTAGAAAATTCATTGCTTACCTGCCCCTAAAACTGCGATTTTCTTTATTCTTTACTCATCTTTCATCGATGTCAATCAAAATGAATGATAGGCAATCTTCCATATCCAGCTCATTCAAGCAAAAGAGATAGCGACAGGTGATAATAAAGTCGTGTATGTTCCTCTTCATACATGAAATTATGAAGACTAGTGAAGGGCAAAGGTTCACATGAGAATGACGAACAAGAATCTTATACCTCTACTATCTCGTTCATCTACTTCACTACTAGGGCAAGCTTACCGAGTTCCGAGAGACGTATGAGTTCTTATGAGTCCAGTTTAGTGGGACATTACTGTCATTTGATCGTATCTGAAGTTTTTGCAGCTGCCGCTTCGCTTGCTGTATCAAGGTCACATTTTATGCCTAAGATAAAATGTTATTTCCAAGTCTAGTGGTCTTAAATGAAGTTTTTGAACTTACGTACTTGATTAAAATCTTGTTATATTAAAAATTCTTTGGAATTCTCAACAATAACATGGTGTCTAGATTTCTGTCGAATATTTAGCATTTTTGTTTCGGTCATTGGTTAAAAGTATCGATCTGTGAGAGGTGTGTCTAACGCCTCTATTCAACATTTACAAAAAAAAAATACAGATGAGATGTTTTACGATTACGATAGCTGTAATGTGATCTCTAAGGACAGGTTACTAAAGACTTGTATGGACGATTTTACACGGAATTCATCACGCAGTTTTTGCAATGGACAAATCGGGCATCGAAAACACCTAGGGGCTATTGGTGTTAGCAATTTGCATCAAACCGTGCCTTGGTGTCAACACTAGAGCTGGAAATCTGTCACTTCTGTCACAATATAGTTCGCGTGACTCCAAGATAAATTTTACGTAAGTAAAACCTAATACAGAAACAATGGCTACCTAGTTCAGCTGATAAATTATTTCCAACTTATAGGGTCATAATGGTCATAATCGACTGGCAAGTTTGTAGGTGGCGTTTGATATCGTTATGTCAACTAGTGTTATGAAATGCTCTATACGTAGGTACGTTGTTTTCTTAACTTTCTCAGTGTACTAGTTAAATAAGCTTTCTTAGTTCCCTGATGCATAATTTATCAGGTAGGTGCTTTGTAGGAAAGATTGATTTAGTTTTATGTTTTAGCTTTGAACGTACTGAAGCCTACCACCAAAACTTATATTTGTTCATCATCTTGAGGATGGTCCCTAAAATTGATGATATAAGTACTACCGCCTGAACAAAAACCTTGCTTGTTTTAAAAAAAACTATACACTCTTCTTAATCAAGTCCAACAAGATTTTTACTTAACGAATTAATTTTCTCTTCACATATGACACTAATGTTATTACAGCTATTAAGTTTCGTTTAATAGTTTGTATAAAATTATTTAAATGCTAACTGATCTACTAATGATATCAGCCGGCTGGATGGAATGTACTCTAGATAGTAGTCGACCTCAACACTGCGCGAGGGCACCTTGTGGTGACGACCATACTTTTACTAAGTAAATGATTAATTAAATAATAATTGGTATTTATTGTTCCAAACTCTACCGAAAAAGACCGCTTTGGAAAATAAAGTAGTTATTGGATTAGTGACAACTTATAAGATGTTCTAATTAGAAGACCAGAAGACTGAAATTAAAGAAACGGCATATCATCTTCCTTAATAAAGAGCACTGAAGAATCCTTTCTAAAGTGCTATTAAACGACAGCATACATTGCTGCATTTTGATCCATTTTAATTCATTCAAGGGATGGATTAACTATAAAGATTATGTTTTTGTTCTCAGTATGTAAAGCAGTATAGAGGTATTACTGGTTGATCATAAGTATCCTCTATCAGTCATTTTGACCGATCGTCTTTAATGCAGAGGATGTTTGATAATTGTGTCCGAAGTGTGGTAATAGGGTCGGCTGTAATACATTAGCGTAATTAGCGAAAGTATGTGTACTTACACAGCCTCTTCCTGCCTCCAGGGAAAATCTGACGTGAAGTTGTTTGAATGTATTAACCGAGTACTTACATCTAGTTATTCTACCTAATTAACCTATTATCTAGGTTAGTTCAATTAAACCTGTTTGAAGAGCCTACACATCGTAGCCACGTGAATGGTGTAAAAACGAAGTTATACCTTCGTTTTTACACCGTGGGCAAAAAATGAACAGCTACCTGTTTCTTAGTATCTTTAAGTTGTATCTTTGAGTAGTAACATAAATAAGGTGTGCTATTTAAACATCAATTCACGTCATTCAAAATCTAAGATATTTGGATTTTGTCAAAAACAAAAAAAGGACTCGGTAAAAGCCAAAAAATTTTTTTGTTTGATTATCTCCGACTGTCAGAATCAGAATCAGAATCATTTATTTGTTAAACATAGGTAGTTTGCATAATAAGGTCTTACATATAAAGATAGTCCACTATGTTTTGCCGTGATAGACATATATATTTGGTACATACATTTGAAACATTATTATTAGAATATTACAATTTGAGTTAAATTTTATACAATAATAATAAAATAATAAAAATAAGGTATGTCAAAATTATGTCAATTAAAATTGTCAAGAAATACATTAAAATTGTCAAGAAAAAATTTAAATTGTCAAGAAATAAATTAAATTTGTCAAAAAATATTGACTGTGTTCTTGAAAATCATCGGATCTGTCGAAGTAGTTACTAATCGAGAGAAAAACGGCCCGAACCTGATCTACTTGATGACAACATTATGACATAATAAAATTATAAGCAAATAAAAATACCTACTCTTGTATGATACACCTGACCTTTAAGTTAACCTATCACATAATTGCGACGCTGTTTTTCTATAAAGAAACATTATTATTTGCTCGTGACTGTCTTAACCTTGTCCCCGTCACATGTGTAGCCTGCAAGTGTTTTATAAATTGTAAAACTGTATTGGATTCGCACATATAAATAAAGAAAGATAAGGCTCGTACATTGATCTTATATTGTTAAAAATGCAGTGACATTTAACATAGCTTTTGTTTATGGACTTTTACTAGTTAAGTATAAGAGTTTAGGTCTCAGTAACTCGGGAGTTGGCGTTGTGTTCCACGCGCGCCACGCGAGGAAGGAAATCAGCGTCCAAAGGCTGCTACGTGGTGGGACCTGCCGCAATATAGAGGTAGGTCGAGGACTGCCGGGTGGGGTGAATCCGCAAGGGCGTCCCGTGTCACGGCCACAGGCAGAGGAGGAACACCGCGGTGGTTTTAGCCGGTAAGAGGCCGTCACACTTCCACGTCGTCCCCACGAGGTGGGAAGGAAGACCATGAGGATTTCCATCACGAAGAGAATGCAATCTACCTCTATAAACCGGACATTCCAAATTACTTTACTAAGAATTTTGCTGTAAAAAGTAGACTTTTCAAGGTTACGCTCTATGCGGGCTTAACTTAAAGAACAGGGCCCAATCTAAATCAATTAGTAGATACAGATGAGACCGATTAACATGAGATTTGTAGAATCGAAAAATGAACATTGTAACTTAAAAGTTCTTCTAATGCCGATAATTCCTTTGCTACCGGTAAATGGAGACGTCATTGCTTTATTTTTTTTTATTTGTACCAAACGATTCACGCGACTCTTTTGTGTTGTGCTTTGAACTAATATATTTTTTGCCAATGAACATCTTTACTTGTGAAGACCACTTTTTGGAATGGTCTATTATCGCCATCAAATCATTACAAGTACCGCAATTCAGTGTATTAAATACGAAAAACTACAAACCTAAGTCGACAGATATTACACTTCGCTAAGAGTTTTATTTTCTGTTGAACAAAAAAAAATACTGGTACTGTCAATTTAGATCGTGATGCAACGGTTGGTATCATAACTGCTTCGGCAACGTTTGTTGTCTCTGTTTTTACAATACAAACTTTGATAAGCCCATCTCACTCCCACACGCAAGCGACACATGCTTTTTGATTGGACCATCAACCTGTTTGTATAGGTGTTTCATCGAGAGATGGAATCGAGTCGCGAGTATCCTGTGGACATTTTTTACGCTTATTATAAATAGTGTCTCTGGCAATAGAAAAATAAGGACCTATAGAACGACACGGCCTTTTAAATACAGTTGGAAAGCTTTGTTAAAATCTTTGTGTGGGAATTCAGTGGTCATAATGACATTTTTGTGACTTAATTAATGCCCTTCAGCTTGAATATGTTGCGCCCCTTTGTTCCCATCAAAAGCCAGGCTATTATTTAACTTTCAACGGCATGTTGTGCCCATAGCCAGTGGTTTATTACCTGAGCATGTCTCGCTAATTAGGTTTTTGAATTTTTTTCTTACGTGGTTTCTGATCAAAAACATTTTTTTTTATTTAATCAATCTTTCGTGTACTTTGTTAACATCAACACCGCATTAATAAAATTACATGGTATTAAACAAGTACCGTTTGTTAAATAAAGCATGCCGGCGATACTCCAGTTCCATTTCCCAATTCGACCCTAAAGAATGTAATTAGCCGTTGCTCAAGTGTTCCGCTCGATCAATCTTTGTTTTGGGATTCCAATCTTTTTGTTTTATCATTGAACGTCTTTATTACGTGTCATTAGAGTCTACTAAATGGAGTGAAACAACGGGAATCTTTCAATTAACGCTGACGACAAATGACGTTTGCGGCTCATCGGGCAGGAACGATCGGTCGGCCAGTGTTTAAGACACGTGAACAGTCACCATGCGTCCATGGAATTAAGTAACTTCACCAGATAAATTCGAAAGATAATGTTTTTATAAATATTACGTATAAAATTTTATCTGCTGTGTTAGTTATGCTCTTTTTTTACTGGCCAATGGGTTTAGCAATGTATCACTGATACGTATCTGTTTGAAAACATAAAAGCTTGCGTTTAACCGGATAACCTAGTTACATGAGTAAAGATTTCGCAAGTTTTAAGCTTCAAGATGATTCATTTTACATCAGCGATATTCTGATCAGTAGTTACTGGGTAGTTTTTATTCAGGACTGGTTATGATTGCTTCGAACGTTATCGGGTATATTTTTTATGTCGTGAGATTGAGCGAGACGAAATCGGGTTTCCTCCGGCTTGTCTGACCGCACCAGGATCTATCCTGCGGCTTCTTTGAATGTGCTCGAGCACCGTGTCGTTACTCCCCTCTCCCTCCCCGACCAGACCACCGCACTGTCGAAACCTCGGTCCTCGGAACCACGGTCTATCGTCTTTTGTTTGTTAAACACAATACAAAACCAACACGTAATGGGTATACGGCACTCTTGTGTTTACTCTTTTTTGGTTCTCGACCGGTGTAGTCACACTGATTTATCACAAATAAAAGTTGCTCCAGTTCGAGATTTATGTATGAGCACCAATTACCTCTATGTTGCAATTGTGAACGAACGAAAGCGTGATGTAATAGTTTTATAGCTTAAACATGACGAATAGATTATAATGGGTTATTATGACCAGGCCTAAATGGTATCTTATTTTATCGATGTTTACTGTCACCACAATGGTGAAGTAACAAGTTTATTGGGTCAAATATTGGCGGAAGTTATGAGAAACCACTAGATTTAGCAATGGCGAGCATTTTTGTATCTAAAAAAACGTCTAACTGGTATATTAACCATTGAAGCAAGTAATCGATCGAAATGTAATAACTGAACAATTGAGTGCACTTATCAATACTTATCTAATTCTGGGATGTCAGTATCAGGCCAATTGTTCATTGAAAGTTCTGCCCCTTTCAGAATTATTTAATGCCACTTGAAAATTATTGTTTGTGTAATATGTAATTTTAGTTACGATACAATTATTTAGAAGTTTAATGTTTCTACTCTACCATCAAAAAATTTTCGCATGAGTTGCCAAATCGCGTAGGTAAGTTAATGATGACTCAAAAACAAAACTCGGAGACATGCAGGAAACGACACCTCATTTTATAAATATTTTACCTGTTGCCATGCACCAAGCCTTTATGAATATGTTATTTTATACTTAAACATAATTGCTTAGATCCCTATCATTATTGTGCACGGCGGGATGGCTCCCGGCAAGGGAACTAATCTCGCTTGGTCTTTCGGTCGCGTGAAAAAACTTGGGTCTTTCTAATCGTGGGAAGTTCCGACAACTTTGTTTTGGATAAATCCCATTATGTTTCGAATGACTCTATTTGAAGAAAGTGTTACTTTTGCTACTGATCTTCGTCTTCGTTTCAAGCAATTTGTTTACCATTACATTGCTCGATTGTTGTCGATTTAGCTTTAAAGAAAACGTGACCGTTTACTGCAGTTTCTTTTTTGTCCTTTTTGTCAGCATTGTCTATAAAAACTTCCAAAACTATCAATTAATCTTCTATTATATTTAAATGTGCTATTACGTCTTTGATGTTACACACTCCGATTTACTAATGGACATCTAATTAGATGGTACGGTCTGTTTCCTGCTTTGTTGGATTTGGACAGGTTGAATTCCCACCCAGAATTTATGTCTATATTTCAAAAGGTTTTCATTTGTTATCCTAAAGTCTAGAGAAAAGTCGGAACTGGGAGACATGATTAAAAAATAATACTACCTATGTAAAAAGATCAAGTTTCATATTTACTAAGTGCATTCGATGTGTACTTACGTTGTCTTTTCTCATCGTCACACTAGCTACACACGAACCAACGGTCACCCGATACATGCGTCATACCTCCGGATGTGGTACCCTTACATCTGTAGAACCTGTTTGAGACAACGTACTTTTTGTCCCACTATCTCGTCCATTTGTTTGCCGACGCAGCCATTAGCCGACTGTTTGATGTTAGATGTTCTGATAGAGGAATGGGTGCGGTTTTATTCATATAGCCTTGCGATTTCTGGGAAGGTATGAGGTAAAAACTAAGATTCGCTACGTTAATGGAGGCTTTAATGAGATGTTTTGACATTCGTTTTGGGATTGCTATTATGTGTTAAGTTTTTGTTGAAAATAGCTTTGAACTCATCAGTTTTCTGCTAAACATCTTTGAATGTCTGTAATTATTTATACAATATAGATTTTTTTATTAAGCTATCAACTTATTACACCGCTTTTATGTGCGATCTTTGATATTTTACTTACGTCCGCGTCTGTCTCAATAGTGTTATTAAATTATCATTGTAATATTACCTTATATTAAACATCGCCATTTCTGCTAAGCATGACAATAAAATGATCCAACGCTTAAGTGACTAAGTAGTCCGCATCGGTACTAAACATCTCCGCACCATTCACTAGTATGAGAACAGAACGATACTATAAAGTTTAAATTGCATTTAAAGCATGGTTCACATGTTCCATATTCCCGTTCTCCCACGTAGTCCCCTTACCACACGCGATCATCAATCTAAGGCCGGAACAATAGCCGTTGGAAGACTTAAGAGCCGCGAATTTTTCGAACCGAGTCGCAGACATGTGATGAGTGAAATAGTATTTGGAATCGCTGATGTGTGAATAACTTTCGATTTTAGTGGTTGAGAAAGCTTTGTACGGTACCGGCGATAGGTGTTTTGTTTGAATAACGAGTATTGACTCTTTTACTTCACCTATTGTTAGGGTTTAATGATGTGTTATTTGATGCGTCATTTTGTTGTCATGCTGTGGTCGCGATAAATAGGAAGCTATATTTTCTACTTTTTTTTCTTTCATCTAGGTCCTTTGCTTATGAGCCTGAGGTTAGTAGGTACAAAACTGCATACGTATGGATTATAATCGATGTTATTTATAGTTTAGCTTATCGTCTTTAAATAGAAAACTTACTATTAGAAATTCGGTCTTCAAATCAGCTTAAGATTCATACCTCCAAGGTACCTGCACGTTAATACATCACGAGTCTATCTTATTAGAAAACCAAACACAAATTTGGAAAACCAAACACAAATTTGGCGTTTTAATCACTGTTACACAAGTTTTATTCAAAAATTGATGATTATTACTTTACTTGAAAATTAAATGTTTCGATTTCAATACACAAACCCCCAAGCAGTAATTAAAGCGTTCAAAGAGATCAAAGTTAAGTCTACTGAAGATCTCTGGGGAATGTCTGTTAGGGTGTGTAGGTATTTAATAGAGACTATAGCGCCTCATTTGGCTTTCATTTTTAATAAAAGTGTAGATCACGGAGTTTTCCCGGATTTAATGAAATATAGTAAAGTAGTTCCATTGTTTAAATCCGGTGATAGTGCAGAACCCAATAACTATAGGCCGGTCTCTATTTTACCAGCGCTCAGCAAAGTGTTTGAAAGGCTGATGCTTTCTCAGATGTTGCGTCACTTTAACATGCATTCTATCTTTCATGATCAACAATACGGATTCACCAAAGGTCGCTGCACTACTGACGCGGGAGTAGCTCTAATTAAGCGGGTGTTCGCCTCTTGGGAAGAAGCACGGGATGCCATCGGCATATTTTGTGATCTATCGAAGGCATTCGACTGTGTTGAACATGAGACGCTATTGCTGAAGCTGAAACACTGTGGCATTCGGGGGACGTCGCTAAATCTGTTGAAATCATACCTTCAGGATAGGCAACTTTAGGTACAAGTAAATAAAGTAAATTCACAGGGTGCTAGCATATCTATGGGTGTACCGCAGGGCTCGATACTAGGTCCATTCTTATTTTTAGCGTACATAAATGACTTACCCCATTTATTTAAAAATGAACCGCAGTTGGTATTATTTGCTGATGACACTTCATTAGTTTTTAAAATTAATAGACGCACAAATAGTTATGACGACGTAAATAATGCCCTAATGCAAGTTCAAAATTGGTTTGACTGTATTATTGTTCTTAAGGTTATTTTCTTTCTTGATCACTTTGACTGGATTTTGGTGTTACATTGTTCTCGCACAATCCAAACAGCAAAACTATGTAACTAGTAAATTGTATTGTGAACCTGATTGAAAAAGAGTAACTTATGGAGTTTCTTGCTCGTTCTTCTCCATAGGAATCTACACCTTGGCATGAGCAAATAGCTTCACTTTTAATATTAATTTTATTTTGACGTTCAAAAGTGCCATTCTGGCCTAATTGAAATAAATGCTTTTGACTTTGACTGACTTTAATCTTTCCGGTAAAACAAGTTTGTCTATAACTTTTTTAATAGTCGTTGCAGTTGAGTGGGTGTTATAAGCTTTTTGTCCGCCTGTTTATAATTCTTAATAATCTATAAAATGCGATTCTAAACGTACGCTAATCTAAATCAGTTTTGAGGTAGTAAGGAAACCTGTTCGTTGATGTCATTCTCCGAAAATAACTCTACTGCATGCAAGTCGTTAGGCCAAACCCTACTAATTTGGAGACTTTTTGTGGGTTTATACTTAAATGGTAATACTTGGACGGGACATCAACGGTTATACCATTTTTGGATCGTCATTGAAGGTTCGGTTCGAAAATTCTCTAAGTGGAACTCCTAAACGGTAGTCAGTCAGAATGAATGGCACCAGGTTTTCCAACCGCAGGTCTAGTCTAGAATGTGACTTGTGGGATGCATTGCTAACTTTAAAGTTAAAAATAGTGAGCTCGTCAGGTTTGAATGATTGGCATCTAGATTAATGAAGATACACAGAATAGACGATTCAAATAGATCGCCTTTGTTTAGTTCTCCCACGAAATGCGATAACGGAACAGCACTAAATGGTAGGCAACTACTTAACTACATACGTCACTGTTCTAAGTGCGAACATCCAACGCATTATTTGTTCGTGAGAGAGTAAATTGAAATGTATGCCAAGTTGACAGCTCAATGAGACATAGTTTAATCGAAACAATGTCATTGGCAGAAGCTGCAGTTGATTGGTTTATCGGCAGTTTTTGTTTGGGTAGCCCGTAATGCTAATTTAGTAGTACTGTTATTTGAAATGTTTAAGAGTTTGTGTATGGCGAAACAAATGGATGGATAGCTCGTCTTTTCCCTTATTAGAATGAAATAAACGAGAACACGTACTTGGTTTACTGCAAAAATTAGCTGTATTTTAGCTTTCCGAAGACGGAATGATCGTTAATGTTCATTTATTTCCATAGGGAGTTGTATCATTAGTTTTATCAGTCAAGGACATGCCTTCTGCTAACGTCCACTGACTTGTCTCAGGGCTAGTGTTGAAAATTTTGGAATGAATTTATCGTGTGGTGGAATTCTATATTGAGTGATGTACTTTCATGATGATCATCATGTACAGAAACTTGAATTCACAGACTAGACAGGCTTTGAATCAGACCAATGCAACAGTCAGAAATAAGTTTCATTTCCATATTTCAGATAATACCGGCTCTTAAATAACGATTACGTGGTTTGACCTTCTTTTGCTTTTTATCTCATTTCACTTTTTATTAATTTACATGGCATTTAGTTGTTCACTTACCGTTGAGCAATTTAGTGGCTTTTTTATTGAACTTTTTGAGGTGTGTTGACGTGGCAACATAACTTTTGAAACTGTGTTTTAACCGACTTTAGATTACTAAGTTGATAAAGTTTAGGCTGCCCCAGTCCCCTATACCAATGTGTAATTTGCGACTGCGGATTTATGTACGATTGTCGAATATTTTTTTGTATTTTTCGATATAAACTATTAGTAATCATACGAAACATAGAACATTTAACGCATCTAACGTTAAGCAAAAGACACTTTATTAGAACTAGAATCATAATTAGCTACCCTTTATGAACAGCTTATCTAAAATTATGTAAGTTGTAGCGTTAAGCCCTTTCATTATATGTAAGTTTTAACCGACCTGATTTCCTGTTTCAAGTTTTAATCAATTGGCTCATAAATAAACTGGTAATAAATATCACTTACGGATATTATGATTTTCACTAACATTCTTTCTGGTTGATATTTTGAGAAAGGGGCTGACGATACGCGACTTTTTTGTCTTAGTTCAAATACATATTTGCTTGTAATAAAATGAAAGCTATCTGTCATCCCTTTATTTTATTATTATTAATCATTTATTTCAGACCTAGAGTCCATAAACTGTTATTAACAATGAGCTTAACCTATTGTTAGTAATTTAATATAATATAAATAAACAAAACTAATTCTACTAGACAGCCGCGTGCAGTCTAATCCAATGGCCCAACATTGGACTATTCCATTTATCACACAATACGCTCAAGATGCTGTGTGAACTGCCACGCATTCTACTGAGGAGGGACGCGCAACGTATTATACATAGTGTTTATTTTTTACAATATCATACGTGGATGGTGCGAACGAATTACCTTTTCACTATTAAACACGTCTTCATCGATTCTTTTACGCTTGAATCAATACAATAGCCTGTAATTAGCACGTGATCACTAAGGTCATCTCCTGTCAAACTTATAATTAATAACTTTTTCGCGTGATCAATTATTATAGGAACCTTAATTAACATTAATATAATTAATCTGTGATTTCATAGTGGAACGTGTATTTTATACATATAGATACTCGTGAAGGACATTTCCTTGAGTCACTGAGAAAATAATAATAATCATAATCAAAAACTGAAAATATTAATAAAATAAGAGAAGAAACTGAACACGTGTATAATTAACATATAGATAAATTCAAGTCTGCATATAATTAAAATAAATTATAGACAGCAATAAGAACTGAATACGTCATAGGTCAAGAGTAAAACGCTGAACTTGAAATTATTGATAAAACCAAAGCCATCGCCGTATAAGGTAATAATGTCAAAAACATACATAATTAATATTTATTATGGAAATTAAAAACAAGGTGATATGCTACGGTATCAAATTACAAACGAATTAGAAGAATAAATATAGTTTAATCGTCTACAACACAAGATAATTTCTGAATATACACTTATTTAAAAATACGAAAGGCAGCACATTAACTCAAGTAAGAAAACGCACGCCACTATAGCTGTATTCTCGTGCCAATAGTTGAGGTGACGCCACCAATCTGATTCCCTCACGGCATGCAACTTTATCGCTTCCGCCTGCACCGGAGCGGGCGCCGCGAACCCAAGTAATAGAGGGTCTTATCTGAGACAAAAGGACCGACGCCACTATACCATGTTTTAGTCCGTTTACCCTATTTATAGGATGTTGTTTTTGAATGGTCCTTAGTCCCGATAACAATAATATCCATATTTATTTTACGTCCATGTCTGCTGTTTAAGTGTTCTATAAAAGATATCTAGAAAGTATCCGTGGCTATATTTGTTTCTGCTTTATCTATTCCTGTATTAAGGTGCACTTTCTTTTGTTTCAGGTTAGTATTTCATTCAACTATTTCTCAGACATCGCTATCAAGTACTCCAAGCTGTTTGGTAAGCGATCGTATATTAACTTGCTTTCCCAATTAATCTTCTTTATCCCTGTGTTTCACTTGCGTATCAGTACCTGTGTTCGTAAAGGAAACTAGTCCTGCGTTCCTTGCGACCATTATTGATGATTTAGATAGTTTGTTGCTGGTCTTGTCGCTTTAAACTAAATGTTGATACTATTCGTATCAGAGGAGTCTTACTAATTTTACCCTCTCTAAGGCTTTCAGAAAGATACATTCCTTATCCTGATGTGATGTTTTAAGTCAGCAACTTTACAATAACAATATATTCCTTTTGGTCTCATTTGAACAAACCTATAACATTCTTATGAATAATTCGTGATATAATAGTTCTAAGTGGTAAATTCGCATTTCGTGACATCTTTACCGCTATTCCGTAGTCATACAGTTCCCAGACCGTTCACTCAGCTTCTATTCACGGCTATTACACTATTACGAGCTTTTATGCAAGCAGAAATAAAGTCAGTCACATCATCGGAGTTCGAACAATGTCAAGTGTTGGCTCACAAGCATTTTCCCGTTGCATTCATTGCCATAACGTTCAGCGATTCACCTATTTCGTCTAATGTTTTTATGCAACGCGATTTGTGCATAAACTCATCCATTATTGGTACTTATGTATTCCTAACATGATTTTTAAATCGTTTCAGATTATATGACATTTGAATTGCTGATCGTGGGTTTTGAATTTTGATTTTGTTCACTTCATTGTTGTGCTTATAAAGGTATACTGCTTTGCTTAAATCTTTATTGTTAATTTACTTGAAAGTTATTTAAAATGTGGGACTTGATGAATTATAAAAAGTAACCATAATTCTCTAATTATATATACCTCTGTATATTATCGTTTCCTTGTTTCTAATAAGCATATATTAGAGGTATAGTCAAGTTCTAACTAAGTAAGTAAGCATGATAAGTCTTCCTTAATTTAGTACAAGTATAGTAATATTTAACTTCTCGTATGAAAAAATAACTATGGCATAAAATAGCGGATATTAACCGTAAGACCTCTTCATAATAACAACGATTTTTTCGGGATAGTTAATCTATTTTAAAGACACAATGAATACCACGGAACATTATATTAATTAGCTCAGTGGCTTCCTGCCTCGCACAGCAAAACTGTGGAATGATCTGTCGTCGGCGGTATTTCCGAACCGATACGACCTTCAAACCTTCAAGAAAAGTGCGTACTCCTTTTTAAAAGGCCGACAACGCACCTGTGTCTCCTCTGGTGTTGCGGGTGTTCATGGGCAGATCCATCTCAGGTGATCCATCTGCTCGTTTGCCTCCTATTCTATAAAAAAATGTCTTTTATAAACCATAATTATGCACTTTCTCTCAATGTCAACAAATACCATCAAAATGACCTACACAATTTTGCATCGCACATTTGTCACACAACATAATCTCGTGCATCTAGCAGTCTGCGCACGCGCCCGTTGACATGCATGCCACGCACGAATCGGATAGCATCGCGAACATTGGTCCCTCGTGTTTACAAGGATTAGGATTATCAATATCCTATTTATTTAATTCAGTTTGCTGGACTTTTGTTTTGCTGATATGTAGGTATGACAAAATACCTTTACGTTCTCGTCTTTGTCTTACATTTGTTTATAGGAATATGAAATCTAATGTGGTATAAAAATAGCGTTTAAATACCATATTTCAGTATTATTTGCCTCCAGCTCCAGATAGCTATGAATGGCATCGAGCACTTTCGCCTTAGCTATTTAATAATCTTGATTATAACTTGATTCAATTTAACTTTCCAAGTCAATTCTTTTGTTCGAGTAAAGATCATTCGATAACTTTGTCAAATTCACGTCATTCAAATGTCTATTTTAATTTTTTTAATTGAGAAGAAATTAGAAAATGTTATACTGAAATTGGTTCTTGACTCTTTGTATGCTTTTATTCAAGTAATGAGATAGGATAACCAGAATCATTTGTGTTTTCCTCTTGAAGTATGGAGGTTTACATGCAATTATTTAGATACAGTCCATTATTCAAATGACTCCTAAGTCTTACGCAATCCGTGATGAGATGGAGGTACTCAGATTAGCACCCGAGATAAAGTCACGGATTGCGAACCACATTTTTGGTTTTTATAATAACAAAGACACATTTAAATATTCATGAAGGTTTGTTAACTTCAAATCAAGGTTTATAGTCTTAAATTACGATCGTTAAATCGGTCAAATTACAAACAAAATTATTGGAATCTTCCGCATTCCTTCACAAAGCAGCAATTAGGTACTACGTGATCAACTTTCGAATATTTTAGGAGAGGTTGTTTCTAGCAAATTGCGTTCCATTGCCATTTTTGGTCCTTTAATGGGTTATTTTAAAAGCAACTTAGATGAAATCGTGTAGTGTACGTACATACGTCACGGTGCCTGACGGTTGCTCGGGTCACTGCCCCTGAACTCGTCTGCATTTCCTCTATTTACTGGTTTACTGGTGTACTAACCTCATGTTCGGGCTTATTTAGGGCGTGAATTGAATGAATATGCATTGTTTAAGGCAAAGCGTAGTAATAAGTAGGCTCTATGAAATGAAGAATATGCATTTATGCAGACGATAAATTCTATTAAAGACAAAACGGTGATATAATCATTGGTGCAAGGTCTGTCTAGAAATGGGTTAACTTGCTGTCCTAGAACCCACTAAAAATTCATGGAAGAAGATTAGAAAATGAAAGCACTACGTAAAACTATTTACCTGCTTAATGACACTGTAATCTCAAAGAGTGTGGTTGCGTTTCACGGCAATTTTTGTCCTATTATTTAATAAAATCATTTGAAACGTAACATGCGAAATGTCATCACGAACTATACTTTTAGCACATTATCATCTTATTAACTAGTTCTTGTGTGTGTCGTGGTGGCCTGGAGGTTTAAGACGCTCGCTTCTCATGCATGAGGGTGCGGGGTCGAAACCTACCAACGGCAAGTACCAATGTGACTTTTTCCGAGTTATAATTATGTACTTTCAAAGATTATTTAGACACCACTGACAAACGGTGAAGGAAAAACATCGTGAGGAAACCTGGACTTATAATTTCTATCTAAAAGTTTGAAATCGCCAACCCGCATTGAGCAAGCGTGGTGATTAACGCTCTAACCTTCTCCGTGTGAGAAGAGGCTTTGCTCAGCAGTGGGCATTTATAGGCTGTTGATGATGATGTTGAACTAGTTCTGGCATCTAACGATCGTGTGCGAAATAACCCATCTGTTTGTGGTGAAACCTGCGCGCTGACCTTTGACACTAAATCCAAGATGGCTGCCTAGCTGTCAAACTAAATACTCTTACTTTCCTTATCTGTTAACAAATCATATTTTACCGTTTCATAGCCTCTTTGAACGACTCATTGTGCCTTTGATTCGGAGATACTATTGTGAAATCATTTTAAAAGAATTAGCACTCTTTGTTGGCAGAGAATGACGGACTACCGGTGGTATATTGATTGTGTAATTCACACCTATGAATTATGCCTTTTCTAGCGCATCTGACTATAAAAGAGCATCTATTATTAAAGCATGTGGCATTTAAGCTTTCAGTTATACTGAATAAGCATTTCTAATTCGCAAATAATAGTGAATCAGTTTCCGATAATATCGGTTAAGCTATGGCGCGTTATTTGAGTCCATAAACGTAAAGTGCCCATGCAAATCTGATACCGTATTCAAAGTGGAATTATTTAGGCTTTGAAATTTCGCCGAGATGTATTTATTGGTCAAACATGACATTACGAGGAAATCGGAATGAAAAGTTACGTGATTTTATTGTATTTGTTGCATGCGCTATGTTATGGTTCATTTATCATTGCCAACCTCGATTCGTCGGCCGCAGTCAAGCCATAGAAATTGAGCATTGCAGTTTCCTTAAACGTCCGTTCGTCTCTTATGATTGATATCTGAAGTGTTTCTGCTATTTTTTACTGATTCATGTCATCCGTTTAAGTTACGACTTGAGTGAGGTGTTTCTTATGAATCAGTGAAGAACTTGTTTGTAGTTTTTATGGGTTTGTTTTATTCATTAGTCGTCGTTCAAAGAACATTCTTGTTCAGTGCTTTAAATTTTTTAAGTATCGGCTCATGAATTTTAATTTGACGAGGTTTAAGTCGTGGTCATTTTTAAACGTTGAAGTTTGTGTTGTTCTGTATGTCAGGGACAGTTGAGATTAGCTTCAGAATCTTGCTTTGTTATTCAATAAAGATTGTAAGGTATTGAGGTTCATGAGTTTAATGAGGTTGATTTTATGGTCTGGTTAGGTGTAACCGGCCATAAATGTCCATAACATTTACGGCTTGAACTCTGTCTTCCTGTAGAATACTGTTTCTTAGCTTTTTCATCGCGATTTTATTATCATTCGTGATTAAGTTTAAAATGATTGTGGTACTAACTTATAACGTCTTTACTGTAACCTAATTAATGTCACTCCTACATTATCATATTGTCGGAACTATTGTAACTAAACCTTCAGTATCCTATTATGTCAGATGTCTTAAATACGTAGATAAGTAAGATCTTCAACCTACTCGAAGTTTAAATGTATTAATGAAAAGCATAGAGTAGCATCCCACGCTACTCGTAAGGCTAATGAAGTAACGGTGTTTGTAAACAATGAACCAGAAACATGTATCTGTTCGTAATGTTGGAACCTTAGAACGGTACGCAATACCGGGTCTAGTTGTACCAGTCAGAATTACGATGTAAGTGCGTTCAAATGGTAGTTATGCAACATTTTCGCATGTCCCCCTTGTCTACCGAAATTTTGTTTAGAAATGTTTGTTTGATCTTTGACTCTGAAGGTTTAATCTGAATGTCATAGAGAAGTAAATAATATTCCTTGGATTTGAGCTTAAGGATAATGTTTATCAAGAAAATATTTTTAGTGCCTTCTCAGATGTAAACCTTTGATGTACCTAAATATATTAATTACCTAGTACTATACTGCCTCGGTTGGTGGAACTGTGGTCCTGTGAAACCAGATTTATACCAGGCACTATCAACTTTCAAGTCTCATCATGAACCTTGCCAGGTTCTTAAGATTAGAGCACCATACTTCTCAACTATAATCGTAAACTCTCTTTATTTGTTTACCATGGAAAGTTGGCCTTTGTGCCCATCCACTGGGTGCCATATAACTGCTTCATAAGCTTTCTTAATGCAACGCAATGTTTCTCAACTTAGAACAACGTGGCATGAATAAGTACTTGTACTGCCTGTAAGGTCGGAGGTTAAGCAGAAGAACTGTCAATACACAGGTGCTTACCTGCCCGCTAATTATGTAACCAATCCGGCAACTGCAGTCTACTGCATTGACCAATTGGGGTCGCCTTACGACGTACCTATCTCAATATCTTTCATGGTCAGTGAAGCATGTCATTTGCTTTGCAGATATTTAGTAGATGTTTTTTGAATTCTATTTCGAAGTGTGTATAGGTTTTGCAGTTTTTTTTTTGTAAAATACATTGCGTGGATGTTCATAATCTGTAATGTTTTGCTCAATATGGTCAACTTAGCCCTCGTTAGTAATAGTAAGACGTTTTTGGCCAATCACCTTACGAAATAGACAAGTTCTTGGCCAGTTTTATAACAATATAGGTATTGGACAGTTTTTTCATTTGTCTATACGCTGAATTTACTTCAAATCTTAACAATTGCAAGGACACTCTCGCTTTTACTTTAGTCCTCGTGTACTTAACACGACATTACCGGAAGAGAACAATTTTAGTATCTGCCAGGCTGTTTAAGAAGTGGGACTGACTTTCTATATTGCACTGTCGGTCCTACTTGATAAACTTCGCAAGCTGTTTATCATGTACCACCATCATCTATACGGCTATGTAGTAAGATGCTTGTATTATTCAATCGTTCGTTGAGATGCAGCTACAATGGTCACATAGAATATGTGATACTGACATTTCGAATGGTATGTTAGGATTTTAGGCTATTGTAGAACAATTTAGAGTATGCTTACTCAAAAATCCTGTTGTTAGACAGTTTTATTTGGCACGTCAAGATAATCTACTCCTTTCTAATTTTTCTCTTCGTCTTTTACTTTAGAGTCTAATACTTGGGTAACAAAAAACTGCAAAAAACAAATTCTCATTTGAGGAAAAATTTACATGTCAAAATGATTTATTATTATTCGAAACTTTATAAACCATGTTTGGTGTTGCCAAAATACTTATTTACTAAAAGTAGGTGGACAGTTAAGCATATAGATGGAAGTGTGATAAAAAGAATGAGGATAACGAATTTACATACATTGATGAAAAGTTTGCGGAAGGTCGTTAACCCTTTGGACTGTGTCACTTATGTATGCTCGTCTTGGAGGTATTTGTTTGAGCAGGTGAAAGTTTTGCGATAAATGTTTCTTATGATGCGTTTTTTTGTGACTAACATTTTGGTAACAATATTGACCTCTAAAATTTTGTTGGTCGTCTCGTTTTGTGTAAATATTCAATGCGGAAAACCTACGTGTGCTCAGTAGGTATTTTCTAAAGAAGTATCATTGATGAATCTGTGGTATAAATAATAGAAATACTACCATATTTTTTATATCTTCTCGTTTAATAGATCGCATTTCCACTGCTATCAAAGCAACATTGTAAGTCACAACCCTAAACGCATCTACATGGTAATAGTACAGTCTACCGACTTCCTAATAGAAGCAGTTCGTTATCACTTCGTGTTGTATAAACTTTAGCAAGTACACGTCCACATACATGACCGGTAAATTGCAGTCTCTTGGTATTGTATCTCAAAGTAGGTCCCGCTAACTAGTGTTCATAGGTTGATAATACTGTATTGGCTATTGTAAGAGCTTTATCATTTACTGAGAGATAATTTGGGAGATAAAGTTAGCCATGTTATCTTAAAAGAAACATGTGGCTAGAGAGTAAATTAGCCGTTTGATACTGTTGATTTATGTATTGTACTAGTGTAGGCTTATTAACTTGGGTCCGTTTGGTTATTTTTCGTTCCTTTCAACATTCATTTAGAAATCCAAGGACCAGTGATTGGCCTTTGTTCGGGAATAGGGTAGAAGCCTAATTTTTATTTTAATGTCCGTCTAATAGATTATAATTATTTGAAATCATTACACACGTAATTTTTATTTGCTTACAGAAACGAATACTTTCGACGATCTATTGATTTGAAATGTCGCGTGACGTCACTTCTTATACGTAGGTAGAAATGACGTTTAAGCCCCCCACTCCTAAACTTTGATTCGTTTTATCTAAGTATTGTTTTGTTATTCGAGAAAAAAAGAAAAAACGTTTCTAATATTTTGTCATTACCTAACTTACGGCCTAATTAGATTTTTAATTTTCAAACCCTGTCATCATCCCAATAAAATGATCGTGGCAACCAACCCTGAAGTAACAGCAGATATTGCAGCTTAGTAATCACCAGTAGATTAAGGAGTGGATATTTAGGAAACTAGATACGAATTAATTTATTAATTTACCCACGTTTAAGTAACCCATAGGAGTAAGAACACGATTACTGAATCTATAACAGCAGTAGCAAGCTATCTATTATATTATCATCACGATTTAGGATTCCAGATATCAGTATTCATTCCTAATTTATTATTCATATCGACATTTTGAAACTGCGTTGATTTACTCGACGTACCTTATTTTCGAACGAACTATCTAGTACCTTACTTGTTACGCATAAGGATTGTTTGTGAAAACACGCAGTAAAACCAATAGAATAATGGTTCTTGTCATTTCGAAAACGATATATTATTAATATTTCTTCTATGTGCTTTGTCTTGTTTGATAATAGTGTAACAAAACGTAGCAATACGGATTGGAACTTTGGACATTGTGATACAAAGGGGAGCAAATAGTTTATTTGCTGTACATTTTATTAACCAGTTCTGATTTAAAATCTGTATTCAATGTTTCTGAATTGGGTTTAGGGTTCGAAATTTCAAGAAGAATTGCTTGTTCTAGAATTTTCTTGGTTATGTAGGAATGCAGTCGTTGAAACTGCATAAATCTCTCACATCGATCTCTAGGCTTTGCATCATGTAGAAATCAACACGACCTACTACATATGTATTTAATGGTAAAGAAGAGAGGCTCATATTCTCTGCTGAGTAGTGCTGCTCATGAATATGAGCCTCTAGCATGGTTTGAAACTAGTCTAGTTCCTCGTCAAATAATTACGTGAGTAAGCCGAAAAACATAATAATTAATTTAAATGTAACGACCATTACCTTTAGTTTACTCTGTTATTGTTCTTATCTTTCAATTCCTACTTCAATGATTGGTCGCTACAAAAAATGATTTGATGAAATAACCACTAATTTGAACCTTATTGTGTTACACTAACGAAGCATTAAATAAAACGTAAGACTGTCCCATAAATAGTGCCCAAACATCTGTAAAAATCAATTCACGTTTAATGAATGCACGTTGAATGAGACTCATTTTTATTTCCTCATGGGGCTTCTGTCATTAACGAACACATCCAATTAGTGGTAACCAACTAACCTTTAACATTGGATATAAAAAAATGCGTTACACTATTAAAGATGTCCACAATCCAATTTTCTAATCGATTTAATCAGTTAGAACCTTTTATAAAAAAAATGGTCTGCTAATTAATAGCGATGGTTCATTGGTAGAAAATGCCGTCTGGTATTAAGTCTATCCATGTATGTCCTGTCATATTCCTACACATATCGACTCTATTGAATTTCAAATTTAATTTAATTAATTGGTCGCAACTTTTATGTTATGTTGCTTGAACTTGTTCGAATGTTATATTTTTTTTATATAACACATTCTAACCGTTTTATGTGCATGCTGTGTTAGCCAGTAAGTAGTTATTACACTTACCAAAGTATAATTTGTAATGATGCAATGAATGTATGACTGTAAATAACTGTTGGTTAACCTAATAAATAAATAAATGTCTGTTCATACTTAAAGTGTAAATATATAAATTGCCGTTGTGGATGTTTAAGATGTCCGCTTCTTATGCATGAGAGTGCGGGTTCGAAACCTACCAACGGCAAGTACCAATGTGACTTTTTCCGAGTTATATGTACTTTCTAAGATGATTTAGACACCACTGGAAAACGGTGAAGGAAAATATCGTGAGGAAACCTGGACTTATAATTCTAATTATAAGTTTGAAATAGGTACATGATTGACTGTCGTTGTATTTTTTTTAGTATTTTTTATTTTTCAATTTAATATTAACTATTACACAATTAAATATATACAATACAAGATAAAAATTAATATATACAACTTAAAATATATAAAAAAAAATTTTAAAACTAAAATATTTACACCTTAATAAAATAATAATAATAAATCATAAGGCATCAAAGAAAACATTTTCCTCATCGCTACCGTGAGTTTGAAATTGCCAACCGACATTGAGCAAGCGTGGTGATTATTGTTCAAACCTTTTCCACATGTGAAGAGGCCTTTGATCGGCAGTGGCCACTTATAGGCTGTGGATGTAAAATATATATAATCTATACATATAATAAAATTGTAGAAAAGTGCTGTCTGTACATTGAAAATAAAAATAAAAAAAATAGCAGGGGCTATTGTTATGTCGATTTCGAACCCAAAAATGTAACTAACTTTTTTTGTCTGTTCACGCTAATCTCAGAAATGGCTTATAAATATATATATATTTAACAGGGTGCGGAAAAGGTGATAGTGGTTTTATTCCTCAGATTCGTCTCATTCCAAAAAAAATTCCGTTTAATTTTAAACGAATTCAGTTTCCAGTGAGCCTATGTTTCGCCATGACAATTAATAAAGCTCAAGGTCAGACTCTAAAAGTTGTGGGTATAGATCTAAGTATCAGCTGTTTTTCGCACGGTCAATTGTATGTGGTGTTAGCAATCCCAGCAGCCTGTATGCTTTCACCCCCGATGGCCATACGTCTAATATTGTATATAGAGAAGCATTACAGTAAAGTAGGTTTTTTAGCTACCCAAAATGACTGTGATTATGATCCAAATCTAAAAAAAAAACGCTGCACATAGTCACTATTCTACGCGAACGAAGTCGCGGGCACAGCTAGTAATGAATAATATGGCTATAATCTTAGTTCCCTAATCATTCAAGTGTAAACACACTGTAATATATTATCAGCTATTGACAAGAACCAGGCTCAGGAGCTCTTGATTTTGCTGTATGCAGAAAGTTACCCTACGGCTAGACTCTGGGCTTGTAATTAAAAGAACCTTGCACCTACACCTTTAAGGTGGTTTTAAGTTATGGCTCTGCATGCACAGTTTAACATTTTAATACAGTATGCTAATTTAAGGGCTGCTTGCTTGTGTTTATGAAGTAAGGTACTCTTAATTTTACGTTAGTTTTTAGAAGTGAGTTCTCCAAGTTTCGTTTGGATTATATGAGACCTTTAGTTAAGTTACTATCGACAATTGAGACTTTTTTTAAGTTATTCGTGTAATAATATCAAACCATTGTGTTGTTTTTAAAATAGCTACTATCGTGGGACATACTAAATTAAGGGGTCATCCATAAATCACATCACACGAAATTCATGATTTTTTGCCCATCCCCCCCCCCGCCGTCCGTGTCATAGTTTCACATTTGTGAGACCCTCCCCTTTTTTTTTTTAAGGGGGGAAAATCATCGAATGACTGCTCCCGCCTGGGTGAGGCGGGAGGGAGTGTCAGACTCTTACTGACTAAAAACCACCCCGTTCCTTCTCCTGCACGTCGAGTCGGAGCCCCGGTTACCCGTTAGGATCTCCCCCCTAGTGTGACGTCACATTTTGCCGAATTACGTAGGTATGTATAAAAATTATTGAATGAATACAGCGGTTCCGAAACCAGTTTTATTTCTATTTATACCTATTACTTTAAAAAATATTATTAATACCAAATCAAACAAAGTAAAAAACATTAAAACAATTATATTTCGTGTTTTATACATAATAGTTTTTGAAATGTGACATCACAAACTTTAGGGATCCCTCCCTCCCCCTTGTCACACAATGTCACACTTCGTCGACCCCCTCTCTACCACTTAACGTGTGACGTAATTTATGGACGGCCCCTAACCAAAAATCGCGGATTACTCACGTGAGCTTTTCTCAGTATATTCACACGAGTAACCCTCGATTTTTAGTTAAACTAATGTGTTGGCTACTAGGTGCTAATTAATCTATAGTCGTTGTTGTTATAACAGAATCGTAATGTTATAACATCAAACAATTTCCTTGATAAATCTTATTACGTAGTTCTTCTCACGTATCGGTTGTAAAGAGAAAAGATTGTAACTTGGACGTGTATTTTCCTTATTGACTTATCATCACATAGTACACATCATATCATATTCATATCCACTTAATAGTCACGATTATGTTTATAATCAAGTGTTCTTTGAAGAACTTAACACTTATAATAAAAATTACGTCATTCATTCAAGTTATACCTCTATGTTCTCGCAATAGCCAAGATCTCTCTGGCTCTTAACAACCATTTCTCGCCATACAAAGATAATATTTGTATTTCACAATAGAAATAAAATGATCATAAAAAAATTAACAATATTTTTCTAACATGAATGGAATTTATAATATTTTTAATGCTTTTATAGCTGAACATAAAAATGCTATGCTGTTTTGACATTTCTCATTCAATAAAGTCGAAAATAGATGCAACTGTTGTCATGATGCAACTAAGTACTATTGTTTGAATGTGGCATTTGTGTTTTATGCAAAACTAAGCCTTATTGATTTATGATATGCAGGTAATATGCAGCCTCAAAGGTTCTAAAGTAATTTAATGGTCGACTTAGCCAGTCATTAATGTCAGACGAGTTTTTAGAAAATAAAAACACTAATTCAATATCCCGGTGCTACTTTAAGTGTAAAAATTCTAAGTTAAACTCATTTAAGTTGCTTGTTAAGCTTCACATTGGTGTAAGACAAGTGTCTACCTTAAGGCAAATACTTAAGATTACTGCAATGTTTAAATCGTTGTTCAGGGGTGTGGTTCATAGATTAATGTTATTTATCTGTAGTATTATTGAAAACCATCCTTAATGTTCAGACATAAAGATTAAATTTCCATATAGATCTTACGGACTATTAGAGTTTCAAATTTTCTCCCCTTCTCCGCACTTATATTCTCATAGCTGGACACGTAACTTCGTCTGTCTTTTACTAAAATAAATGTAACCTATGTAACTCCTTGGTACATAAGCTACCTGCGCATAAAGTACGCAGTACGCGCCTGTACAAACAGACAAAAATTGTAAAAAAATAAAATATTTTGGTTAACGTATCGTATGTATATGTATATTTAAATGCATTTAGTAAAAGCGGTTATTTAAATATTATAAACAAGCACTTTAATTATATTTATCTGAATAAATGTTTGTTTTTTTGTTATTTGTCAAATAAGACCCTTATGTTAAAAATATCGTAGTTTCATACGACTCTCTAAGTCGAAGTCTTAACCATAATTATGATTCCCTGTAGGACGATGTCCGAAAATCAATTATGTTAGTCAGGGCCACTTCACGTTCACAAGTTCCATGATTCCTATTAGGGTGTAGTAACTACCATGTTCATACTTCTGCTATCGTCACTTTTTCTTAGAAGATATTGTTTCAAAAAGTATATATCTTAATGTATCACAACTAAATATCAAAGTCGTCACGCAATAAAAGCATTAGGCACGTAATCACACCGTTACGAGTATTTGTAAAAGTATTGCAACTGCACTTATTTGCTTCATGGTCTACCATGATGATGGAGCTTGACTAATGTAGATGTTATTTATGTAATATGAATCATGTTTGTGATGATGAAATTAGGAATTAGGTGCCTATTACCACATTGTTGTCGTTTTGATTTCTTTCTTTCCCTTTTTTGATGAGTTGACTTTATTGATTGTACTTATCGCTGATGGTAAGTCATCTACCTCATCCTTTTACTATACCCAGCTAGTGATAATACATGGTTCGGCATCTGTCTCTTGATAAAATAATGTGCGATTCAGTTAATACTGCATCGACTTAAACTTTCAAGCCACAGTAGGCTGCGCGACATCGCCGCGACCGCGCACGCTGCTTATGATGAAGAGCCCCTCTGTGGCACGAAACTAGTAGAGCTTTTCTCAGTATATTCACGTGAGTAACCCGCGATTTTTAGTTCATTTAGTTTCACGATAGCTGTTATTATAAAGAGATGACTTAAAATTGTTTCTAAATACAAATTATTATGCTAGAATAACGTATCTTTGATTACAACATGAAACAAATCCTTAATAAACTAAAGCGGAATAGCCAATAAATTCTTGACATCCCTAAATAAAAACGAGCAACCCTAAATTGGTGCAAGAAGCGTGTGATTTACAGCAAGACACGCCGCTGGCGACAGAGCTCCTAAGAAGATCTGCAGATTGCGGCAGTGCAATACACAATACATTTAGCTCTACCTTTATTTACCTAATACAGCATGAGAACCGTGCTAAAGTCGAAATTTCAAACAGTAATTGGCAATTGTTTAGTTCATTCACTTTATTCCGATACAATTTCGTATTTATAGTGTTCAAGTGACCATACAACGGTCAAAAGTCACAAGCGTTGATATTACAGTGTCTCTTATTGCAAAATGTTTACACAATTTGCTTATTATTTGGTGGTTTGACTCTTTCGCTTTATCTCATGCCATTGTACAACATGAAACCTACCAAGAATCTGGCAACTACCATAAAGTTAATACATTAGAAGACAGACGCCAACTGGCCGACATGCTACTTTTGTACGATATACTCAACAACCAATTTGACTGTCACACAATTCTGGAAACACTCAGTTTTAATGTACTCATTAAACGAACTAGACATTCTATCGATCTATTCGCATCCCTGATATTTACAATAAATTCTCGAACATAGATTCCTTTAATATAAGTCGCAATGTATTTAAGAATAAAGCCATACAATGACAATAATGATACAATTAATGATAACACTCCACAGAAACACAACCACACAAACTCATTCACTCAATAAGTATATCATCAAGTACCTACAATTTATACAATAAAATCATAGACCGACATAGATAGGTGTCTCCTTCATAAATAATTATAGCAAAACTTTTGTATTTTAATTCTGTTTTTTCACATGTTCTTCATAATTGGCGTAATTAATCCGATATCTGTTTTGGTTGTAATCATATAATTTTGTAAGCTGTGAAGAACTTAAATAAATAAATAAATTTCGTATTATGCCTCCGTCTTTCGTGTGATTCCACCAAAAGTTTTATGTTAATATTCGTAACTCTAGCTCTCGTTAAAATTACTCAAGAATATATTCTCGTGCGGTTTCTGAATGTCAAGTATGAATACAGGGGTCTTTAAATAAGTAATTTGTGTCAAAGGTGATTGAGAAAAGGTCAGTACTAATGTGAGCCATTGTTATAATAACACTTTTAATTTGAGTTCTATTAAAGCAAGACTACAAGTTTGTTTGTAGAATATTTTAGGCATGAATACTTGCTATTAGGATTTATGCAATGTCTTTAAGTTTTATGGTTATTTAATCGCTATATTATGAACGTAAAAAGGTCAACAATTCTGCCTGTCTGTGGATATTGTATTACATGTTCTGTAAAATTATGAGTAGTTTGCAAGTTTTAAATATCATCATTACATACCGACTAAATAAGGTTATATACCGGTTAAGAATAAATATAGAAAGGAACCGGTCAAAAATTAACGTTTTCTTCGTTTTTCTTAGCGGGTTTTCCTATAGCGTTGTAGTTCGGGAGCAGTCATTCGATGATTTTCCATCCCTAAAAAAAATAGCGTTGTAGTTGAATGTTATCTAGTTCCGGCCGAAAATCAAAATTATCCGTGGAGCGACTACCAAAGAGCTATTTGTTTTCAATAAGCCACCAAGGATAGCTCTATCCAGTCGTAAACTAATTCGAAAATAACACCAATAACAATCACCTATTACCAGTAACACCAATATCGGTATTAACTGCTAAAGTTCTCCCAGTGAACGATGTGAAAGTTTCCCAAGCCAAATAGGTTACTGTGCAATCACTTGTCATCTACTTGAACACTTTTACTGCCTTTAAGTAAGAACTGCTTTAAGGAGAATTCATGGCTTATGATCTTTTCTTCTTTCTTCTTTGTCTCTCTTTATTTGCTATGGGATTGGTAACAAAACACAATGGAAAGAGAAGAATTAAGTGTGGGAGAGCCATGCTTCGGCACGAATGGGCCGGCTCGACCGGAGTGATACCACGGCCTCACAGAAAACCGACGTGAAACAACGCTTGCGTTGTGTTTCGTCATGAGAGTGAGGTTACCGGAGGTCCAATTACCCCCCCTCTCTAGTCTCCCTAGTCTCCTAAATTCCCAATTCCCAAAAAGCCGGTAATGCACTTGTAACGCCTTGATGTTTCGGGTGTTCATGTGCGGTGCCGATTGCGTACCATCAGGTGATCCGTATGGTCGTTAACCAGCTAATGCTATAAAAAAAGTTAAATGAGTTTACATGAAACCACTATTACTTATCTCCCTATTTTAAGACAACAAATTCCTTTTCTAGGAACGAAATGCATCAAAATATTGTTTAAACTGTCAAACACCAAGCGGTCACCGGTGACCGCAACCTATTGTTCTATAATTGTGTCTACAAAACCGGTCCTCGACGAGTTAAATCGTATCGTTCTTCTATAATTATCAGACTTGAAAATATTCATTTCATTATAAGTTTTTTATATTGAATGACAACATTGTCGTTTCAACATTTATATAAATAAAAAGACTTTAAAATAATTTTGATCAGCTCTTGATTCACCAATGAGATACAGGCAGTCAGGAAAACTGGCGCTGTGCCAGTTTTCCTGACTGCCTGTATTAAGGCTTAATCCTCGTTTACAGTATAAGCTTCTCATATTTTACATACTCTTCATTTGCAAAACCCATTTGACCTTATCAAGTGCCGGCAATTGGTCGCATATATACAGAGAATTCGCTGTGTATGCAAATTTTAGTGTCCATGACATCTTTTGAGAAGTAACGACGTGTTAACTGGATTCTTAATGTAAGTTTATAGGTTGTAGGTGTATAAATAGACGGATCTGTTTTGCATACTGATGGCTGGACTTAAATCCAGAATCCAGCAGATGGGATAAAGGTTACTCCATCTTCTGGATATAATACAGCAAAAATAAACTATCTATAGTAGGAAGTTGTTCTATATCACATCATAATAATTTAACATACATACATAACATCACGCCTTTTATCCCCGAAGGGGTAGGCAGAGGTGCACATTCTACCACAGTACAATGTAACACCCACTTTTCACTAGTTGTTATGAGTCCCATGTAATAGGGGGTGAGCCTATTGCCATATACCGGGCACATTTCCAGACTCCGTGCTACTACTGAGAATTTTAAAAAACCCAGTAATACTTTGCCCGACCCGGGAATCGAACCCGAGACCCCTTGCCCGGCAGTCGCACTTGCGACTACTCGGCCAACGAGGCAGCTATTCATAATAATTTAAAGGTTAAGTTAACACTTTACACGATTAATTGAGAGCTACAATTTCACCTCTTGAACTTTAATGATCTGGGTAACCCGATTAAGACATACTCATAATTTGAAACCATAAAGGTGTTATACTACAAATCAAATTGCTTTTACCAATATAATAGAGCTTGCTATAAATAGTTATTGGCAATATATCCTTTGCCAAAAACCAGTATAACTGGACTAGTCACGGACGAAGCTTCGGATCCCGTTAGGGAAGTAAATCACATTAATGCTTTCCTACGCGTTGTACCCGTCATAGTGTGGCAGAGTTACATGTAGAGGTAGATAATTACGTGTATAATCCATTTCCTATGGTTAACCAACGCATTCCTTACGAAGAACACTTCAACAAGCAATAAGTTTAGCAAACCAAGCCTTGCGAACATTACCTATATCTGTTCACAGATTCTTCTATAAATCGTTCCTCGTTTACCGAAACAGGGCAAAAATTCCAAACAAACAATTGATTGCGACAGTAAATAAGCCAAATATGTACACAAAATAAATCTTTTACCAAAATGGTGTCTAAAACAAGAGTTTAGACAGCGAATCAAATCAGATAGTGCGTATAAAATTCCTTTTGTAGAGGCTATAAAGAATCCTAATCTTCAAATGAAATACGCAACTAAATCAAAACGTATCAGTTCCAAGACACAGCCTCGGCAGGTGAACATGGCTGACGACAACAATATTCTGTGAGCATCGCTGGTTCTATCACATAAATTATCCGCGTGCTCCCATACGGTGCGGGATGCGTTTGCGCTGGGTATACAATACGAACTTGGAGCGATTAATGATTTATGTGACCGAGATTGATGTAAATAGGTACTTGCGAGGAGCCTTAGAACTATACTAGATTACGAAATTAATTACTACGAATGAAAAGATCAATAAATCTTGTTTGGGGATAACACGCGTCTTATTGCAATCTAAAAATAGTGCATTAAAAACACTTTTGATAACTAACCCTTTATCGAATTATGCTGTGATGTAATCTTCCAGTTAATATTTCATTTTAATTACTAGACATGATAAAATTACTAAATTATCTCGTATCACATTCAACCGACTGAGATTAATTGCGTATCCAAGATAAAACCGCGATCGTCTATTCCCTTTACTAAATAAAAAAAAATATTGGTTACTAATAACAGTTATCTTATCCTAGTTAATTACGTTTTTTCCGCCACCCACTTGTGACTTGGGCCATAAATATTGTAACTAATGCACGCCCATTCGCTGTCAAGCAATACCGGCGGTATATCGGAAGAGGTGTGCAGAAACGAACTGGTTGACGTACGCTGCGTTATTAATTATAGCCGGTCCAGAGATATATTTTCATATATCCATGGGAATTTAATCTTGAGACCTGCTTAGGGTGTAACTAGATGTGTGAATTTGTTGGCTAATTTAGGGAGAGGTAGCGAACGGAAGAGGATTGAGTACTAGAAGATCGCTATTGGAAGCACAGTTTCAAAATAGGAAAGTGTCTATCGTTTTAATATTATAGTTCTAAATTGAATTCGAAAGTAGCTGCAGTTTTCGTCATAATTGTCCTCTTATTTTTACTACAATTTTAGGTGCTGTCAGTTCTATTTCTGCTGCCTTTGGCTGCTACCATTGCCCAATGAATAAAAGTAGACATTTCTTATTCATTTTCATCGTCAGTGTTGTTCTATTTTCTCCACTAGAAACATTGCCTGTCGTTTACCCTCCCTATTATGTTACTAACACCTGTTTCTAGGGCGAACAAGTTTGATCGATGCTTTTAAATCAACACCATCGACTGAACAGTTATTCCATTTTGTCTAAGCAGTTGCATATTGGCAGAACCAACATTTGCTGTTCATCTATTCATAAGGACTATTTGCTCAGTGCAAGTCGTTCAATTTAATTGTATTTTGTTTCAATAGTGATTTGTTTTGTTCTTTTTTGTTTTAGTTATTGTTCGTAGTCGTTTTATTTTTTAGTATATGACAAATGTACCTCTAGATCTAATAGCGCTGTCATAATATCTGCTGATGGTGTATGCAGTCTTAGAATTATCATCACTCCGTCATTCATTGTCCTTGAAAAAAAGTTATGGTTTCCTTTCCTAGATTTGTCGCCAGGCTGAAACAATGTTAATTGGAGTAAATAACATTATAATGTTACCATTATACAGCATTTACTGAATTAATCGAAATACAACTGTTTGTTTTCATCTATAAACCGATCTACTTCAATCCCGTTACTTATAACTATTACAATACCTCGTAATCTAATATCTTTGACTCCATTGCGTACACTTAATATTATTCCGATTAATCTTACAAAACTACGCAAAATTCTTGTTCTCGAAATGGGTTCAGTTCGTATGATTGCCCAATTTGAACTGGTGACCTTTCTATCGTAAATCCACACCCTATCTTTAGGCTATGTGTCTATCGGTTAAATGTAAATATCTAGAAGGCATTACCGGCCTGGCTTGATATGCACGACAGATTTGTAAAATGGCACGGAAAATGGTCCCAAATATCACGCACTCATTCGCCTATTTGTAAGCAAGACAATGGAGGTAAGGCGTAAAGATAATGCTAGATACAAAGTTGAATACGAAGGCGATGGCGTGGTTCAATAGGTAGACTTGTTTGCAAAGCTGTAGGTAGATTTCGTTGATAAAATCGGAACCACTGCACTATGGAATATTTTAGGACTTCTAATCTTGGTTCCGAGAGACCTTTCGATAGGCTCAGATTGATTATTATCTAGTAGTAGCTATGTGTTGTTTTAGAGTTAGGAAATTATGAGAAATACTTTGTTCAGGACTCCTAATCTTTGTTCCGATAGACCTTTCGACAGGCTTAGATTGATATCTATTTGTATATGTTGTTTTTTAATAAGGTACAATTATGAAAAATACTTTAGGACATTTATACCTGGTACACGAACGAGAATAAATACACCACATCCTCATTCAAAGAAAGATAAATATCAAAGCAGCAATTTTGTCCGACTGTAGTTATTGGATTTGCAAAGTTTAACTTGGAATCATGGGTAAACGAACTCATTATACTGGGTAATGCTAAATCTTATGGCGCATTGCCAATTTCCAATGAATGCTTGGAACTGGTAAGAAAACGAATTGTAAACAATTAAGTTGGTTTATGAAGGTAATGCTTCATTTATCTTAATATCTACAGCAAAGACTACAGGATGACTATTGAGACTAGTAGACTATTGAGGCACGTCTTCATGTCACATATCTCATAACCATTAAATAATAGACCTCTTAGGTCAAAAGCAGTATCGCCCTTAGTCATCACACCATTCAGCAAAATTCAATATTCTTAAAAATATCAAACTTAGTATTCCATACTATATTTTGTTCATATTTCAAAAGAACTGCAAATGTTCAATACAGTCTTCGACTTGTTAAATAGTCGATTATGTATGCACTGTCACGTACTTCCCTTACAAAATGTACAAGAATCAAACGCGGTGACTACAGAGGATGCCGCTTCTATAGATCTTACTAATAACATCCCATGAAGAGACGCATTCAGTACAATATTTTTATATGAATTGGGGTTAGTTATGATAATATTTGTCGCTAATTTCGTCGCCAACTTGTAGAGGTACATAACAGAGCAACCATTGAAGCTTTTGATAATTGAAAATGAACTTTAGGAATGCGACACTGAAGTTAGAATTTCCATCGAAGACACAAGTGAAATAACAAACTGTACATAGGCCTAATTTCCGAAAAGCCAAGACATTACAATAATAGCTGTAATTGATTTCGAGTGCAGACAATTCATAAAATAAAACGATACTGTGAGTAATGAAATCGTGACTATATGTTCAATATGACTTTTATACTTTGTACAAAATTTAAGTATTTTTTTATACAAGTGATATTTATGATTATTTTTACGACCGAACACGTAGCATAAACTACTGTTATTCTGAATAATGTGGCTGTCTCTAATGGAATGCGTGTTCGTTGTTCTAAACTCGTTGTAATTGATAATCAGGGACTGGCTGTAGGGTTTGAATACCAAGCATTATTTATTTATGTATTGTTTAGTACAAGTGCCGTTGAAGACGGGATTTCGTAGTTGTCTACAATTTTGTCCATTGTACTGAATACGGTAGATGAGTAATTTATATTTCAACGTCCGCCTGGGAGATTATTAAAGAAAATTAGACACGTATTTTTTGTTTTCTTACGGAAACAAAATACTGTGATTCGAAATATCGCGTGACGTCACTTTTGTGTACATTTTATACTCAAAAATGACGTAGCTAGCTTCCAATCCTAAACTTTGATTCGTTTTATCTCACTACTATTTTCTTATACGACGAAATAAAAAAAAATACGTGTCTAATATTATTAAGCCTACCCAAGACGGACTAATTACATTTCTAATTTTTGTACCTAGTCATCATTTACGTCGTTCGAAAATGATCTGAGTAAAATATTCGTTGAAAGGTATGGCCTTTCGAATTCTAATGGGAATAAAACGTTACCACCTAAATCTTGTAAAACTTTATAATGGCAGTGCCTATTATGTTTTATTTTGAACCCTTAACGACTACGTTACATAAATAAGAAACTTTTTCAACATTTTTAAACCTAATTACACCCGTATCAGCAATAAAATGATTTATATCTAGTTCACGTCATAATATCTAGATCGAATTGAGTAGTAAACCTACTTATGCGATCTGTTTATAACCGTACTTGTAGCGAATTCAATCTGCAATAAACTTTAAGACCGATCCGGCGTAAACTTACTTCGATAAGAAGCAAAAATGAGAAAACAAATAAACCTTACTATATTCAACTTTAAAATCTGAGTAATGAGTGATTCGTAAATCGTTTAATATTGTACTGGTCGTATTGTCAAAGAAATGGATATAGAAACATTGTAGTCATGTTTTTTGTTGACCTACAAAAGGCGCTTAGCTTTTTGGAGAAAAAGACTAGGGATTGTGGGATATTACCTCACTAAAACCTCCCCGGTGGCCACCTTCCGCACCTGAAGGAGGCACCGGGTCCTCTTAGTAGATCAGCATCGGAGATGATTTGGAAACCTAGGAACAGTAACAAGAGAAGGAAAACTGATAATGAAACAAACGCGCATATATTTATTTTCCATTTTGTATTCAAGTGCATTTTACATGAAATGCTTAGAAAACGAGACGGCATGCGACCTATACAATACAAGTAAAAATTTAGAATTCCAACAATATGTACACCAAATACTTGATAGAAGAATGAATGAAATAAAGCAAAGAATGGCTAGAAACTGGTACACGTGCTACAGTTAGATCAACAGCGCATACAAACAATTCAGTGCAATTACATACACCAGCTACATTTCCGCACAACACTACCATGTTACATTTCCTTACGATTTTCTGTTACAAATTCGCCACAGTCCAGCCATATGCCGTTGCCGTTTAGCCACAGAACATTGTTCGCGTCGGCCATACTTTAAACTCAATCGGTGCTTGAGTAACAAATATTGTTGCGTTCTCAAAATTACTCGCTCGTGACAACGTGTTCTCTTGTACCATGTGTCGTGATGTATTGTGTGGATGATGATTTATGTGGAGATATGGTAGACCATAAACGGTAGATATCGGGCAAGAGCATTTAAGGTCGGATGGGAATTGAGCAGGGATTACTTGGTGTAAAGCTTTCTAAAGACTTTATGCATGCATATATGTAAATCGCAAGTCAGACATAATATGGCATATCTTCGCAGATTAAGGAAGTTCTTTAGTAACGGGTTGCTGTGTGCCAGTGTCCCGGTGCTACGGTTACGCTACTTTATCCTACCTAACCTAGGCAGGGGTATTCCTAGTAGGATATTAAATATAAGTAGGTAGACAGTAAAACTGGAACATTTATTATGAGTTCTGAATAATTAGCTCGGTAGATGAGGGTCGGTAGAAAATTTTAGGTTAGAGCCTATATAACGATGAACTCCTCACTGGTTTAGCACTAACGCTAAGGGTTAATTCACGTTGTAACTATGATTAAGAATCTTAGTACCAGTTTTCTAACTGATATTTTAGCTCTTTCATAAAGGGTTTGTATTAATACTTTGAGGACACACTTCAAGCACCAGGATTTGCTTTGTAAATATTGTGAGCCCTTCTTTTGCTAGACGCGATCGCATCCACCTTGGCCTCATTGTCATCACATTTAGCAAGTGAACAACACGGCTATTTGTTCAATCGATTCTGAAACAAACACCTTTGTTAGTATAAGCTCTTTATGTTGGAAGATTGGAACTTGACTGCTGAAGGCGAGGTCAGACGATATATGTACATATTTTGTTTTGTTTGGTAGTTCGTAAAATGCCAGAATACTATGACAATATTAATCTGAATTGATTCAAACATTACCTAAAGCGAGTATTGAACACTGGGTACCTGGGTACACTGGTGGTTGAAAACATATTCGTTGCTTCCTTATTAACTTCTAGTCAGCTGTAGCTTCCAGTTTTCTCTTGTGCAGATACGGGAAATCATCCGGACGCGTTTTTGTTTTTTTTTTTAATATAAGTATTCAAGCGAAGCAAGATGGACCCAAATACTATGAACAGCTCCAAAGATCTAAACGAAGAAAAAGAATATCTTGCCTTAGATTTATAACATCTACAAGTAGCGTGTGTAACCTCCTTTTTGCGCGTATATCCTACTTCTCACGTTAAAGCATTAACGCAGACAAAAAGACGCCAATTAAGTGTTTGTAGCAATTTTACGACTTTAATTCATAATGGATCTCCTTAGCCAAAAATGGGATCACGATGATACTCGTTGCTGATGAACTGATGACTATTTGACCTCAATCGGACAAGTACAATGTCTAAGTGTTTTGTACATACTAATCTTAGATCATTAGCTGTGATGTGATCATCAGCATTCTAAAGTCTCTGTATGTCTATCTAATGAAAGGCTAAATCCAATAGCGGTAATAAAGAACTGTAATTAGTTTGCAAGTATTCATTATAAAGAGCTTTGTGTAATAGAAGATAGTACGGACTTGAAGTCAAAAACCAAACTATTTAAATAAGGTTGAGATTGTTTTGGACGTGAATTCTATATTAAAACTAGATTCGCCGTTTACAGAAACCTTTTTAGAAAAGACATTCACAAAAGTACGTGTGAACAGCCCTACAATAAGCTAATAAATCACAATCATAACCACAATTAATTACGCCAACATCAAAGCAGTTATATAAAATCAAAAACGCAATAGCATTTCAATAAGCTTACTTACCATAACTGTTCATTCCGTAATAGGTCTAAACGTATGCATTAAGTCACGGAGATATACGCCTCGTAACTTTTAAGTCTCGTTTCGCTTTCAGAATCACGAGTTTTGCTCTCGAAACGACGGTTAAGATACATTATGTATGGTCTACTAACACGCTTGGTTCGTGAATTAGAGTGGAAATGTGTAAACAAACAGTTTTTGAGATATGACGATGTCGTTGACTGTTACGATTGTTAAATTTCTGGACTGACTTTTAGTTTGGACAATCTAAAGTTAGGAAAGGTCTATACCCAGCAAGTCCGCCACAACCTCCCAAAACCGCTGCAATTCCTGTAAGCCATGATCTATACTAGATGCAACCATAACAACACCGGAACACTGAAGTGTTGGCGTGTCCCAGGGACATGGATATCTGTCTTGGTTCCCGCAACGAAATAAATCAGAAGATATTATAAGAAGAAAAAAATGTGTGTCCAGCATTAGACAACACGGCCTGATGATGATGAAAGTTAGGGTTTATAAGGTGGACAAACGACCTTATAAAAGAACGACCGGACCAGCAGCTGTAGCCAAATGCCACTTAGCGCTTGTCTACATGTAGAATAGAAAACCAAATTATATGGAATTGACGTATATTTTGACACTTGCCAGTGTCATCCCCATACATTTTGATTTCTACTCTCTCTGTAGACAAGCGCTAAAGTGGCGTTTGGCTAGAGGCCCAGATCTCGTAAGTCAGTGGGAAATTTTTATTTAGTAGTTTAAATTAGACTGAGTATTTGGCAAATGGGTAAGGGATTAATAACATATTGTCAAAACAAAAAGCAAATGTAAGTAGTATGTATAATGCTATTAGAGGCACTTTTTCTTTCACGCTATTTGTATAGGTTTATGTACTTAGATGCCGCTTGGGATATTATGCTCTTACTGGGAATCCATCGGGACTAGTAAATTTCTAACAAAGATGTTAGACACGCATATTTGTTGTCTACACCATCTAATGTTTCTAGCACACTTTGTCCACAAAATCGTGACTTTACAGTGGTCGATCGAATTAGGCAGTGTCATGCGCTTATCTTTGTTTACGAAGGCACAGGAATTTCGAAGGTAGCAGGATTTGTTTATTTATTTTATCGATGACAGGTACACTTTTTGGTACACTTATTTTAAGAAGTTTTAGAATAACCACTTTTAAGAATGTATTTGACGTGGACAGCTCAATTGTTATTTCTCATTCACATCTCTTACGCCCGAATGAAGAAAGGCTACTCAGTTTTAAATTAACATAACATAACATCACACCTTTTATCCCCGAAGGGGTAGGCAGAGGTGCATATTATGCTACTGTACAAATTAACACTCACTGTTCGCTATTTATGAGTCCCATGCATTATTGGGTGAGCCTTTTGCCATATACCGGACATAATTCCAGATTCCGTGCTACTACTGAGAATTAAAAACCCAGTAATACTCTGCCCGACCAGGGAATCGAACCCGAGACCCCTTGCTCGGCAGTCGCACTTGCGACCACTCGGCCAACGAGGCAGTCAGTTTTAAATTCTACTTAAATACCGTGTCATCTCTGTCATTTTACAAAGACTTTGTAGTAACAGAACTATACTCAAGCACGACTTTAAATTGAGTAGCCTTTCAGTATTCAGGCGTTAATTTTACTGTTTAAGATACAGTGATTGTTTTTGCTAAACTCTCTAAAATATAAACTCTAGTATATCTCATAAATAAATTGCAAGATAACTATGAACAAAATACTTACCTAATCAGAATGCAAAGCACCATACATCTTGTCTGTACCTTTCATGCTATCAATAAAATAAATCACACTACGCTAGCTGTACTAAGGCACCGCAGAACTTTTTATTATGCCAGTTGTAAAGGCTATAACCATACAATACACAGTGATGCGCTAATCTGTTTGACACAGCCCCAAGCGTTGTCTCTCGGATTTGTAGACTAAACTCTACAATAAATTAAAACCACTACAAATTTAATAACAACAATCGAATATGGTTTTTAAATCAATACTTACAAAGTTGAATTTGGTATGCCGTGCAAGTAATAGATGCGTCGTCGATATGCTCATGCGGTGTTCCGTTAGCCGCTCACCTGCGCCCGCGCTTCTCTAGTTATGCTAATGGCTGAGCGCGGCTCGCTCTCAGACTCTCAGTACTAAGTATAGAGGAACATGGAAATAAGTCCACTGGAAGATTTAGTAGTCATATTCCCTTGTATGTAGATTTGTACTCGCAAAATTTTCCTCTGGAAACGATCCTTGCACACCCAATACAAGTCCAGTGTCATTACGTAGTCATACGTATTCAAATGAGACAATCGTTTAGATAAGCATTTCGTTCGCAATCCTATACTTTGTTCGTACTATTGATAATAATTTCCAATCGATTGCTATACCTCGTTGACTTTACTAAAAACATGCCCTAGAAAGACAAAACGAGGTGATAACAAGATATACTTATATTTGGCGTACCACCTTATCTAGTTTGTCCCGTTTATATCAGGGTATGGAGATATTCTGTGAACGAGACCGTGGGTGGACGCGAAACTCTAAAGGAAATTGATTCCGCTGTACGTGTTTGAATCGATTTCTCGACACCGGGGTTAAGTATGCGAGTATCGAATAAGATGTTCCCTAGTTTCATTTACGGGCAAGCGAGACTGCTTCATCTGTTTGATACTGAGTCATAGTACATGCATATCTAATTGTGCATGTAAAATGATGCTTTAACTTAACAAGTTGCCGCAATGTAACTGCCAACGTTTTGATATTGCGCGTTTTTTTTCACCAGTCTTCGAAATCAGGTACTGTATTTGTAATTTCAATCCATCAAATACGTAAAAAAGTGATTGAAAGTATTAATGATTTCGCAATGACAGCTTCTAGTCGTCGATCATAACATAACAGGCACTCTCATCTTACAATTAACACTATATGACGGCAAATTGCTCTTTTAATGAACAGTTGTGGTTCGACGGTGCTGTTCATTAAGTCTCACAAAGAAAGAATGCTATTGTACGAAGCCCAACAGAAGCTATTGGTGCAAGCGTGAGACATCTTAATGGTCCAACTCTGCACGCATCGCTTTGTCATCACTATCGAGTACATCTAGCATCGAGTCATGAAATCGATCATTGATACACAATCGATTGGTGACGTAAGGTTTTACGCTCTACTTTCGTTAGCGTTCCTATTAAATTAGCGTGTTACAAATAGTACAGTTAGTAGATGTTATTGAAAACGCTCACGTAGTTAATGATTTGGCCGTTCAATAAATGGTGGTCGATAAGTATTTTGCAACGTTATCGATTTACTAGTTATGAATATTTTTTTGGTTATTCACTAAAAACATGGTATTTGTTAACAAGGTTGGATAAGTAATGTAAACTCGGGTTTTTGCACAGGTTTTGTTTCCACCTCCATGCTCATTCGTGTCGACTTAACTGTTATTTGTTGAGCCCTTGTGACTATAGGCTTCTTACCTTAAATCTCCAATCTTCGTAAAAACTTCAGCGTGACAAAATTATGAAGTAACTAATACCTTTGTCGTTTTTTTTTCTTTTTCCATGGCTGTCACTAAAAACTACAGTTGTCCATCAGTCATCGTTCCAATTTCTGTCACCCATCGCTCAATTTTGGAGTTTTTCATCAGTAATTCGATTAGCGATGACATGTTCGATGTTCGTATCACCGTTTAGAGTTCCGCTACGCCACGACTCGAATCCATGAATTTTCATGGCACGTGCGTGTTATAAATAATGGAGAATTGGAAATAATGGAAGCGGTAGCACAAGAGGACATGGTTAAAAAGAAGGTTTTTGCGGAACGTGATCAATTGCCTGAGCTTATGATCGTGGATAGTAATTTTGGCGTTCATTGTACATTTCCTGATCATAGAGGTAGTAAAAGTAAAGACTAGTAGGACCATTTTATCTTTACCCACATGATGGAGAGCAACCTTATTATCCTGAACAATATAATGAACATAATGTTAAAAACCCGAAAGTAATTTTCTTTAGTTTGTAGTAGTAATAGTATTTGAGGCGTGTAATCCTTCATATAGAATTCTTTTAATAAGCATTTCTGTTTTTCAATCACATACATCCCTTGATCAAGTTTTACCATTAATTACATTGACCAGTTTTGATATCAATCTACTGGATGTCTGCCAGCCTTTTTGCTATTTCTAACTGGAAGCTATTAGCGATAGCTTAGTTTTTTCATCAGTTTAACTATCTATTACGACGGTCTATATGTAGTGGGCGTGTACTTATTCGTTTTTATAAGAAACTAGTGGTTGTGATAGATTGCTTGGAATTCTTGCAAATCGGTTTCTAAGAAAACATTAGCTAGTTTCTCTAGATATCTCTGGTTTACAAATCTTATGTGTTCATGTAATGGTTTATAACTGTGAGGTTTGAAGTTTCCACGTGCATCCGAAAAGAGGAATGGAAGACATTACTGAAAACAGAGTTTTGTTCTAAGCTATGCGTAATCTTTATTTTTGAATGTATTTTTTAATGATAGAATTATTGTCAGTCTCAGTACCCACAGCTTTCCCATTAGCGTTGAAATCAGTACTGCGTTTAAGATAATTGCCATGAATGTCCGTATTTTGGACGAAGTGACTGCTATCTTCTATACCAATCACTAATATTCCTCACAAATCTTTCGTATTTGTACAATCGCCTTTAAATTTAAATAATAGACTAATTTTTAAAACAATTTTATTCTGACCTAATAATTACTCCACAATACAAAACTGACTGATAGAATCATCCATCTAATCATTTAGTTCCTAGTTCACGAATACCCCCAGCAGCCCTTCGGCTATTTCCGTCAGGTAGTCGTCAATCATCGTGACTCGTTCGGGACGTTCGTGTCGTGATCACAGCCCACCCAACTGGCGCGCGCACATAACTGTTACACTGTTGGTACAAGCTGTACTTTACTGTGTAAATTAATTACAGAAGTATTAGTAACCAAATTAACATGTGATTATTTATTTACATACAATACATGCCATCCAAGAGGTTTTAATATTAAGCTTTATTGGTTGGTAAAATGTTTTTTCAGCATTGTCAGGTAGAACTACTTAGGGGTCATTATCTACACCAAAAACTTCCCTCCAGTTAGGTATTTGTTAGTTAATCTCGTACGACGAAGTACAATAATAAGTCTATGTTGTCCGATCTCATATACAAGTTAAGGCTTAACAACTCAAATCCAGGAAGAGATACGTACCTACATATATTATGCTTTACTATTTTCCCCACTATTTCTTAATTTTTCTGCGTTTGAACAGAATCGACCTTCTGTCTCAATCCTTTTAGTATTTATCAAACCGTATAATTCTCATCTCCAGTACCTATAGTTTGAATTATCAAGCAACTAATTACAAATGAAAATGTATTAATTTTATGTAGCAGGATAAAATTATAGAGTAAGATCATTAAAAATATGAAGTTATTCTACATCTTGTGAATTATTCGACTTTGATCTTTATCAACATTGTAATTGAACGTACTTTTGTATAGATGCACTGGCGAGTCTTGATTACGTTACTTGATAGTGGACATTGGACAAGTGACCTACATTAGGGACCTGTTTTCACGTTGACACACACATGCGTGGGATTTACTGTACTTGTAAAGCGCTTGTGTCAATTGAACTTTGTGTTCCGACGAAGTAGAGGTACATAGTTCTTTTATTTCATATACAAGAAGCCTGTTTCACAGTGTATGGTGATAAGCTGACATTACAACATCGACAAACATTGCCCTATTTTATCCCCTATCGCAGTCATTATTATAGAACAGAGATGGCAAACCTTTACGTATCAACGTGCCATTTTTTTAAACAGATATTTCTTAAGGTCCTACCTGTGCCATGAAAATAATAATTAATTATTTTGACTGTCTCGTTGTCCGAGTGGCCGTAAGTGCGACTGCCGGGCAAGGGGTCTCGGGTTCGATTCCCGGGAAGGGCAAAGTAATACTGGGTTTTTAAAAAAAAATCTCAGTAGTAGCACGGAGTCTGGAATTGTGCCCGATATATGGCAATAGGCTCTCCCCCTGTTCCATGAGACTCATAACATAAATAGTGAAAAGTGGGTGTTACATTGTACAGTGGCATAATGTGCACCTCTGCCTACCCCGTAGGTAGATAAAAGGGGTGATTTTATGTTATGTTAATTATTTTAAGTAGTTCGTTAAGCAGAATTCATGCTGAAATTGAGTCATTTATGTAACTGAATTATCAATGGTACTCATATCTGGAAAAATAACGAAATAGGACAGATTTTGTAATCAATGAGGTGTTCAAAATATTGTGTTGGGTGCCATCAATGGCTCTCGTGCCAATGGTTCGCCATCCCTGTTCTAGAACAATAATTTCTGAATTACCTAACCAAGTAGTTATTCCGTGTAAAATTCAGCTAGCATCTGCCGGTCTTCATTACGTCTGCCGGTTGCCCAGACACTACCAATCGTGCAGTCAAATCCTATTTTTCATTTCCTTAAAAAAGGCGAAGGTTGTAATATATTTTTCTTCAGAATATCCATTACAGTTTAAACTACACACATCTCATCTACTAAACACAATTGGGTACTTAAACAAAAATAAATTATCGTAAAAAATAATCACTTTCATTAAAATATTTTATGACTAACTTTTTTTTTGAGGGGCAAAATCATTCAATGACTGCTCCCGCCCGGGTGAGGCGAGAGGGAGTGTCAGACTCTTACTGACTAAAAACTTTATGATTAACTTAATTTTAGTATTTTTCCACCAATTTTTTAAGAAAAAATATTTTTTTCTATTTGACGCTAAAGAAAAGTGACGTCACAATCCACAATCTCGTACAAGATTTATAGAAAACAGACTGTCGTTTTTGACAGTTCGAAAAAAGTATTAAAATTGACTTGTTGGCAAGTACCCAATCGTTAATCAGAGGAAAGTTGCTCCAGCTATTTTGTATTTACCTTTCCAGTACTGATAGACGGACATATTTACACTAGTTCATAACAGTCCGGTTGTTCAACTTCATTCGATTTATTTGCAGTGTAAAGGAGAAGTCTGACGTATTTGTTGCTAATAAATACATTAGTTTATTGCACCATGTTTGTTTCTGAGTTATGAATTTATTGACTCGAACTAGATTAGACGTTCGTGAAAATGTAAGTACCTCATTTGAATCCTTGATTGGTTTTATCGATTAGTTATCTGATTCTATATATTTTGTTTCAAAACTATGTAGCTTACCAATGCCTCGCTTGCGTAATGCTAGTAAAAATGTGACTTACCTATATCGCTATCCTATCTCCTATCCAGACACATAAGTCGTACTGTAAAATCGCCAAAGAAAGGTGTGGTCGAACAGACGAACACGTAACTGCCCACTGCTGAACTTAGTACATCTTTACAGAAGAGGCGGTTACGGTATGATCGTTCATATCCACGCTTGACAGAGTTTAGTTTAGCTCCAGACTTTACTGTTTCAGTGTTTACATGGTTTTTTATGGGATAAGCCGGTAAACGAGCAAAAGGATCACCTGATGGTAAGCAATCGGCGCCGCCCATAGAAACCTGAAGCACCAGAAGCGTTACAAGTGCGTTACCGGCCTTTTGGGAATTGAGAAAACTGGGAACTGACTCACACTACGAAACAGAACGAAAAGCGTTGTTTCACGTCGGTTTTCTTTGACGCCGTGATATCACTCCGACAAATGGCTCTTCTACACTTAAAAATGGTTCTGTCTACTGTAAATCCTGGCTCACCGGAGTTCGGTTTTGGGAGGTTGTGGCTTGCTAGTCCCAATAAAAAAGATCTCAGTTTTAGAAAATCCAGGTTTCTCAGAGACCGCTGCTGCCCAATATTTTAATGGTGTTCAGAACATATAAACATCTAGTCCTATTTTGTCTTATATTTAATTAAAAAATACAAGCCTCATGGCATGTCTTTACATTAAGACATACTCATTAACTAGATATATGACCAATAAAAGTTAATGAACATTTTCAATGAATAGTCTGCATAATAATTTTGATACTTTAGCTCTTAAGGTCCAAAATAGATTGTTCTTTATGATTTATGATTATTTATTATAAAGACAAAGCTTATACGATATTAATTTATATCATGCATAGAAATTATTAATTACTGATTCCATTCATATCTACATATAGGAATGTTTCATAGCATCACGTTTTTCTCCGTCAGCACCATGCGAGTTATGACGTGCAATAAGCAAAAATATTCAAAATAGTTAATTGAATATTTTAACAAGTAACATTAAATTGCTAACTGTTTTTTCATTGTAGAACATACTTTTTTAAAGAGTAACGAATGGAGTTTCTTGCTCATTCGAATCTACGTTTTGGAATGAGCACCTAGCTTCACCTAGCTTCACTGACGGACTGACTGACAGACTATTATTTATTTTGTATTTGTTGACGTTTCAAAAGTACCAAACTATGGTTTAATTGAAATAAATGCTTTGACTTGACTTTGACTTTGACTTTAATGATTCGTATATATGAAAATTCTGTTATTTTACTTTCCCGATTCTCGTTTGATTATTCTAGTGACATAACATCACGCCTTTTATTCCCGAAGGGGTATCCAGATGTGCACATTATGCCACTGTACAATGTAACACCCACCTTTCACTATCTATGTTATGACTCCCATGTAAGGGGGAAAGCCTATTGCCATATACCGGGCACAATTCCAGACTCCATGCTACACTACTGAGAATTTTTTAAAAACTCAGTAATACTTTGCCTTTTATTATTCTAGTGATTTAACCATAAGTTTTGTTACATTATGTCAAGCTTTATCATTATATTAACTTCTACCAGCAGCTTCGTAAATAGTAGCCATACCATAATCGACTCCTGTAACAAATGTCATCCTGATCCTATCAGCCGTTATGACGTGAAGGAGTAACAAACATTTCGCTTTAATTAGAGGTATATTAGTAGGATTTACCACTATGTAAAACAAACAAGACTTTGATAAAAAGGAGTATTGAATCTCAACTAATTACTTAACACTACTCGTTACATTCCCGTGCGAACAATTAGAAATCCCATACGAAATCGTTACTAAGTTTATTCTACAACAATCATTACCTAATTGCAAAGATCCCTAGATAAAACCTGACCTACCTAATAATTAGTGTATAAAAAAAAAACAATAACAGTAGCAGGAATGTAGTCCATTCATTGTCACATCACTATTCATAAATAACCGACATAAGCCAGCTGTTTACAAATAATATAGTAATTATATAATACAATAGTGACTTTATTTTCGTATGTACGTATGTAAATAGCTATATTGTACTGAGTTCATTACCCTTCTTAGCAAAACTAATACGGTGTCAGTTTAAAATATTCTAGTCAGGTTTAGAATCAGATTTACATCTGAAATGTTTATATCGATGAGTAATACAACGGTGTTTTTTAATCGAAGCGGTATTTTATGGTTTCTATGGTCTTTCTCTTATGTATGGTTGGACCGTAATCAATCTGATGTATGGTTCTTGGAAAGGTCTTTATATTTGCGTTGAAACGGTTCTTAAATTGTTTAGGTTAGGGTTTATTGTGTTGCGAATTGATGTGTTATTTTTTGTGGCGTAGGTGCTTTTTTAGCTTGAGGGCTGTTGTTGTAGATTAAGCGATAATAGTAGGTATACAATGTCAGCGTTCTCATGTTACTGTGTTAGCAATGTCTAGACTGTGTTGTCACCTTAAGTGATTGCTAGGGAAGCCCAACTTCAGGGGCATATTTCTATTTTTACGAAGTTCTTTATGAAACAGTTAGAGTAAATAGCGGTACAGTTATATTACAATCACATTGTTCATTATTATGATTAGTAAAGCAATTATTAAACATCGCTGCATCACTAGTTGTTACAAAGAGTGAATAACCTCGCAATCAAAACAACAACCCGAACATTTTTCCGCATCACAACGTGACATCATCGACGAAAAACAAGAAAGTATTTAATTGTCAACAATAATAACCGTCATCGATTCATCGGATCGAATCTTAATCGATTCGAGATGCAAAAAATATTCGTACGGAGAATCGGAGATGAACGCGCGTCGGCTTCGCTCGCAGTCGCGCTGTGCCATTGACCCACTACAGGTTTTTGTGCGTTTAACGGACCGACACACTTCATCATTATTGATTAAACAAATCATTTAAAACTATGTACAGGCAGTTTTTTTAAATATCATTGCGCAATGAAAATTTTACGCTTGTTCACTATCTTTAAACGTTTTGTCAATTTTCGATTGTTTGATTACGATTGTTGCAATCGATTTTAATATCGATATAATGACAGGTCTATCAACAATAGACGTGGTTTTCTTTTCTTGATTGATAGTTTGTGATTGAGTGCGGTGTTTGTGAACAAGAACTTTCAATCGTTCCATTTTTGTGAACATCATAATTGAACGAATAACTGGATTGTGTCCAACTAAATGATACTGTAAGTACGAATATCATTACTTTTTTTTATTATTACGAAAGAACTTCTACCTTTTACAGTGGTATGATAAAATAAAATTACTTAATTTACATAAACATTATAGACTTTAGCACAACGAACGCAATATCAACCCTATTATGGTCACAATTAAAACTGTTTTTGGATTTTTACGAACTTCTACTGTAACGTTGTTCCTGTTAAATAATAATAATTTATCGTTACTTATGTAACATTTTTTAGCATTAAAAAACTCCAGATAACTTAATATTACGTGTCGATGTGAGTGACAGCCGTTTCCAAATGTATCTTTTAATAAATCAGGTGTTTCCTTAATATGATTGGTGACTTCCTCTTATGTTGGATGGAAATTATCATTAAGCTGTCCGTTCCTAAGTATATAGGGACCTGTTACTAAAGTAGTAAGTACATCAATTTGTGTTTCCGAAGTGGAAACGAATCTATATGTTGCATCATTGATTGATGGTGTGTAAAAATAGTAATTGTGTGGGTTGTAGTATAAACTTATGGGTAAGATATTGTTGAACCTTTTTTTATTTTAACTTATTAACTGTTTAACTGAATCAGCAAGAGTTTGTGATTATACCTAGTTGGCTATTTGAGTGTTTTTTTTTCTTCTATGGCAATTGTCTCCACTATTTGTTAGTTGACTATTCTGCCAGCGTCATGTGTTACGGCAGGTGTGGGCATAACAGTTTATGTATTTGAATAAAAAAGAGACAAAACATAGCATTGACATTTAAAGCATTATTTTATTAGGCACTCTCATTATACATTAGATTTTAATATTATTTTTAGTAATGAATTTTGCTAAAAAGTGTTAGATGTGTACTTAGAAAGAACAGTCTTGTCAGTATGTCCTAGACTTCTAAGAAATAAAAGGACATTCTCTAAAATAATTAATGTTTTAAAATAATACTAAGTCTATGATGTTAGTCAAACCAATTGCAATCTAGTAATCTAGCACATTTCATAAGATAAATGCGAAATTAATTACAGTTTTCCTCTAGTTGCAAAACAGTCGATAGATCAACATCAACTAGCCTGCTTAGATTTCCAATACAAATACCGTTAACTTTCAAGATATTCTTAAGATTCTGGTATTCAGTTTGCGAATGAAATTGTGGGTATAATCTTCGAAAGCTTAATACGATAATTACCGTCATTGCGAAGGTATTTGAATGTGTGCATATTTAATTAGTAAAGGCTTTGACCTGTTGATATTTTCCTTAAATTGGCTATATTCTAGTTAATGGTATGATTGGCTTACGATAAGAGAGTGCATTTCTATATAAGTAGGTTTTAAAGTTATTCTGTGTGTAAATAATATGTTTCGTGTGTCAAGCTTTTCTCAATTACCTAACTTATAAAGAATCGTTGACTAATAATCGCGTAAAGAGAAAAACATTACTTAGCTTATAGTTTTTCTAGTTATAGAAAAAGTAAAATCTTATCAGTGTCGTATTTTCAATAAAACTGATTAGGTTACTGCCTCTTTGGTAGATTGGTCGCAATGTGACTGTCGGACAAGGGAACTCGAGTTTCATTCTCGGATCGGGCGATGTATTACTGGTTTTTTTTAATCTCAATAGTAGCACGGAGACTAAAATTGTGTCCGGTATATGACAATAGGCTCACCCCCTATTACATGGGACTAATAACATAAATTGTAAAAAGTGGGTGTTACATTGAGTTGTTTTAGTGCCGTAATGTGCACCTCTGCCTCTTCGGGAATAAAAAGGCTTGATGACATGTTACGTCTGATTAGGTTACTTTACACTCTGTACAAACTTGCAAGGTTTACAAAGTTCGTTCATTACGACAATCGAGTCATAACTATGGTATTTTTATTGCAAAATGAAATTTAGATCTAAGTATTTGATATGAATTTCAACTTGATAGCTCTACGCGTTCATGAGGAAAAAAGTAATAAGTTTATATTTATTAAAAATATATATTTTGTAATGTAACTAAAAATTTAAGGTTTTCGGAATTTTCCCTTTATGTTTGCTATAAAACGTTGCTTCATGCCAAATTTCAAGATTCTAGGTCGACTGGGAGTACCCTTTAGGTTTTGATTTCCTTGCGAGTACTTGCGAGTTTCAAAATACGCAGCTTAAATTGCTGTTTCTTTTGATTGCGTTGACATAGAAGTTTGATTTTGTTACAGCTTAAAGGTATTATAGACCTGAGTATTTGGTATGAATTTCAATTTAATACCTCTACGCGTTTATGAGGAAATGGGCAGTAAGTTTAAAATTATTAAAAAAAATATATTATGTGATGTAACTAAAAATTTATGGTTTTCGTAATTTTTCCTATATCTATGCTATAAGACATTGCTTCGTACCAAATTTCAAGATTCTGAGTTCACGGGAAGCACCCTGTAGGTTTTGATTCCCTTGCAAGTGTCGAAAATTTGCGGCATAAACGGCTGTATCTTTTGATTGCGTTGGCTTAGAAGTTTGATTTTTTCACAGCTTCAAGGGACAGTAGACCTGAGTAATTGATATAAATTTCAGCTTCATACCTCCACGCTCCTTTTTCCTGAGAAAAAGAGTCTTGACAGACGGACGGACGGACGGACTGACAGACGGACAGACGGACAACAAAGCGATCCTATAAGGGTTCCGTTTTTTCCTTTTGAGGTACGGAACCCTAAAAATAATATTCTTAACCAAAACATCCGATACAACGTTGATTACAAAAGAAAAACTGCAAACCAGGTTCTGCGTTATGCCTCCAAAAGGCAAAACCTGATCAGTCTCACATTACACATTACCTCCGAAATCCAGGTAAAGGCTCAAGTTTCGTTTGTTCAACTAAGTATTAATATTCCAATGTATCATGTTACTTATTCAAATGAAGCGGTTCTTGCTATGCACGTTGTTGCTTTATGTTAATGGCCAGTATTTAATTAATATTTATTTGTTTCTCTCTTGTTTTGAGGGCGGAGCTAAAATTCCTTAGAACCTTATGGTGGTATTTTTCATACTTCACAGTTTTGTTGCACATAGGTTGAATATTGTACGATGCAAATGATTCTTTGATTGTTTTCATTAATGCTAAATATTCTATTTATATTTCTCTATACGTTTGTCTTCACACAGCCTTTGTTTTCTAAGTAATTCTCACTTTTGTCGCAATCTGTACGCTAAATGTACCCTACAGCCAGTTGCGTAGTCGGGAAACCTGACCACGACAATCGTGCCTATCACACGCTAAAACGTCTTACAAACCAATCAATGACATTTAAAAACCCACTCTACCTGCAAAAGATAACGTCCATTTTTCATTGACTTATTAACCTTCGATATTTACTTTGTGTGCAAACAAAATTGCCTGTTATTGCAAAGCAAGAAAGACTAGTTTATGTTGTAGATGACCAGTATTGATAATGGAACTCTGTGAGAAAGAGACGCTCTACAAACCGCGGATTTACTTACCGTTCACAATTGTAGGAAAAATCGTTGGTATGTAATAACAGTCCACTTTGTAAGGTCGCTGTATGAAAATTAAAACCTTTAGGAATGGGCATTCAATTGTTATCTAGGCATTATCCGGGAGTATAATGCTGGATAGGAATTTTTCTCTAGTGAATTATGTAAAATATTTGCTTTTTGCGTGTTCATTGTTGATCGATAAGGGCAATAATTCTGTGCACGTTCGGAGTAAGTCAACCGTGTCTTGTATTTAGAGTTAATCCCATTACCTTTCTTTGAATGCCTGATAGGAACTGTGCCAAGCCCTAGCGAGCTATGCTGACATTATAACATAAGCAAGAGAAATCAGTTACCTATATAGCAAGGCGTCTTAGATACCTCTATATTATGAATGTACATCTAAACATGTACCAATATTAGTCAGAACCGAAAGCTGCTTCACTTAATAACTTGAAGTTACACAAACAGAATAGACCATGCATCTTCGTACCAAAAACAATACACTTTTGTCTAAAAGACAAATCGGCACTCATTTACAAATACATCTCGCGTTGCCATTGGGCTTACTTATGTGAGGCATTTATTCATTGCATCATTTTTTGGCTGTAATTACGTATCGAAGAGTGCTCTACATCGCAAATTGTTATTTAAATGGAGCTGACCATTATAGAGGTACCATAACACTTTCAATCTTGGCAGATGAATGGGGATCATATTTAAAATACGTATCATTAGTTTTACATAACATTATTGGGAAATGACCGAAAGCAAGTTCAAAGTATTATTGTACTAACTGCCTGCGGTTATGCCCACATCGCGATATTAGTCTCTGTGTCATTCCAGACTACAATTCTTCTCCGTGCCGAATTTCATTCAAATCCATTCATGAAAAAGATTAGCAAACATTCATAAATTGTCTCAAGCGTTCGTTCGTATTAAATTATTATGACTATTTAAAAGAGTGTTCGCGACTGCCGGGCAAGGGGTCTCGGGTTCGATTCCCGGGTCGGGTAAAGTATTACTGGGTTTAAAAACAAATCTCAGTCGTAGCACGGAGTCTGGAATTGTGCCCGGTATATGGCAATAGGCTCACCCCCTATTACATTGGACTCATAACATAAATAGTGAAAAGTGGGTGTTACATTATTAATGTGCACCTCTGCTTACCCCTTCGGGGATAAAAGGCGTGATGTTATGTTATGATTATTTAAAATCAATTACTCTGCTTTTAAAGCTATGATATATTTCCTCAATAAATAAGAACTATATGATAACTAAACTAAATAATTTACACCCCCATAAAACCTAAACTTAAGTTAAGATTTTAATAAGAACCGGTATTAAGATTAGACTTTTAATTAAATTTTTATAAAATTAGAGAATTAAGTACAATGTTTACTGCGAATATGAAGTTTTCCGACAGATTTTCAATTAACTTAAGGAGTCCTACTTGTAAGGTCTTTTATGGTTTGCCAATTAAAATTGTATATGATTGACCTTTGAATATTAAGCGCTTATTATTTAATTAATATTTTCTATACTGAAGATTTGCAAATTGTGCGAGCGTACGTAAATATCATAAGAGGATAGTTACAAATTTTAATTCAGTATCCATTCCCCTAATAGACCGATAGATAATATCCGTAAGCCGAATGGAAGCCGATATATTTTAATCCCTAAAATATTTATTACCAGCGTCGTAACTAATACTTCATGCTGCATTATGCATTTTACGGTGAAAAATCATCGAATGACAACTCCCGCCCTGGCGAGCGGGAGGAAGTGTCAGACTCTTACTGACTAAAAACCAACCCGTTCCCACTTCTGCATCTCGACAAACCGGGCAACCCGTGAAGTCCTCCGCGGCTTCTTCGGAGAATTATTCGAGAAGTTTTTTAAGAACGAATTTTGAATAATTTAGTGTAACAAAACCGTTTAGTTGAATGACACGATAAGTTCTATCAGTCGTAACATCACTAATTAATTTTCGCTTGAGCAGCCTTCGGAATCCGCAAGAAATTAGGCGTAATCGATTCATCAGTTTTAACGGGACTTGAATTAGTGATGTAGAAAATTATTTTTGTGAATACCAAAGTTCCTTTACCCATCTCGTCAGGGTCTAGTCTTCGCTCGTTTCTTGCATTAGTTTCGTTGAAATTTTTTGGTCTTCATTATTTCTGCTGTTTGTCAGTCAGTCAATCATGACTAATGGAAGATTCAAGTTGTTGGTATCGATCAGCTTTATTGTTTGTAGTCAGAGTTTAGTCAGTTCAAGTGGTTCATCTTTATCCTCACCAGAATACCAGGTTTGACTGATAGAAAATCCGCTTTTGGCATCAAGTACATCTTTTGTGGACGTTTTTATGTTTGGACTAAAGTTCACCTCTGCATGATTACAATGTGAAATTAGATTTGTAACATTTAGTTCTAAACATATTTAAACATTTTTTACAACAATTAGTTCTATGAGTAGTCCTGAATTCTCTTCTAACTGGAGTTGCATTTAAACTAGCAACACTCACTGATACAGTTATGGAAACAACTGCATCACGAACTGACGTCATGTCAAACATTCATCAACGCTAACTCTAATTTCTTCCTGGACTTAGTTTTATTACGGTTAGGTATGGAATTAAGTAAACGTGCACTGATATTTATGACTTTCAGTTCAAGTATAATCGCTGCGAGATAATTCTGCAAAGAATGCTCACAATCTTTGTGGTAAAGAGTTTGCTGGTTTAAATTACTGAAACAGGAAAAGATGGGTTAGAAAACTTTATGATATGGGCGAGGGGTGATGAGGGAATAATGAATAAGGGTAAAGACGTCACTAAGAATCAATGTATACTGCATTCTGATACTATAAAGTTAGTGGTAATTTTCAATAACCTCTACTCAATTTAAAGAGCAGTTGATTTACTAAATTTAATAGTTGTAGAATTCATTCAATTCTCTCATTGGATTATAATATCAAGTTACTCAGTAATTAAACTTGTTAAGTGTTCCAAGTAATGCCAAATTTCAACACTCGCTTTATAGTTTTGAAAGTACGCGCTTTGAAACACAATTCCAAATAATAACATCGGAGAAATATGTGATTTGTTAAGAATTCTGACTTTACGACAGTCCCAAAAACATGGTAAAGTATGAAACATAGGTTGTAATTTTAGTAAAATTATTCCCTAAAACCGTCGCAGTATAATTGTTGACAATGGTTTCGAGTCACGTAATTGCTATTACGAGCACACGAGATTACCATTATGTGGTTAGGCTGCAATATGCAATTATATGCACACGTTTAAGGCACGAGTAAATTAAAGATATCTTCGTGTTCTCAGAAGTGAACTGAAACCTCACAGAGGTTTTAGTTCAGTTTCTGGAACCGCTTATCAAATGTTAATAAAGTAGTGCTTCTTGAAAGAAGAAGCTTATCCCAATCTGATTTGAATCGGGAAAGACCGTACGGCGTGCATCGATGTTATCTCTACCTACTTTTCTTTATATCCACTGAAACGATTTAATATTAATTTGCACAGAAAATAATTAACATAATAAAGAAGTTACTACAGTTATATCTGACTTAAAGCCATTTTCCCTTTTCGAACAAAATGGGCTAGCTAAATATATTATCAGTAGAATATTAAACATAATAAAGTACTTCAAATCTAGGGCAAGTATAAGCAGTAAATCCGTGCGATGCTCAAGCCACAGGTCAGTGCAGTTAGTCGTGTACTATCGCGATCCTCATTCCAATATATTTATTGAGCGAAGATCCACAAGCTTTTAACCATAATGTATGAAAATTGTAGATATCGGTTCTAGAAGCTTCCTGAGGCCTACGAATTATGGACGCCTTGTTTTTTGTTGATGAAAATAGATATTTTATGTGACTTGGTAATTAACATTTTATAATTTTGGATTCACACCCACTTTTAAATAATATTAATGCAGAGTAGAGTGTTTATATCAAGTGAAAGATGTATTCCGACTGATATAAATAACAACACCGACACTCTATATTTAAAATGCCTTTCAATGCAAATAGGACCTCTATTACTATAAGTTAAGACTGAAAATTGCATAGAATTACCTTTACTATCCTTTGAAATGTAAAAACTAACTCACGCGGACACTGAATACGTGATCGGCAAATGAAAGAGACATCCTTATATTCGGAATATATTTCTTAGGAACTGCATTTACTCAATGTCACAGAAAAAGTAGTAAAAGTGTTCAAAGGCGGCAGTGATTACATTAAATCTAAGCCACAGAATGAACAGAATTAAATTGTCAAGATAGATTATGAAATGGTAACAAAAACTAGTCCAATTATGGAAGGAAATGAAGATTGATTTATATATTTAAAGTCTTGTTTGTAAGTACCGCGTTTACACCCACTATTTTTTGCGCCTTTTATGGTGACAATGGACTGTAGTGTAACTACTAGGGAGTAACTAGGAGGTTTTATGGTTAATTCCTTGTTATTGCCTCGTTAAACTCTGTGAGAAGTGTTTCATAGTATGTTCGTTTAATCTATGTTGTTGCTGCACTTATTACCTACTAGTAACGGATCCATCTGCATCTGTTAATGGGTTTCAGGGAAAATTGGCTGATTGAAATATGACTTTATTTCCCATTCATCTTCATGTCAAGATTTTTGTTGAGCACCCTCTGATACATATTCATAAATAATTACGTATCCATTATTCAACCACACAGTAAGACAAGAAATTATGCTTAACATACGTTCATTTATTGTTCACAGATTCAAAGATGGCGGTGCGATTATGAGGTCGAACGCCGAACGACTTTTAGGTGAGTCCAGAATGTTAATGCATTATGTAAAGAAACATGTTTATGCTATAAGCACATATTGGACCTATTCTGCCGGTTAATCGTCAATCTATATGGATAAATCCCCCTGTTGTTGAAGTGAAGGGTGTGGCATGAGGAATTGGACTGCGACCCACGCTTCTTTGGTGACAAAATGAAGTCATTCAATTTATTTTGACAAGACAGTGAACTGCTGCGGATGATTTAGCGTCGCCCCACATTTGTGGAGGTAACAGGTTCGCAGCCCACGACGTGATATGTGGTGTGTATGCGATCCTGACTTACGTCAATCGTGAAATTGCGAGTTGTTCTCGTCGTAAATCTGTCGTGTCTATAGTGTACACTTCTACAATGTGGATCGCGTTTCGATGAGATTGAGTAACTAACTCCGTTGAAACGCTTTGAACTTTAATATAACAGGTTGCTCATGTATAATCGAAAGTAATAATCGTTAAATTTCCAGTTATCTTAGATTTTACACAGATAAGACAACTTATTTCAGGTGCTACCGTACTGTGAGCTATAGTTTGAGTAATGCTCGCAGTACGGTAACATTTCAATTCCCTGCGGTAATGCTTTCTTAGTGGTCACTTCGAGCCAGTATTGTATTGTGTTTTGAAGTTGAATAAACTCATTGTCGAAGCTGTTCAATTTACGAATCTAAATTCTGCTCGGGCTATTGTATATTTTAATAAATTTCATGTTTTACTAGAACGTCTGATACAAGTAGCTCTTATTTGACAAAGCTATTGTTGGAATAAACATTGATTCTATTTACATAAATGACTCAGTAAAACAAATCTGACTTTGAAGCAACGACAAAAATATTACAGTGTGTGGTGTTCACTGATTTGAATATGGAAATTTATAATAAAACAACCTTGTTTATAGTAAGTAGTGCACCGCTCAAGGGAACGTTCGCCCGCCACTTCTAACAGATGGGAAGTGTGTGGTGCGACACCGTTGACCTGTGTCTACATTTATTGTTTATATATCACACAGTGTACCCTAAGAATCTCGAATCCAATCGTACATTCGTTTACAAGATCAATTCCGTCATCATTTATCATCTAAACTGGGGATATTTCTCCATCATCTATTTCTTCTAAATCTTCATCCCTACCATTCTTGTTTGCATTACAAACGAGCCTATATTCTCTTGCCATTTTCTTTCAACCACGCATTTTGTGTGAGGTGTTACAAATTCTGCCTGGAGGCTAGCTAACAATACACTATGTTCAACTTGTACTATGTGTTCGGTATAAATTGGTTACGCCAGTTTACTTACGTCTCCTGAATAAGTAAGCGTCAATGTATTACGGAATACTCAAATGACTCCAATTTTAATGTAATCTTAGTCATGGCGGAAGAATTTGTTTCATCGTGTGTTGGCTCATGTTTACTTGTATCGTCTACTGTTTCCTTAAGTTGCAGTTTTGCGAGTGTGGGAATATGTTTTGCTTATCCTTGTTTTAGCGTGTCAAGTTCATTATCAAGAAATGTGATTCCAATGTTAGTTGTTGCTCTATTTTTTATTATGTGTCGGTTTTACTGAAGCGATTTTGCTGACATTAGCTTCTTTATTGTTGTGTTTATTGATATTCTATTCATGATATTTCCTGTCACAAAATTCATTTTGACGACAGATTTGATGTTGCAGGTTTATGAGAAATCACACGGGAACAAAAAACACTCTTAATAAAACACATACCGATGCAAACAAATATATGCATTACAATCCACAGATATCTAACATAACATCATGCACGCACGGTGGATAGTTTTCCTAAAACATCACAATATTCACGATAGCGTACAATTAAAAGTTCCCATCACAATGCCATTAATGAACGGGTTCCGTTACTTTGAACAAATTCTCAAAGAATACTACTAAGTCTTGGGTCAAAGTTCACGGAACTTTACAACATACGAACATACATGGTTCGTGATATGGGTTCGCTTAATTTAATGTAATCAACATCATTATAAAACGTGAGGGGAATGAACGATTCAAAGTTTTTAGCTATTTTGTATTGAGGTGGTGTAATATGATGTCATGGATGTTGAGAATTTCTTCGAGATGACGTTAGTAGTCAAGACTAAATCAGTTTGATTTGTATGAATAAGGTCCTGAATTTGAAAGCACTTCAAAGTTATTTTAAGTTGGTTAGTCACAGAATTGATTCTTTCATTGATGTGAACTCTTCATGTGCTTTTTACTGATGCTACCTATGGCATATCTGTACATATAACTTACATCCTGTGGGCGTTCTGCGCACCTGTATGCAAAATACTCGAAAATTATGAATAGATCGCAACTATACAGGCAATTACCATGGAAATAGAGATTTACGTACAGTAGTTGAAGTAAATGGGGGATGAGTGTTTTAGAAATAATTGTGATCGTATTTGTAAGTCAATATCTTTCAAGTAAGACGAAACTTGTCTTGATTATTGTGCTTAACCAGAACAAGTTCGTGCTTATTTAAATTTCACAGCTAACTTTGCGCCCGCTTAAGCAATTCCAATTCTCAAGACAATAACCGACACTAGACTCTTAGCACCGGCACATTATCACCATCTCTTAATTTCGTTCGCCTTCTAAATCAGGCTCATTGAATACCAAATAGCAGTAGACCACACGTACTTCTGCACGCTACTCCGAAATCGCATTAAGTAAATCTTTCACAGGAACATGGACCTTTAGAGCTAATAAGGTCTTTACAATGGCGGTACGGGCTTTTCAAACTCTCGAAATATACAGACCAAATTTATGCGCGTTAACGATAAATTCAAAGGTAATAAGGTTGCGGTATTAGTGACCTGTTGCTTTGTGTGCTTAGAGATTGCTATTTGGTTCCTTTCAAGGAAATATATTGTATCCAATATTTGATTAATAGTTTCTGGATTCATTTTGACGCAAACACTGAAGTTATTTTGTATGATTATTTGGTTTGTGCTTGTGAATATTGAAGGTAAGATCTTTTTGGATGAATTTCTTGCTTCACAATCATGTTTGCGTGATTATTTAGATAGTTATTCAAATCCGTGCACAAGCAATGTTATTGATTTCGTTTGTCGATAGTTTTTGTGAGTTGACGGACATTTGAGAAGTACATTCACTCTTGTTTACAAAAACAAAAACACAAAGAGCGAACAACATTGGTCGACAGTACCACAATTTCTAGAGCTCCACGCCAAACACCAATGCTATTACAAAAACCCACAATGAAACGTTTTTCCTGCAAAAAGCTAATATAAAGTAGTGCTGCTAAATGGACAATGGAACTTGTTGTTTAATATGCGAACAACATATGACCCAGAGGAGTGATAGAACATATCCGGAACCAATGAACCTTTAACTTCCAACATTTAGTTCATCAATATTGATTACGGAAGCACTCATTAGCTCATTACTCGTTTCTAAGAAAAGTCTAACCGTTAACGCCGGCAATACGTATCCGTGTGTTTCTCCTTCAAGTTCTTGCCATAACGGTACGGGGCTGGCGCCCTCGTTTCGAAGTGATAATGCTTCTGAAACAGATACCTGATTGGCCCAAGGAGCAAAGGGACTTATAATTGGAAAGATAAATTGCGAAAATTGATCGTACGAACTTATAATAAAACTTTCATGTAATCTATTATAGCAATCCATAATTGAATTCCAAAGATTATCGATAGTGAGTGAAATGTTTTTGTTAGTTGAAGATACTAAGATTATGACTTCCAATAAACTACAGTACGTCTATATTTAGATGAAGTAGTAAAACAACTTCTTCATTCACAGAGAAAGCTTTTGTATTGTATAAATCAATATCGATTGCGTCTTCTAAGTTGTTTTCGGCTAACAAGGCCAGTGCTTAAAAAAGAAAACGAATGTCTTGTCTATAAACAAATTGCTATTACAAGTCGTAGTAAACTTTTTTGTTGTTAATAATGTTGCGTTAAATGTATTTTTCATTTTAATTTATTTCGTAGATTAAGATTTATTTGTTCGCTACAGGTCTTACTAGTTCTTAGTGCTCTTTTGTTTTAACATTCTCATTCCCAGGCTTCATTACAATATTCTAATCTAGCGTGTTTACTGCGAACATGTGCTCTATATTGTGTCGGTGAATGTGTCCATTTTGTAATTCACAAACGTATCTTTCGTCTCATTTAAATCTTTGGCTTCTGTCGTAACGGTTCCTTTATCCTCTAGACCATTTGTATTTGTTTCCCAGGCATTAAGATTGTCTATATTTGCCTTCCTATTAAGATTCTAATGAATATGTATCTGTAACTTTGCCATTTTCCCTTCTGTGGTGTACGATTTTCCAATAGTATGAAATTTATTGATACCGTATTGAAGATATCGTCGATTCGATTTAAAAGGTAGTGTTGAGAAAATGAATGTTATAGCAATGAACCAGTGTTCCAATTCAAGATTATTTACGTAGGACGTCAAAAATGTGTCTGATCATACCAAAATTAGCATTGAAATATTTTGTTTCTCAAATGATGAGTTTAACCTTTCCATTTCGGCGGTAACATTTGAAATTCTAAATAGTTTGTGTAGATTTTGGTATTACGTAATTGTTGTATAGAATTATCGTTATCATATTCTAATGCCGTGATAAACGATCACAGCGAGTTGACAGCATGGTCGTCAATCTACTTTGTTATCGAGTCGAGTCACAATAATGAATTATTAATTAAATAAAAAAAGAATAAACTTTGCCATAAATGGTTATGTTGCTTCGATTTTATTTTTCCACGCTAAGGAGGTGTAAAGACCTAATTAAATTTGGTTTAGCATGGATTATATTGTTCGATATGATAGTATCTTCTATCTTCTTGTGTCTTTGAAACCACCCATTAAAACGTGCTGAATTTTATTATTTTAAGTTATGTGTTGCAATAAACATGACCGTATGTTACTACCGTTATCAAGATGGTCTTCAACCGTTATAGTTTTGCCGTTCGCGGGCTTGTCTACCAGTTTTAATTGAGTTTGATAGCTTTTTCGGAATTGGCTATTACAGTTATGTATTAAAATTCAATAGCTATATCTGCTTAGCTTCATCATTTATACCTAACTGTACTCTAAAGTCTATATTTTAAATGATAACTGTTCAAAAGTCTTTGCAAGCCATATAGTCATTGGACATATTTGTGTGGGCTAAAGTCATTTGTTGCAAATGACATTCGTCTCCACTGCCAAGTGATAACCATCTGAAAAGATTACAAAACGAGAAACAGAATCTAATTTATTTATTCAGTCATAATATTTGCCAAAACAATCAATCTTTGGCTTAACTTTCTCTCGACTGTCTCCACTCCCACAACAAAAATAATAATGATGATATTTCTTTAAATTTCGTTGTATCAGTTTTCAAATAAAGTTCATCTTTCACACATTATTTGTGGGTAGATAATTACAATGCTAGCCTCACTATTGATATGAAAATCGAGATTAATGGTGCCAATTAAAGTGGGTGTCATTGCGCAACGTCTGGACCATACTGTGCATAAAATTTGCGTCTTCGATGCCGATAATAATTGCATAATCCTTAAAGCTGTTGTGCATTTAATATAAAACTTTCTCTAATTGATTAATTTATAGACTGCCTCGTTGGCCGAGTAGTCGCAAGTGCGACTGCCGGGCAAGGGGTCTCGGGTTCGATTCCCGGGTCGGGCAAAGTATTACTGGGTTTTTTTTTAAATTCTCAGTAGTAGCACGGAGTCTGGAAATGTGCCCGGTATATGGCAATAGGCTCACCCCCTATTACATGGGACTCATAACAACTAGTGAAAAGTGGGTGTTACATTGTACTGTGGTAGAATGTGCACCTCTGCCTACCCCTTCGGGGATAAAAGGCGTGATGTTATGTAATTTATAGTCATTTCCGATCGCTTCTTTGTGTGATCTCGGCTTGAATTCTCAACTCAGATATTCATCAGTTATTCATTGAGTTTTTCTATTTTCTGAGGTTCTCATCAAAAGCATGGAGTTTTATATGTGTTTTCATATAAGGTTTACCTATTAGTCTGAACTTTGAAATAGTATTGCCTAGAGTCAATATTAAATTTTAGACTTTATGAAAATCAAAGATGTTTTATCAATGTTATTGTAAACTGTAACGTTTACATGAGAATCGATGAAGCGATCAAAATCGTAATCGTTCCTGTAATATTTTCCATGTAACTACTAACAGTTGCCTCCAATTATGATAATTTCAATTTAGATTAGGTAAGGAGTAGCAAATATCAGACTGTACACTTTCTAGTTATTGCAATTATAAACAACGATTACAATCTCTGGCGACTAGTTTAATAACCCACTTGACTCCTACAAACGGTTTGCTGAGAACCGAAGTGAATTTTTTTTCTCGTTTTGATACAGGTTTTACTGAACAAAGTTTTAAGTTTGAACAACAAATCTGCAGTTTAAACTTTGAACGTGTCCATTGTGAACATTCATAACAACATAATGTCTTTTTTGGGGTAGTAAGCATCCGAAATGTTACTACAATTTGACGTCTACATTAATCAATATCTGACACATGTTTGTTTATGAAGTTGGTAATAAACTGTTTTTAATTACTTCCAAAACTAGGTTGATTACAATCGCCAGCTAAAAAATGTCAACTGTATTTAAATAGACTCCATGAGTCACAAAACCTTAAAATGTAGGTTCAACAAATTATGATAATTGATGTCCGCGAACTGGTCGTTGTGTCCCAAATTTGGCACAACCTGTTATCGGCGCGGCAAGTCGGCACAAACTTAACCGCTACTTCAGGCCATTCCATTTTAGGTAACTAACACGTGTTTCTTCTGCCTTTTGAATTATGAATGGATTTTTCTCATTATAAAGAAAATATTGCTGACTGCCTCGTTGGCCGAGTGGTCGCAAGTGCGACTGCCGGGCAAGGGGTCTCGGATTCGATTCCCGGGTCGAGCTAAATAAAACTTGAAGGTTTTTTTTAAAAAACTCAGTAGTAGCAAGGAGTCTGGAATTGTGCCCGGTATGTGGCAATAGGCTCACCCCCTATTACATGGGACTCGTAACATCAATAGTGAAAACTGGGTGTTACATTGTACAGTAGCATAATGTGCACCTCTGCCTACCCCTTCGGGGATAAAAGGCGTGATGTTATGTTAAAGAAAATATTAGGACGTGTTTTGAATATTGTTTATATTTTAAAGTGTTACTTAATTGTTTTTATATTGAGTCGTTACATGAAATGACTGTCATTGTTTGTTTATTTGCTGCGTGATTGAGGAGGTGCGTGATGAGACTTCATTTTTGTGAGATGAAACATTCAATTATTTTTAGTGTAGTTAATTGTTATTTTTCATTGCGTTTGTAGACTAAACAAGGCTTTGATTTTGTGTAATGTTTTAATACTAATAGTTTATGGGATTCTTACTATTTAATGCAAATAGAAATACGTCCATTACTCCTTTGTCTACTGCTTCTAATTATACAAATGTGATAGTATGATAAAGTTCGCCTTTGGTCATTGTTCACAAGTTTCCCACAGATTAATCACTCGCTATTCAGAAGGGTCATCTCTAAACGATTGCTTCTCAAAGTAAATATCTCTATCAACTCGATGCGCTGCATAGATTGCGCTGCAATCGCCAATCGCCGATATACCGACCCTAAATTCCGATCGTGGCGATTCTCGATAACCGATACGTAAACGTTCTCGATTGTCTAGTACCGTTCGAGGGGGACTATCGTTAAATTATCGCTCACGTTTCGCTACTGACGGCGCTCTAGTATCACGGTATTGGTTGGAATACTCATACTCATAGCTATGGTTTTAACAGGCAACCTATCTCATGCGAGCGTTGTGTATTATGACGTCACTGACTCTACACCTTGTTCGTTCATGTTTATGACGTTTGCTATCACAAGTCGTGTACAATATGAGCTGATCTTAACAGTGTTTCTGTTGTGTTGAACTGATCTATGCGAGATTAGTCTTCAGCTTCGGTTTGATAAAATATCTCACTGAATGTTTAATATATAAATTTCAACCCTATGGAACATCACTGATAAGCTAGTAATGCTAGGATTTTCTGAACCTGAATTATAGATCTCTAAATAATTCAAATGTTAACCGCTTCGTTAAACTTACAGAGGCTAAGCGAAAGATTGAGGCTTACAAGTCTGGGACCACACAGATCGCCCTCAATTTCTACCAATCCTTTCTACACTTACATCTATTTAGTTCTCGATTCACTCCGAAATATCGACATTCGAAAAAGGAGTTCGTTTGTAAAACGACTTTCGCTAGGTTCAGTCGCGTCGATTTATTTACGGCGCTGAGATTCAATGTGTGGTTAAATGTACTTGGTTGGTCAATTAAGGGAATATTTCTATTCATACTGTTACATGTGGTTTTCTATTTCCCCATTTAACACGGAGCTGGTTTTCATTGAACTGTTCGTCTAATGATTTGTATTCCTTCTACTATCTTACGTAACTTTTTATCTGGTTTGCCGTATTATTTGCTCAAGCCCAGAATGAAACCCGAATTCTAATCCTCAGTAGTCGAAAGGGTTTTGTGTAACATAACAATAAATTCATTTATAACCGACAATTGCATTTGCAACGGAGCGGAGTTAACAATGACACCGAACTGTGTTAAAAATCGACAATCAAAAATCAAAGCTTTATCCCCTTGAATCTGTGATTGTTTGATCACATGATAAAAAGCTAATATATGAATATTAAAATGGTCACGGGCTTATGAACGTAGTTATTCTAATTCATTTCTGAACCGATAAGGCCTACAAACGTCAAAGAAAAAAAGTGCGTACTCCTTTTTAAAAGGCCTAAAAGGTTTAGTAAGCCCATAAACAAAACATAAATAGCAATAGGTAGGTGATTCGTCTACTGGTTTGCTCCCATTCCACAAATAATAATAATATGACTGTTCTATTCTATAGGACCCGAATTGATGACCAAAACTGTCAAATCTAGAAACCATATCGAAACATAACAATCAATTACAAGTAATTCGATCGACGTTATTATACAGAATGAAGTCATTGATTTTACTTTATGTCGGAATTATGTAAACTAATGTCGAGTATCGAATGCATACGTTGTGTAACAGCGGTTGCACCTTTTGTAAATAAATTATTCCCGTTAATGGGTTTCTGATGTTGCGCGTCGGTGTGATATGCTATGATTTATAGTTCGAATAACAATGTTTGTGGACTTTTCAGTTGTAGGCGGGTACGCTAAAATTGGCTGGTAATAATATATTACTGTAAAAGCTTCAAATGTTGTTAAGATTCATAATTCTTGTCGAAGATGTTGATTTAATGTTTATCTGAATTATAAGGGGTTGAATGTAATGCGTCTATGGTTTCATTCATTAGTATATTCAGTGGTATTTTTTTTTTTTTAAGGGGGGAAAATCATCGAATGACTGCTCCCGCCTGGGTGAGGCGGGAGGGAGTGTCAGACTCTTACTGACTAAAAACCACCCCGTTCCTTCTCCTGCACGTCGAGGCGGAGCCCCGGTTACCCGTTAGGTTCTCCGCGACTCCGAATCGGCATCGGCCCTATTGGGCCCCATCTGTGGTGGTCTGATGGCTCTTTGAGGCGCGCGCGGAACGCGACGCGCCGTACGCTCGGGTCTGTTTCTGGTCGGACGGGGAGCCACCCATGCTCGCCGTCCGCAGGCCCGTGCTTACGGTGGCCGGAGATCGTCCCGCGATCCCCGACGCCCGGTGTGTCCTCCGCGATGGCTGGGTTGCGAGGAGGCAGCGCTTCGCTGCCTCACGCGTCCCGCCTCCTCCTTAGCTAGCATATATTCAGTGGTATAAGGTGTATTTAGTTGCTCATAAACTCATAATTCAATATAATTAACAGAATTATATAATATATGTTGTAAAGTTTTAACTGCTAAGTAGCTGGTTTTGGTAAACGTATGGTACGGTAGATCCATGGGTTTTAAGAAGTCAAAAGATTCACAGTACACTACAGATAAAGGACTTTATTCAAGTTCTGTAGCACTATAAATTCTATTCACCATAAATCATTACGTACAATAAGCATTAACTAGAAAATCTAAAATTAGACATATTTCAGACTTCGCTAGCATGCACCGTTAGTGACGTCACGATGGTTCCGTACTAAGGAATTTTATTATGTGGGCGAAGGCAATTTGTTCGACGGCCTGCCAGATTGAAAATTGTTTGAATTAATCATTGTGATTACCGTCGTAGTGGTCAGGTGGTCCCAGAATATTGGCTATGTCGTGTGTAAGTGTGGTGGTTTCAATAAAGAAGTATCCAAAATTAATAGCGGTAATGGTAAGGTGTGTCGGTAAGCAGGTTAATATTTTATTTCGGTATTTGAATCGACCTGGCAATTTATTTCCAACTTCCAATAGTACTTAAAACTTAAATATGGTTCAAGCGTTACTGTTGTACGTCTGTCAAATACTTTACAAAGATACATTTGTATTTTAATTTATCTTTCTGAAAAACTTTACGTAGAAATATTAAGTAAGAATTCTAAAGAGCAAGCACAAACCTAAAATGTTTTATAGGACACTAAAACAGAGCCTAGCCCGTCTAAATCAAACCAATCCATTAATAAACACGTTAATGTTCAAGCGTCAAATTCTGGCGTGTCCAACTTAAGTCATACGTTTGACAATTACCTAGTACTAGTTTCTTATACATACAATGTACATACATTGTCAACATTGTAACAACACTGCCTGACCCACTTCTAACAACGTATTTATACATCTTAGTAATTACATAGATCTATCGAGACGCCATTGCGAAATTAACAATTCAATTGTGTCTCAACAGACCAATACCTAATAAAAACTTATTGCACTAGATGCTTGTAGCTACGGAATTAAAAAAAAAGTTGATTAAATCCCATTTCGGATCGAGACAGTATCGATTACAATCGATTTGTTGCGATGCAGTTTTCGAATTACGATTCCGAGTGCGAATCGAGTCCGATAGTGAATTCTGGTCGGTAATTTATTTAGATTTTTGTTATGTAAACAACAATAGAACGGTAACATTGTTTTTTTTTCGATGTGATTGAATTACGCTAGTATTGATCACTTTCTTTGTAACCCGTGGAAAGTTAACGAAGTGCTGTTTTTGGATGAATACTTTTTATTTTTATCAGTTGTAATTTACGTTTTGCCAATTGGTTTAATAAGAAGTTGGTATGCCCCGTCCTATTGGAATTTAACCCAAAGTGAAGTTTGATAATAATAGATAAATTTTTTTATAGCATATGCCAATATGCTATAAAAAAGCATATTGGTAAATGACCAGACGGATCACCTGATGGTAAGCAATCGGCGCCGCCCATAGCCACTCGAAACACCAATGCGTTACAAGTGCGTTACCGGCCTTTTGGGAATTAGGAATTTGAGGATTGTGGAGGATTCGGGGATTCGGGAGACGGGGACTAGGGAGGGTAATAACCCTTGTGTAAGGGTAATTTGGCCTCCGGTAACCTCACTCACACGTAGTTAAAGTTAAATATAGTAAAAGAAGTTTATAAATTTCTGTCAAAAATGGAGCCATTCTCACGTTTATCTAGCTTGGAACAACATTAGTAGGTATTCATTTTGTTAGCAACATCTTTACTTGTATAAGTTTAAATATCAAGCATCCAAAACAAAAACAAAACTTGTTCTATATTTCGTAATCATGCTATACATCGTCTGTATCAATTTTGTCAATTATCCTTACAAAGATATCTGGACCAATTTAGCATATCGTTTAGGAATATCGCGGTACGGGGTTAATCAAATATCTAATGAATCAATTTGCGATCTCAAATGTCCATAGCCTTTACTTGGGACTAAGATAAGAGTTGTTAGGACATTTTGTTTGCAACTGTAAATAATCTATATCTACGCTAATGTTATGAAGCTGAAGATTTTGTTTGCTTGCTTGCTCGCTTGTTTTCTGCACTTATCTCCGGAACTACTTGTTTGAATTGAATAATTCTTTTTGTAATGAATAGCCTATTTATCTAGGAAGACTATAAGCTATAAAACATCACGCTATGCCCAATAGGAGCCGAACAACGGGTGAAACAACGTGGGAGTAGCTAGTTTGTTTAATGATAAAATTAGATGACAGATAAGCATAATTGATTCATTTAGTAGAAAGGCGTGTTGTTATCTATACGGCATTGCTCTTTTGTTAGTTAAAATAAATTGGTTCGCTGAAATGTTTGGTAACATCTAAGCGAATGTAATGTTGATTTGATTTTAGATATTTATCTTTGTAATATAGCTTTTTTGTTTCATTTTTATTCAATTCTCTCAATGACATACAAAGTACTCCGTTACATGTTATACTTTTGTAGTATCATTGCGTTTACTAATTATGTTGTTACTCAGTTTCTCTCTCCTACAACAAAGTTTACTTTAAATAAAAAGCAATACGATTTTCTTCTATGATTAACTTATCAGTTACAAGTTTCTATTTCAGTTCAATGGACTCATTGCTTGATGTAAATTAGTAACTACAGTATGATTTCTACATTATAAAAGTGCAATCCAATAAAGTAGGTACCTAATAACCTAAACGAGTCCGTTAGAACAAGAAACCGCATCATTTTTAACTCTACTAATAGCAAATCTGGTCTAAGCCATGAATTAAGTACAGCAGCAAACCCAACTAATCAAAACGAAAGATCGTACATCAAAATTGATCTAGATTCGCACTAAATCTATCAACAAAAAGATCCTAGTAATAAATCGTAAGCTATAAGTAAACGCGTCTAACTTAGATGTCGATTACGTCAAATGAATCATGACGTAAATATTATATAGAACTACTTCGCTTGCCCCATGCAAAATATTCCTCGGTTCCCCGGATTATGACAGTGGGTGCACAATAGTTTATTTATACATAGGAAATCTTTTTGTGTCTGGAAACCATATTTTCTTTCAACGTTGACAGTTGCCAGTGTAAATTGTATGGAAAATAAAGTCTGTTGAATATTTTGTGTAATCTTTGCCGGTTGAAAGGAGTATAAATTCGTTATACTAGTTTAGTGCTAAGTTTAAGAAATCATGGTTTACAATATTATTGCGTGGTATAGGCCAATTTAATGTCATAACATACAATATTATTGGTCGATGAAGGGTTTTTTTTAATGGGACAAGCCCGCCACAACCTCCCAAAACCGCTGCAACTCCTGTAAGCCAGGATCTACAGTAGATACAACCATGAAAACAGCGGAACACTGAAGTTCGGCGCGTCCCGTGGATCTGAATTGGACTGAACTGTCTTGGTTCCTACAACGAAGTGAATCAGAAGATATTATAAGAGGAAAAGATAAAGACATCAATGAAGCGATGGCAATAGTGACTCACATACAGTCATGTTATTGACTTAAGTTCGACAGATTCAGTGCTACTGTTGAGAATTTAGATATCGGAAACCCGAGTACGATTTACTGCCAATTTCAATAAACTATCTTAATCCAAAATCTGTCGATATAGATCGATTATTGACAGTAGTTGTACGGAGTTTCTGTCAAAAATCGATCTTAATCCACACATTTTGGATTGAGACATGTTATAGAAATTGGCAGTATGTGAAACTCTTGCATCTTATCTATTTCATTCTTCATCCATTCTTATCATTGCATTGACCAGCGATCAAATCATACCAACGAGTTAAACATAATACATACATATATAGGGTCATCATCATCTATGGAACGCCAATTGCGGAATACGATTCCTTCACACCTCTTTCGCTTCATCAACATTCATCAGTCTTTTCATGCATGCTCGTCCTTTACCGACGAGCATGAATATTGAGTATTGTGGGGTAGAAACTAGTCTAATTACCTCAAACACAACCAGGTCAAAGATCAAACACGTAACATTTCAAATCATAACAGTACGTCAGTAGCGGTTTTGCAATAAAACTGTACTTTTCCACGTACTGTCTACATCCAGAATAACTTTTATAGAGAACTATACGCCGCCTACGTAGTTACTAATGCCGTTCTATAAATTGCACTTCGTTATGCTAAGTCGATAGGCAGGTGGTCTGTATATTTACTAAGGAGTGGTGATGAATGCGTGCGTGCTCAAACCGGGAAGAGATGTTGAAAAATTATGGGTTCATTGTAGACGATTTTGTGTCCCTTTGAATACTGAAAGATCTCAATGTAGTAGATAGGTAAAACATGTCAATATTGGGATTGGTTTCTGTTGCTTCTGACGGACTGTTGACAAGCACGATTCAACATTGTAAGATAGAAGATGTTTAGCAAAGCAATTTGGTTATTGGTTGGTTTAAATTCTACATATTGCTAAGGATCTCAGGATAATTAGATCTCGAAATAAAAATGTCCTTTTTTTTCTTTATTGGACCGCTGCAACTCCTGTAAGCCAGGAACTACAGTAGATGAAACAATAAAAACACCAGAACGCTGATGTCCGGCGCGTCTCATGGACATGAATAACTGTCTTGGTTCCCGCAATGAAGTGAATCAGAAGTTATTATAAAAGGAGAAGAGAAAAACGATAGTTTCCACTTCCCTCTGTGAATTACTTCAGGAGATAGAATGAATTAAGCCTAAAGGCACAAAAAAGAGACTGTACAACTGAAAATGTCCTTATTAAAACTTCTAATTATATCTGAACATTCAGTATTTTAACAAAGATAAACAGAATTATTATCATTTAGCGTATTCCAAGGTACGCCTATGCATCCTATTAACGCATATTACATTAACTTGCATATTTATCGCGCGATTTATGTTCAAAGCACCCAATACCGTTGTTCGTAAATACATGTTAATTACTTCAAAATGCTTGATATTCAGATTAAGGAATGCTAAAATAAATATTTATAATGAAAACTCTAAGAAATTAGAAAACAAATACATCAATTATTGCTACATTGTATAGTAAATATTTATTTTTACATTTTGCTACGAAGTGTCAAAGCTTAAATCTATTGTTATTACATAATCCCAGCCAAATGAATATGGTTGAAAATTGGCAACTTTTTAAATAACAATTCACATGGCTTACTTCTCAAATGACGTCGCATTTAACAGAGACTAGTCGATAAAACAAAACGTTACTTCAACATAAGAAATCCAAACGAAACCCCGTAAAATTTACTCAAAAACAATTAAAACTGCAGATATAAATCCTGACTGGAACGGGTAACGTATAGAATGGCCTATTAAAATTGTCAACTAACGTTTTTCACTTGGACCTGTATTTATCGATGTTACCAAAGCAATCAGTATGTTTTATAGTCCTGTTTATCTCATGACAGTGGTTTCGCCTGCATCGGTGAACACACAATAGACTCTACCTCAGTTATAATAAGATAATTTATTGTACGTTTCCTTGTTTATAGGTGTGTACCGTTTTATAATTAATTGTTAATTTTGTTGTGGTATGTGGAAAGGTATTATTGCGTGATGTCATTTGATTGTGTTTATTGCAGTTTGAATTGCTAACTGTGGAAGTAGTGGGTTGTAAATATTTAAATGTTATTGAATCTAGTTTTATTGTTCTTGTTCTTTAAGAAAACGTTGCCCCACAATGGGATTTTCTCCTGTATCGTGGGTGCGTTTACAAACATACAAGTTCACATACACAATGACACCCAAACCCGGAACAACAATTTGTGGATCACACAAAGTGTTGTTCCGTGCGGGAATCAAACCCGCGACACGTTGCACGGCAGGCGGTTGCCCAGCCACCGCACCAACCGTGCAGTCTATTGCTATTGCTGAAAGATAACAACTTTTGTGCATTCAAAGATACTGTAAAGTAGATATGTATATTTAAACTGTCATTAAAATGCAAAAGTCTGTAACATTAATGTAAACTAAAACTTATTAATATTAAATTACAAACATATAATTATTGATGAGATACACTCTTTTGACCATTCAATTCGCATGCGTGGAAAGTATGTCAATAATATCGAAATTATTTTTTAATGCCATCGTTCACACTTTCTGCGCAAAGGCACTCCCTATAAGGCCGTGGCAACCATCTAAGAATTACACAACAAACGGAACGCAGCTGTCATTTTTACATAAGCAATAGTTTAATTGAATATTCATTCCCGCGAGTCGCTTCTAGTCTTCATATTTTGATTTATATCTGTGGACTTACCGTATTTGGTATATTTAATACTAGGAATGATTTAGTGCAATTGTGTTACTTATGGCTTATTACCATAGCTTCTTCTTGAACAATGTTGTCCCATGGTTGCATATTTACTTCTAAGCACAATTTAGCCACTTTGTCATCGTTTAAAGTGATTGTCAACTACAGTAGTATAGAAACAGGGTTGATTTTTGTTTATTGGAGTTTTTCTATGATGTCCAGAATATAGCCTTAATGTTAAATAATGATATACCTATTTTATTTGCTAGTGATAAATTATGTTTAATACTCTCGATGTTACTCGGAATGTCTATTTAAATATATGGAAATTATCTAATGATTTATGTAGTACTGTGGTAAATGGTTTCACTCTCATCTATCAGGTATATTATTATTTATTGCCTGCGCATTAAATTTTACTTGATAGGACTTGTATCGAAGCGTGTCTTACGCTTACGTCTTATAGATGGTTTACTTAAATTCATAGATTGTATAACAATTTCATCAGAATGCCCTAAGAGTAATATTAGGTCATCCGAACAGATTTTCTTGTCGTGATGTATAAATCTATACTAATATTATAAAGAGGAAAGATTTGTACCTATATGTTTGTATGTTTGTAATGAATAGGTTCAAAAAGTACTGGGCCGATTTAAAAAAATCTTTCACCAATAGAATGCTACATTCTTCCAATTTGACATAGGCTACATTTCATTTTGAAAAAAATTAGGGATATTTGGTAAAATTTGAATAATGTAACCGAAGGTGTAGAAAAATGAGTCTTAAAATGTCTTTCGTCGAATGCGCTGTCGAAACTATTAGCGATAGAACAAAATAATGTACAACAATATTGAAGAACATCATAATGTCTACAAAAAACTTCGCGGTAGCATATGTCCAACTATAGTTATGTCACTACAACAATCAATTTCCAAAAATAAATAATTGTCTACCCCGTGCGAAGCCGGGACGGGCTGCTAGTATTCTATATTTTATCTTTTGGTTAATAGTTAAGTATCGATACACTTTCAGCCTTAAAACTTTTCATTACTCTATTGAACAAAAAGTTATTTGAGACAAATTTACAAGCAAGGATTTTTCCCTCCTTCGATCTTAGCATTCATGACATCAGGCTAGTCAATCAGTCAATTATGCACAAATAATGACTTTATTACATCGGAATACGAGCTGCTATGTTCTTCACATAATTTCTCGTAACCTAAACCAAATTATTTCTTCCACAATAGCTGATCGCCAATAATTTCGAAAGTACTCCACTAAACTATGCATCTCATTGTTAAAGTATTGGAAGCTACAATTATTTTCTTAATAGGTTTCGAAAGGTAAGCTTACGAAATAGTCTATAAGATTTTTTTTTTTCACATGCCTGTTTTGTCTATCCGTGTCTCTTAGTTCTTTGATGAACTTTTCCTGATTTTTTTATAACACAACGATACATTGAGTTTCTTCACTATACTATTTGAGAGGATCATGTCATAGTGGAAGAAAAAAGTTTATGGCGACACATGTCACAAGTCAACGGATGACGTCATAAAATCCTACAAAGCACATGCGAAGTTTACATTCGATTTAACACGGATAGAAAATCCCAACGAGCAACTGTGGGCAGAAAGCCCGCCAGGCGCGATCACCTCGCCTGGTCGGAGGATCCTCCTTTTCTGATCTTAGGGACTATACTCTCTGTTCCCTACAAGTTTGTAGGTAATGATCTAAATTTAGGTGGTAGTTATCTAGACAGGAAACCAGTGATCAAGGAGCTGGTCTTAAATCCTTGACGCCGGATGTCTCTTTAAACACTTTATCTTTATATATGTGTTCGATCCACCCAAAAAAAAAATACTCTAAATCACTATGCTAGACTATGTATTACATAAATACATACATACGCCTGTCTCCCATGATTCCTACATACCTCTTTCGTTTCATCAACAGTAATCAATCTTTCCATGCATGCTCGTCGGTCAAGGGTACTTTTCTATGTACTACCTACTTCTATTGTGGGAATGCAATCAGATCCATTTTTAGCGAACTTCGAAAAATGGACGATATATCGCGAGATAGTAAAATACAATCTCCAAATCTCGCTCGAGCCCCAATCTCGCTAGATTAGCACTCCCTATGTGCAACGCATCATCTGCACTTACGTATGATATATATTGAATGCACAAATACAAAGTCTAGAACATCTCTATCCTCTCGTTAAGCAAATGGCGCGATGTTCTGTCATTTCATAACAATAAATTAATATTACGAATCTCGATTGATGTGGCTTTTGTCCTTTTCCTATTGTGTTTGAGTCATTTAAATTTAAATGATTTTGTAATTTCGTTCCAATACTTATTGATCACACACTTTATGTTCTCTGAGGTTAGTTTTCCATTGGTACACACGGCCACATCAATCTACACAAAACCAGTTTATCCTGGTGTCGTGTCGCATCATCTTTCCGCACATTTAACGTTCTGTTTATACTGGTTATGTAAAGCTCGATGTGTAGCCGTTTGTGAGGTACAAACGGCTACACAACGGCTATCCGATATTGATATAGCTTATTGTTCCTGTGTCAAAAGAGTGGTCTTTGTATTCTGTACTGATTTTTATTGCTGAGTATTAAACTAGTCACATCCCGTTACTTAATGAGACGGACGATAGATATGAAATTAATTAACTAAAAATTAAGAGTAATGAGAGTAACGCTACTGAGATAGTACGAGAGTAAATATACTGAGAAAAGCTCTTTAGTTTCGAGTCATAGAGGACTCTTCCTCGTGAGCATGCGCGGTTGCAGCGATGTAGCGCAGCTTACTGGTTTCAGTAGACATGTAAAATGCGAATTTAGCATATCTCACGATAGTTATTATAAGAAAAATTAAATTAATCGTTTTACAATATAGAGGTACAACAGTTGAAAAGTTATATTGAACAACTATTATTTCGAACTTAACGAGAAAAGTTATTGGAAACCATTCCGTTTCTACCATTGAATTTACAGATTACCAAAATTATGTTTGGAGAAGACCTTAACAATTACAATTTACCTGTCCAAACGTACTGTACTGAACCATGTTTAAATGGTAGCCTAATTCTATCGGTGGGAGAATGCACTTCGTGGGCTGAGCACCGCCGTGTCCTCAGGGAAGTGATCGGCGATGGCGACCTCTCGCGTCCGGGCCTAGTGCAGGCCATGATGCGGAGCGAGGGATGCCGTCTCCTCCTTTTGCGAAGCAGTGATGCTAGCTAAGGAGGAGGCGGGACGCGTGAGGCAGCGAAGCGCTGCCTCCTCGCAACCCAGCCATCGCGAAGGACACACCGGGCGTCGGGGATCGCGAGACGATCTCCGGCCACCGTAAGCGCGGGCCTGCGGACGGCGAGCATGGGTGGCTCCCCGTCCGACCAGAAACAGACCCGAGCGTACGGCGCGTCGCGTTCCGCGCGCGCCTCAAAGAGCCATCAGACCACCAGAGATGGGGCCCAATACGGCCGATGCCGATTCGGAGTCGCGGAGAACCTAACGGGTAACCGGGGCTCCGGCTCGACGTGCAGGAGAAGGAACGGGGTGGTTTTTAGTCAGTAAGAGTCTGACACTCCCTCCCGCCTCACCCAGGCGGGAGAAGTCATTCGATGATTTTCCCCCCTTAAAAAAAAAAAAAAGCCTATTTCTATACTCACTGAGGCGTATACTATCAATTAGATACAATCACGTAAATCTAGACTGAATCACTTAAAACTATGTCTTGTATACAGTTATTAACCTAAATAAACTTTATTATTATAACTTCATTAATTTTCTTATCAATATTTGTATACTGTTTAATTAAGACATCGTAAAATCGGTTGGATTCATGTTCCATACAAATTGGCATACCAATTTGTAAGTTAGAGGAAGAGGGTGGCAATAAAATTAGCAGACAGGTGCCAATTATACGTTGCTACCTTTTATTATTGTTATTAGTTTTATTACATTTAATTTCGAATTGAATATTGTTTGTTTATGAACCTGTTCTATAGGAAACATAAATAGTTAAAGCGTAAATCATTGACTTATGGTTTGTTGGAATAAGTGTACTGAGAAGTAAGATACCAGTTGTAAACTTAACAAGTTAGTTTCTAGCTAATATAACACAATGGATCCTTGTTAGTTAAGACTGTTGAGAACTTGAATAAGGCATGCCGCTTGGCTGTTCACGCTAGTTGAAATAAGAGTGGAAAGACTTTTTTCCCCATACTTAGAATTCCTTTGTAGCAAACTAGTAGCTCTATTCTGAGCAGTGAACGTTGTGGCAGGCCGCCTTTGGATAGTTTCAACTCATTGTGATATTTTCTTTCACAATTGCTAAAATGGATCTTGTATATCGATTAGATACTCGATATCGTAAGTCCACCTTTCGGGTGCTAATTATCGCCAACGGTTTATAGGCTTCAGGCGAAGCAAGAGCAATGAAAACTGCACTAGATAAACGATTGTTGCGACCAATTGTCGCTTTATATTCAGTAGCATACGGCTACTGCCGCAAGTATTGTTTAGCTTTAAATATTGAACTATAATTCAGTTTAACAACTAAAGATCGAATCAGGAGAAAATTCATAGCGCAACTGTAAAGGAAATCATTAGAGCCTAAGACGAAAATAGATAAGAAAAAAGTTAGGGAAGGGGTTTAAATAAAACATGTTGGTAGATCTAATTTAAATTCGATTTATCGGTACATCTTTTTTGTTAGACAGTTGAGGATACGCACTGTTCTGGCTTCGGCGGGAAGTACACAGGAGTGCTGTTAATGATCCACACATCAATCTCTCAAGGAGTCACAGACAGTTGAATCCGACGCCTGTCGAACGTTTGAATTCTTCGTATAGTAAAATGCATTCTAGGGAAGCATTATTGCTTGGTTTCCGTCTCGAAAGTTTAAAAGGAAAAGTTTTGTGTTCTTAGTTATTAAGAGTGAATTTTTTGAAATTTTCTATTTCAGTTTAAACAAATAATATAAGTCAACAATAGTCTTCTTGATTCATACCCCTTGATAACAGATACTCACAACAGCAACGACTTGCGCCCATTCATTCTGATTGGACTATAATACCTATAACATTTGCTTAGATATATTCAGCATTGTCATAACCAAATTCTTTTTTTTTCTCCTCCATTGACCATTTGCCATACCCCTTGATAACAGATACTCACAACAGCAACGACTTGCGCCCATTCATTCTGATTGGACTATAATACCTATAACATTTGCTTAGATATATTCAGCATTGTCATAACCAAATTCTTTTTTTTTCTCCTCCATTGACCATTTCTTGTACAGACATCTTAATTCAAATTATTCTAAAGACATTCAGTCATTTGAATCACTGTTCGCAATCTAATTTAGTCCATTGTTCTCAAGTTAATAATTTTGCTTGACCTCTTTCGTAAATAACTCGATTGCTTAACGATCTCACTCACACTTTACTTTTCATTTCATCTTTTATTTCTAAATTATAAATATGTGTATTAGACAGCTATTCAAGAATGATAAGTATGGTATGTGTTTTAAAAAGTAATTTAAGATTAATATTGCCTTGATACGTCAGTAGTAGACGCAATCCATCATTTTGGCTCAGGAATATAGTGGCCTTGTTTTGCAGTAATGGTAATTATTTTTCACTTAAGCTAATAACATGGTTACGATATAAAACTATTGAAATGTTATGTTTGAGCGTTTAGATTAATTGTGGGATCATCTTCATTTAATAGTTCTGTATCAAATCTGAATAATAATACGTTTTGAAAGTTGATTGATATTAAATTACTACTTTTAGTTGCCTTCGAAACTAAAAGTGGCTGTTAACAAAAATTTGCAATTTAAAACTTCGAATGATTAACTAGAAGTGTCAATAATTTATACTCCTTAACTAATTGTATGCATCAAATCAGTCAAACATGTCAATATGTCGTAATAATATTGTATTCATCAAATACTGGTACACATTTTCTCCGAGACATTAGAATGTTCAAACAAAAACCACCTCGTACTTCATAACCCCAATTAACATTCATAGACAAACCAATCACACGTTCAATTTCTGACACACAAATTTCACACTTAATCGAATTGGACACCTCATGTCGAACTCATCTTAAATTCAACGCCACACGTGTTTGTTCTTACACCTCGACCTATGAAAGCGTAAAGGCGAAAGCAAAGTCATTACCAAATCATTAATTAGTTCCAGTGACATCCATCGTCAATACGAACTTTCTTCATAGCGAACCAATCTACCGAGGAATAGAGGTTATAGGAAAAAGTGCCCATGTATGGCATGAGAACCGTTAAAAGGTGTAATTCATACCTTTATGAATGGCTGCATTACGTGGCCATTGCTTCCTAGTCGTTGTGTCTTGCAGTTTCTCAGATGACTTTGTGACGTTATAATAGTATCCTATGCCTGTAATGAACGTTATTGATAAAATCGACTGCTTCGTGCCAGCTAGATATGTAGAAAGTCATCAGTTTGTACTTTGTTTGGAAGAAATATGAACGTTGAAGATGTCTTCAACAATCATACCTTGTATTGTTTTGTGTCAGACGTATGTTTACGCAAAAACATTATATTCTGTTGAAAAAGCTATGGTACAAGATCTATTAGTTACTTTAATCATAAAGATGTCAAAATAGCATAATCCATGAATAATTAATTACCTAAGGACCAAGGTCCCTTTTCTCTTTGAAATACAACTTGCAAATCGTACGCACTCTGACCCCAATGCAGCGTAACCGCGTAACAGCGAAATTGTAGCAAAAAAATCGAGTTTCCGAATTTCACCATCGAGTAATTGTAACGAATCGAATTATCCGCCTGATTTCGGTCGGCTTTGCTCGCGAGTGTGGTTGTGTTTGCGCGTGACTTTCGCAATCGGTGACATTATCGTGTCGTGTCTGGCCAAAAGTTAAACGCCTAACTGACCTCACGGTTTTGGCTGCCCGGCAAAACTAGATAGTTTTTGTGAAAAAGAAACCGAGTTGGCTAATGCTCTCAGACCGATTTCTGTTTAATGTTTCTTACTATTAGCCTTGAACATTGTAAAGCAAAATAATATCGTACCGAAGTTAATACTGCTTTAAAATAACACTCGGGCATTGTTTATTCCTATCATTTAAATTCACTTTCTTGTCGAATGATATCAACTAAAAGCATTACTTAGGGCCACTTGGGTTTGTAATGTACAAAATTTTCGAAATGATTTTACTCTAAATCAGATTTGTTAAGTAAACCAACGACTAGGAGTAGGACAAGAAAATGTTAACCTAGATAACCTAGATAAATCTGTGCTAGAAAACATGAAACAGCTCAAGTCTAAATCAACAGTGGAGAAATAGGAGAATTTATTAACGTAGTGTTGGTGAACAATACAATCATTAGACTTATTACTGAAGAAAATTTCCTCTGTAAAGGAACTGATCAAATTGATACCCATAGCATTGATAATATATTTAATATAAAATGTTTGAATTGTTCAGTCCAGTGTCTAATCGTCACAACCAGATATGGAAACGACCAGTCTGTCCATTACTTACGATTTCATTCGAAAAAGATCTTAATCTTTGGCCATTATCGTCTGTATACGTACGTGAAAGGCTATCCGATCTGTGTTGGCTTTATTTGGCTAGTAAAATCGAAATTAACTATGTGGACCGAGGTTTCGAGATGCTTTGTATTGTTAAAATATTTTTTTATGTTTGTCAAACAACGTGAACTACGTTTTTATTTCGTTTGCAACTCGGTTAAAAGTGCGGATCAGAGTGACGGACTGAGCTTAGCTTTTCTTCTTTTAATTTTGTTTTCTCTGTGAGCATTTCATTTACATTTTTATTATTCTAAGCCTTTTCTTTCAACTTATTTTTAACTTCGCTTAAAACAACTACATTCCTATTTTGTTCATTGAAAACATTCGCTAAATTAGTGCTTTCTTTATTTCCATCCACTAGATGTCAATTTCAGTTTTTAGTTCCATTGATCTCTGTAATTATATAAATGCTTTTAATTTTATCCACCTTATATGGAGTTTACTCAGCTACTCGATTACTCAGCTATCCGATCATTGCGATCCCAATTTACTCAACAGCAGTGCCATTCTACTGGTTAAAGTCTAGACAATCAACGGACTTCTTAGCTCGGTTCTTGATAATAAGTAAATGCCGGTCGTGACGTTACCGGTACCTGTTTCCATTTATACACGAACAATGACGTGACAAGGTTTAGTAATAAAATGTGATGGTTTTTTTATTTAAGCTTCACTTATGCAACATTTGTTAACTGGAATTATACTTTTGATTGTTTAGATAGATGTACATATATTTAGTTTTGTTTTTTAATATCTAATTTCGCGCCATGTCATATAAATTAAACTTTATTGACTTTATCGATGTTTTCTACTTCCTACAGGTTTTTATGAAGTTCAAAGTTCACACTACAGTACCTCGTAATTTGAACCCACTCTCTGTGCCTTTATGTAATTCCACAGTGATCTCTTCGATCTAAAGCCTTAATCGAAGCCTTCACTGACAATCGCAAGAGAAAGCAATTACCGTGCTTTCACAGACGACATCCTAAATCAAGTCTCGACCTTACAATGGAATCTCGTTGGGCGTGCATCCGAAGTATTTCGAAGTGCAGAAAGCACCGCTCGTCTCGTGACGTCGGTGTTCCGATAACGGCATCATCGGGACCTTGACTGGTCGAAGCTTGAACTTTTATAGACCTGACGATCATTTGCCACGGTTTTTACTTGGGATACTATTCGATTTTCTCAGAATTTGTATTTAATGAGAGAAATTCGTTTGAATAAAGCCTTCTATTTACCATTGAACAGTCCAATTAAGGAACGGAAAATACTGATAGAATTATGTAGTCTATATTTCGTTCGCGGAAAACTCTTGGCTTTGTATGTAATCTTCCTATATCAAGCTAGTTATACAGTATGTAGCCAAGAGCTTTCAAGTCATTATTTCATAAGATAACTTGGACTTCATCTGACTTCAACACAATAAATCTATCGACAGTTACATACTCGCCAACGAGACATGGAAGAAAATTCCTCATTCAATTAAAAAGGGAAAATAGTGTTTATTATGATTGTGTAGACATTTGTCTTCAAGTTTCAAATGTCATTGCGAAGCTTCGGACGTGGCAGATTCACATTTTACCTACAAATCACGTTTCATGTTCAACGTGATTTCTGTTGGAAAACCACATTTTCTAGTATTTATTGCAGCTTGTTCTGACGCCTGATTTAATCATTTCTTAGGTGCTAACTGCACTCTTACGTCATTGTTGTTCATACTGAATATTATATTAAAATTACTAGCAGTTCGTTACCTAACATTAATAGTTGTCATTCCAGTTAATGTCTTTTAGAACAGATGTGTTCCGTTTAGCATGTTACGTTTGAGTATCTATCATCGTATCTTGTACTAGCTTTCCATAGGAACAAAAACTTTATTGTCTACAAGTTTACCCAGAGCCAAAGTATTAACTATTTGAGTGTAGAATTTGTACTTATTTGATCTCTTTATGAACTTTCTTTTCTAATTTGTTGAAAAAAAATCTAATTTCATGCACGGTTCTAGTCTTCAAATTAGGTAGACTGAGGTCAGTAAGATACTTATCTGACCGATAACTATAAAAAGTGTATTTTTTTAAATAACAGTCTTTTGCCTTTGGTTTTACGGTTTGATCCATGTTTGACTGCATTTGTGGATCAATACTTTCTTCTTTTCAGTATATTTCTGTCACGTTTGTAACTTCACTGGCTCCCCTCAAATGATCCCTGGAAGCTTTCTTAATGCGTATAGTACATGTATACATTCTTATGCCATTAGTTATGTAACCTTATGTATGTGTGCGAAAGCAGATACACTTAGGATTATAATGTCAACGTGACATTCAGTATCAGCCCGTGCTATTTTCTCTTGTAAGCAATCAATGAGTCCTCCCACTGGCTTTGCTCTAATTAACTCAGCAGTGATCGACGCGTGCCTACATTATTCAAAGACTGATAGATTAAGACCAGCTCAAGTCACGGCAGCTTTTTGCTCTCCACTCATTCCCTCTTATTCAGGTTCTTTACGATAAACTTATCTAGTCATGTTAGGTGCTGCCAATTAGCTTGGTTCAGCTTACAAACTTGATTGATTGTAATTAATATTCATAAAGATAGTTTCGAAAGTTTGTTTATGAATATACAGTGCTCAATTAGCAGTAGGTTAAAGGCGATTCTTTTCATTAACTGAATTGTATGTAATTTATCGGTTAATTTATTCAGGTTTAACATCTGCGGTGTTTTCTTTACCTACTTCAAGTGTACTGCGGTTAGTCTTGAGTTTTTGAGGTTTATTGATATTGAATTTCTCAATGCTAAAACGATTATAACATGTAGTTTGAATCTGTGCCCGGTGTGTGGCAATAGACTCGCTCCCAATTACATGAGAGTAATGTAACTGGCGATGAGTGGGTGTACTAAACGCTTTTGCAAAGCGTACATAATGTTGAATTGATTCGAATGTATTTTTTTCCAAGTAGATGTTTGCATCTTTTTTACATCTTCTTCTGTTCTTCATATACAACTTTTAATTATCTTAAATAATGTCCTTAGTAGGTACATTTTCTCTGATACTAATTCAATAAAATCAATGAAGGGCGGTACCACAAGTGAGTGAACGTGCGTGCAAAAAGTGAGCGTTGCCGGTTGATCGAGTTTATACCAATATGTATTCGTAATTTAGTATTCGGTGTTTTTTTGTCTTTATCAACTCGCTACGTCGGTCTTTACGCAACACAAACTGGATACTGTTACGTGCTTTTAACGATGTATGACATAGGGGCATGAGACTCGTCAATTAAATTGAATTGTGGAAAAAATGCGAGGCGCGAGCTAATGTTTTTGCTTTGAAGTGTAAATTGTCGTTAATTTAATTCATTGGCTTGATTGATGGGAGCCATGAAGAATTAAATTAACTTGAAAGGTTTATCCGGTTTGTAGAATGAATGGTTAAATACCTTTTATAGCATGAAAAGCATCAAACACAATAGATGTTGGGCTAGTTCAAAACATTTTAGCAAATCCTAAAACGAAGATCGCAAAGGGATTATGTGAATTGGTGAGAGTGACATAGCTGTTCTTTTATTTATCTCATACCTTGTTAATGATTCCCTTTCATTTATAGAGTATATTTAATTAGATAAGGTACGATGGGGTTGACGTATCCATATGGACAAAAACCCCCTAAAATAATAAAAAAAAAAAAAAATCAAACACAATATTTAAGTATAAACGTTGAACGCTTTAACTAAATGTCAAGACAATGGTACTGTCGATGGCTACTTTTTTTAAGTTCTCACCGCGCGACCCGTATGTCTCAGCATTGTCTGTGCTTGTTAAAAAACTGCTAGCCATGTAAGACCAACCAAAGGACAAGAGAATGGCTCGATAAAATTCCATTTGAAGGAAATGTCAATTGACCACTTGCTGTATTCAGTTTGCCGACATTACCTTTTTTTATTGTTCTATTTTATTTGCTCATGTATGATTTGTCGCTGGTATTTCAAAGCCGTGTGTACGGATTAGGAAATAGTAAAAGGATTGGTCGAAGGGTTATTTTTTATTTGTTTCTCGTTCAGTTTATTTGCCTTATAGAAATCAGCGCAAAGAAAGTTTGTGTATTTCGCAATCCGCCATGTGAAGTAGACGTCGGCTCTTATTGAAAAAATGCATTTAATATATAGCTTACGTTCCTACTAGACGGAGTTTTGCGCATGAGTCATCTTTAGACCTGGTTATTAAAGGATAAAAGTAGGTAAAATAATAATCAGATTATCATTACTTATTTACGCCTGGCTATAAATAAGGAGATAAACTTTATTTACTTGGAGATCAGGGACTCCTTGTATCGTAAATTATAATATTTAATGACCATAGCACAGTAAGTGCTTTAACTTTTGACAAGATACCCTGAACACTTTACGAGTACCTAAAACCAGATTTTACTACCGTCAGGCCAAATTGAATCGTGTTCATGTAATCGTTATTTAGTCATAAAACTGTTGACTATGACTTCAGCACCCTAGTATCCGTTATACAGGAAAGATATACAGTACAGTTTTATTCTTAAAGGAAAATACAAATAATATCATAATTATGTTTTCTTAGTTGACTATTCACAACAAAGTCTGGCGCCTTTTTGCGCCACTACCGCCATCTATGCACCATATTTCTATTATTGGTGTGCTAAAAATAGAAGAACGCCACCCTTTCTTTTAAGGGTGGAAAATCATCGAATGACTGCTCCCGCCTCGGTGAGGCGGGAGGGAGTGTCAGACTCTTACTGACTAAAAACCACACCGTTCCTTCTCCTGCCCCAGTTACCCGTTAGGTTCTCCGCGACTCCGAAGAACGCCACTCTTAGGTTCTCTAAAACAAACGGTACACTTATTTGAGAAGCGTGATCAATCACTTAGGTCATATTTTAAAGGATTGAGGAGTTGCCGTCAGGTATATTTATTAGTAGGATGGGACGTTGAAAAGGATTGTGGCTACAAACATTTCTACTGGTCTTTTCTCCAAACATAGCGGTGTCTCCATAGCCACATTAATTCTAAGCACGTCGACTACAGGCAAAACGACTAATTACTGGCTTCAGTTCCTTAAGACATCATCTTTGTTTACAAGAAGCTAGAACCAAGTTTCTTTGAAAGTTTGGACATGTTAATTGACTTTCATAACGGTTAGCTAATGAGCTTTTGAGTAAAAATTCATGGATACTGCATTTAAAATGAGCAGCTTTGTTTCGTCTCATGCGTGGTATATTTCAAGTGGGTCATTTTACTATATCTCAAATGTATTGGAGACAATGATGGGAGTATGGACTGTAGTTACATAACAAGTAACATTAACGGTTTGGAACGTTGTGAAGTTTCGGTTGCATTTTGAACGTAGAAATCTGTAGGCAAATAGTGTCCTTTGATTTGATACCTTTGGCTATGACAAAAGGTCTAATTTCCTTGAGCTTGCTTATTACCTTGGTTCGTATGAATTCAGCCTTCATTTGTAAATAATTCACACTATTGTAAAGGAATGCAATATAAACACAAGACTTAATCACTACGATCTCTACCGTGTACATGATTTGTATCTCTTTCTCCGTCTCACCGTTTGATGCATTAATATTGTTACCAGTATCTAAGAAAACGTCAAATTGCAACAAGATGTTATCATTACAGTATACGTAAATTAAATTACCATTTCCTTTACAGTATTGAGACGTAAGATATATGACATTATTTATTTCTATCTATAGATAAACTTTTGACCAGTATTGAGATCTCAGTCGGCTAACTAAATACGTCGTTAGCACAGACTACCAGTGTGGCACAAATAAATCTTGTTCTGTGATCAGAATTCCTATTATATTCAATGCTTATTTATTCAACCTGTTCATGTTTGTATGAATGATTTCGTTCTTGTCACTCTCAGCTACCCACGCAGCGAAAGCCGAAAATGAAACTGCTATTCTTTTTTTTTATCGTGTCGTTCGTCCCCTACCTACATAACACCAATCGATGTACTTATCGATTTTTGTTACATCGATTACGAAATTTCTATTGAATCGAATTGCGATTTCAGTTATTGGTTGTAATTTTATTAAATGGGTAACTAGGTATGTTTTGCGTGATAGATGGTTATTGTTTTGGGTGGCACGTAGAGGTATTTTTTATGAATGACTGCCAAGTCGCGACTTAAGGAATTTACTTGAAATTGAAATATGTATTTAATGACTTGGGTAACTGTTACAATGTTGCCGCACGATTATTCTGTACTATCGTGATGTGTGTGAGAATGGTTTCATGTTAGGAACATCAGCCGTAGAATCTTCATCGTTTAACTGTTTTGTTACTCTCTTAACATCGCCATAGATTTCTATCACCGTTTGTTGGTTAGTAAATTGCCTTAAGGTAGACTAAAAATACTTTTCAAAACGAAAGGAACGCGGCATTGTTCAAATGTACCTACAGATATAAATAAAGTCATAAAAGTAATTGATTGTTAAATTATCTGATCACAAATCACAAGAAAAAAACGAATAAGATAAAAAATCGTATAGATAGGATTAAATAATCATAATCATGTCCATAACACATCGATAACTAGAGGTATATAAATATCGATTCCTGTAAATTAATGATCGATCTAGTTTATGCCTAGTCAAACTAGTTGCCAGTCGAGAACAGACGTGGCGTAACATACGGAAACTAGACTATCGAAGATTAACATGATTGATTGATCTGTGCTGGTCAAAATATAATAAAATTGTTGTAATCTGTTGACGTTCCTCTTTGTGTATGTGTTCTAGGAATAAAAAAGGAGAGGTTGTGTTTGTCGAATGTAAATAGATATCTTTTGCTGTCTGTCTTTGTGATCGATTTTCACAAGTTGGTATTGAATGAAGAATGACAGATATTGGGATAAATTTAAGACGTTTTCAATAGTAGATCAATTCATTATTAAATTTGTGTATGGCAGAAAACTTATAGTTTTGTAAATAAGTAACAATAAATTTGATGGTTGGTTTGGTAAAAGTTATGTTTGAAAAACAAAATCTTGCCACACACTACTATTGTAGTTGTCTACTGTGTCGTGCTTTGGTCGCGCGTCCTGGGTGCGTTTACAAACATACAATTTCACAACGATCTGTGGATCAATCAAAAAAGTTGCTCCATGCGGGAATTGCACCCGCGACACGTTGTGTGGCAGCCAGTTGCCTACCGCGTCAACCGTGCAGTCATTATAGAGTCTTGGATACATTATCATAATAATTTTATAGGTACTGCTTCAGATTATCGACCTTATTACATCACAAAGTCAATAAAATAAAATATTGCCTCATATGATCTAGAAGGGAAAGGGTATAGCACTTGCAACTAATGTGAGCCAATCGAATTGAGTTATTGTCCCACTAGACCTGCCACCTGGTTTATACTTTAATGGTGCTTAACGTCATTAATTATGAGGGACTAAGTTTTGTGGGAAAATATTTATTGATAATGTAAATCCATACATACTAATATATTAGATTAGTATGTGTAATATCTTCAGTTTTTCAAAACCTCTAACATATTTGAAATCTAAGGTCGAATATAATAAAAAATAAATATATATAAAAAATATAATATCGACTGCACGGTTGGTGCGGTGGCTGGGCAACCGGCTGCCGTGCAACGTGTCGCGGGTTCAATTTCCGCACGGAACAACACTCTGTGTGATCCACAAATTGTTGTTTCGGGTCTGGGTGTCATTGTGTATATGAACTTGTATGTTTGTAAACGCACCTACGACACAGGAAAAATCCTAATGTGGGGCAACGTTTTATAAAAAGAAAAAAAAATATGGTAAATCAGATATAGTGCAATCTCTTTCTCTTGCTCCATCCAAAACTACCATAATTTTGTCTCATCTTGAAACACGTTATGAATTTTTATTTATATTTGATTGACCGACGTTTGACCACTATCTGGCCTGATGGTAAGCGATGATGCGGTCTACGATGGAGCATGTCGTCCCATAAGCAACCTATTCATTCGGGCCTTGAAGACACCCAGGAAATACGTAAGAACCTTCTATGGAAACAAATATAAAACCTCTAATTCACACATTACAGGTGACTCAACCATGAATTTGCTAATTAAAAAAGAATATTGTGTCAAAACATTGTCTACTTTACTTATGATACTTCAAAAGTTCCAACTAACTTCAATCCAATTCAACCCTATTTCTATATTAAATTAATGATGAAATTCGTACTACCAAAATTATTGTCCAATACGTGAGTCACGTGGACCGGTTCCCACACCCACTATGCGCCCACGCACCGCAACGTTGACATCACTTATGCAAGGGTTGTATTATCGTTCTTTCATACTTCGTCTACATAAATATGGTAAAAATATTCTTTGGAATTTCAAATAAGGAAAGTGTGTCTTGGAAATAATTTTATTATGTGAATTTTGGATTTGGTATTGTGAAGATGATGATACTAGATGACAGGTTTGATGGACGACGACGAACCAGGATTAGAAGAACGACGAAGTTACAAATAAGATTTTTTTTAATTACCATAGAAATATGCTATATCATTTCAACGAAAAGCCTAAAGTAGCTATTTTAAATCCTACAGATATAATCAATGTCGTCCACCCTCGCAACAACAATGAGACTATCTCTTATTCTACATTACGTTTCCATGTAATCAATTAAAGCCAACCCATAGTTACATTCCTACATCAGACTCGATTATTGGACATGTGGATACACGATCAAGTTAATGTGATTTTGCGCTGTGCGCATACTATAATTTGGTTCTAGACCTTTCTTATTTACTCCATTATTAAGAAACAATTGCCTTATAGCTCTGTCATATTCGTACAGTTCTTATTAAATTTGATTGCATATATTCCATTGAAATTTTGTTTCTTTTACGAAGTTCATGCTCCTCTTCCAATGCATTCATGTGATTGAGTCTGTATCTTAAAATCAATTTGTAAAGATCAGAAGTAATTTCGATTTCTATTGAAGATTTAAATTGCAAACATGGACTAGATATGTCAATAAAATATAATAAAAAAAATGTTTGCAGTTGATAAGCTAGATGGTATAATGGAATTGATTTCTGAATTTGATACTGCATAACTTACAGAAGACTATGTAAGATACGATAAGATACGATTCCAAGGAATGGAGGACAAATTTGAAACGGTGCTAAACCAAGTAATCAAGTAACGAACCACAAAACAATCTATTTCCAATTTCACCGTCCATCTTTAGGTGTCAACAAACCGACCACAGCAATATGCTGTCTAAACAAATATTTAATTGGTATTGCTAATTGCTTACTTGGTTCTATTGTTCTCTTGGCGATTCTTTCTTACAATTGCCATTGTGGTTAGACAATGTTGGGAGCTGACCTTAAGGATCATGATGCAACTTTTTGTTGCTGTAGGAAGCGATGGGTTCTTAGAACGATGCCTTTCGATTTAGGTTCTGATTATTGGGAACATCGTGGCCCTATTGTAAGAATCTCTTTGCTGTGTTGCGATTTGTTTAAATGTTATTTCCTGGCTTAAGAATGAAAAATGGTGCAACAGCCTAATCTTCTTTTGCATCTACATCGGTATTGAGAGCTTTTAATTTGGTATCATTAATCTCGATAGTGTTTGTAACAGTTTTCTTAACTTTATTGCTAGTTTTATTGTCCCATTTATAACTGTTTGTATTTATTGTTACAGATTCACGAGGAGGCAAAATAATTTGAGTAATGCGAACACTTCGGTGTAATAATTTCTGCGTAAGTACAGTTTTATGTAACATCCATTATATGCGGTTGTCGATTCGTTTTCAATTCGACACGCGTAGTTAGCGAGCTTGAAACTAGTGGTTACTTGATCTATGTTGATATTAGCAAAAAGATAAGCCAGTTTAGTTGGAGTTGTATGAAAAATTCTTGCTTGTACATTTTTCATGAGTTTTTTGTCTTGTTCTGTGAGTTGACGGCTCAATTAGATGTGGTTTATGGTTAATGCAATCATCGTTAACGTGTTAGAGTTCTTTTATAATGACTGCTGGTGCAGACTAGGTTCTATTCACACGGAAGAAATATTTTTATCTGTTGACATGATTATCTGAGTGCAATATACTTATGTGTTTGTAAACACTGGGAACATTTTAGCGCCTTTAGGCGTAGGTATCTATTATGGCAATTATCAAAATTATAAGACTATTTATCCTAGAATTATCAAGCAGTATATTAACTAATAATACTCGTTAAGCAGTTATTGGTAGACTGGCGTATAGTTTCAAACAAAGTCTCACGATATCGTGACGATCTCGTAATCGTATAGATAAATTGTTGAATGATATATTGCCATTATATTTCAAACCGTCGCTACTAGCCAGCCGGGGTAATAATTTGGTCGTACCGATTTGTTGTTTTAATCGTGTACTCGTTTTAAGAGCGGTTGTGAATGACAATATGTCATACATAAAGTGTGGTATTTTTTATGTTGCAATGTGAATTTTTTATTGTGAAAACATCAAAATATATTTTTGTATGTCGAGTTAGAGTCGCTCCAAAATAGAATACAGGTTTATTTCTCCGTTCTTTTAAACCTAGACGAGCAAGACGGTTCTTCTAAAGTAAAACGACGAATTCTTATTCTAAGTGTAACTTATACGTTTATTATGCAAACAAATTGCATTATAACATGTAGCCTTACGCAGATGGACCAGTTAACTAAGAAGATTGCAAGAAAATTTATTGACTAATAATACGCATGCAACATCTTTCTAATCGCATTCAAATGCAGCCAATAATACGCGATTAGAATTTAAGAACTAACATCGTTAAAGAAATAAGGACACTGTGAAAGCTTCTAGCTATTGACTTTTTGCTCAATAAAAGTTGTGTAACAGAAAATCCTGCTCCAATTTTAGATTAATCTTTGACTATAAAACTATTGGTTTTATTGATCACTTGGTTTATGCAAGTGAGAAAATTATCGGACCACTTAAACAACTTGTCTAGGTAACGATTTGTTTTTAATTTATTGTTTTGGCTTACCTAATACAGTATGAATTTTGCAGAATATAGTCACATCTACATACATTCGTGAAATGAGAATGCATTGTATTATATATTGAGTTTAACTAGGTTTAGGTAGATATGTTGGTAGAACAGAAGCATTACCATTGAAGTCATACCATAGTCGTCTTTATGGAATTTAAGGTGTTCAACGCAATTGTTTTCTTGGTAATTTTTGACTAAAAATAGTTTAAATCGTCTTTAGTTATCTGTTTTAATTTATAGGTAATATTGCACTATACACCAAGAAAGATATCACATATAGACCTCATACATACATTACATAACCTCACCCCTGTCTCCCAGCAGCAGCATGCAGAGGCATTTGGAACGCACATTGCTACGATGCTTACATATCTTTTTCGCTTCAATAGACCATAATTTACTGGAAACCAGTAAAATACGATACGATAGATAATAAAGCTAACATTAAAATAATAAACACTTCACAAAAATAATAATCTACGCATATTATTAGAACAACAACTTTATCATAACTCGATTCAAATGCAATCGAATAACGAAATCGATTCATTAGAATGACGCCCACCTACGTCGATCGAATATCGCTTATTGTGTTCTTGTTAAACTGTAATTATGTTAACAATTTGTTTAGTAAACTATATGTTGCACCCATTTGGATAATACTTGTTTATAAATTTATTATTATTTTAGCTATATCTTGCCTTAGGTCGAAGATAAAATGTTTTAATATCCCATAATTTGTAAACAGTAGTGATTAGTTATGTATTTATTTGAATAGGGACTGCCTCGTTGGCCGAGTGATCGCAAGTGCGTTTGCCGGGCAAGGGGGTCTCGGGTTCGATTCCCGGGTCTGGCAAAGTAATACTAGGTTTTTAAAAAATTCTCAGTGGTAGTAGGACGGTGTCTGGGTTTGTGCCCGGTAAATGGCAGTAGGCGTTTAGGCGTTTTTGCCATACCTATTATTGGAAGCAAGTATAACAGCTCACACATAGGACCCACTTAGTTTTTAGTCAAATTTCCGTGGTGCTTGGCGACTGGGCTTCACCCAGTTGTACAGTCTCTTCTTTGTGCCTTTAGGCTTAATGCATTCTGTCTCCTGCAGTAATTCACCGAGGGAAGTGAAAACCATAGTTTTTTCTTTTTCTCTTATAATATCTTCTGATTCACTTCGTTGCGGGAACCAAGACAGTTACTCATGTCCCTGGGACGCGCCGGACTTCAGTGTTCCGGTGTTTTCATGGTTGTATCTACTGTAGATCCTGGCTTACAGGAGTTGCAGCGGTCTTGGGAGGTTGTGGCAGGCTTGTCCCAAAAAAAAAATATGGCAGTAGGCTCACCCTCTATTACATGGGTCTCATAACATAAATAGTGAAAAGTGGGTGTTACATTGTACAATGCCATTAACTGCCGTAATGTGCACCTCTGCCTACCCTTTCGGGGATAAAAGGCGTGCAAGACTGTGCCCGCAGTCTCGTGCTACCAATGAGATTTTTTTAAAAACCCAATAATACTTTGCCCGACACGGGAATCAAACCCGAGACCCCTTGCCCGGCAGTCGCACTTGCGACCACTCGTCCAACGAGACAGTCTTTCATTAGACTAATATCAATCAGACCGACCGGGATATTTACTTAAGTAAACGTTTCATTTTAAGTAAATCCTCTTTAAGTCAAGCAATCAAGTATCATAATATTGCCATTACGGATTAACTACAGGATGTATCAAGCAATCAAACCACTTTATATTATTGATGGTATACTGTGTGAGTTTAAATAAAATAATTAGAGGTATATTAAAATGTTATGAAATGTCTGAACTTTTCTTGATTAATACTTTCGAAGCCTTTTTTAGGGTTTCGGACCTAAAAGTTAATAACTAATACTGAGACTCTGTATTGTATATGAACCATGATAGAATAAATATTTTATGTTCCATGTAACAGTATCGGGTAACGATTTAAAGATTTCTTAGGTATTTAATTCTAAGACAGTTTGACATTTATGTATGTGTGTTTGTGTGCGAATATCTCACCATTGACTGAACCAATTTAGATGCCGTTTTCAGAAAAGGGTTCGTTTCATATAAGAGAAGGTTTAGTATATTAATTTACCGACTTTTTATTTATTTATTTATTTATTTAAGGGACAAAAAACAGTTACATATTAAGATTTTACATAAAAGTTTTACATTAAACAACAACTACAATAAATATGTAACCCACACCATTGCCCACAATTTAGTATAAAGTATAACGAATGACTTAAAAAAAGAGGGAGTTGACGTCGGATTTTTTAAACGTGTGTATTAAGAATTACTAATCTTTATTATTAGTATTATCAAGAAGTAGTCATTGTTTGATTCTTATTATTTATATATTTATTTAAAATTCTCTATAAATTACATTTTTAAATACTACTTACAAATTAAAAAAATATATCTAAAAATATAAAAAATAGGAGCCGACCAGTAGCGGGACCATGGTCCAAGCTACCGGTGGTTAGGGCACCAGAGACAGAAACCTCACCATACGTGCCATTTCTAGGAGAATGTGTGATTCTTATATTTTTATCCATGTAAATGGCAACATTCAATGTCTCATGCTAAATCTGCCCTAATAAATAAATGGTTGTAATTGTTTAAACTTGTATTACAGAATACAGTACAGTAAATACATGCATGTCAGATGAAATAATAATCAATTTCAATTTTGATTGCCAACACAATGATTGAGCTCAAATTCGTGACAGAGAAGAGTTAATTCGTTTCCACCTGCTAATTCAATTTGATTGACCAACAGATAGACACTTTAACCTTTCCTTTTTAGCATTTTGAATGGCCAATTAAATAAATTGGATTGATAGGTGCTTTACCTAATATTTTTGTTGCAATTAATTTCGTAATGATTAAAAGATTGCATGTACAATATGTCTGTTTGTAGTCTTGCAATGTATTCAAGTAATTAGCAAATAATTACTCTCTTGTTGATTGAAATAACTATAAACTATATACGTGACTTTTGAAAACGAAGCTTTTTATCGCTTACCTAGCTATCGGGTTATCCTTTACTTTTATTTATTTCTTAAGAGCCAGTACTTTTCAACAGCTACGATTTCTTTGAGAAACTATTACCTTACATACATTATTTTGACTTCAGATAATTTTACGAGAACCCTACAATCGCTTGTCCCTTGTCCGACTTTTTTTTGTGGGGGGAAAATCATCGAATATCTGCTCCTGCCTCAGTGTCAGACTCTTACTGACTAAAAACCACCCCGTTCCTTCTCCTGCACGTCGAGCCGGAGTCCCGGTAACCCATTAGGTTGTCCGCCACTCCGACTTAGGAATTGGAGCCGCACTTAACTAGTCTTATTTAACCGATGATTCCACCCGACCAACCATGCAGGCAAACACAATAACAAAACAGCTTAATTCAAAAACCTTTTCAAAATTGTACCTACATTTGGATATAATTTAACGGCTGTAAAGCAAAGGAAGCGCTTACACCTGGCTTCCGCACGCGGTGCGTATGCGCTACCCAGCTGTTTAGTTGCCAGCGTTAAAAAAACATAACCCTTCCCTTGCCTGGTAAAAAAGGTTTCACATTGAAATATTGCCAGGATAAAGCCTATTAGGTGCCGAGATGAAGGGATTGTAAGTTATTTGCATGTATTACATTTTTTATCGTTTCGACATTGACGTATAGTTTAATTTTAATAATTTATTATTGTGGAGGAAATATTAAAATAAGAGTAACGAGTGAGATATTTTTTATAATAACTATCGTAAGACATACTAAATTAACTAAAATCGCGGGTTACTCACGTAAATAAACTGAGAAAAGCTCTACTAGTTTCGATCGCGGCGATGCATGTCGCGCAGCTCACTGAGCCCAGTGCGACATCGACGCGATCGCGCACGCTGCTCATGAGGAAGAACCTCTCTGTAGTTAGAAAATAGTAGAGCGTTTATCAGTATATTCACGTGAGTAACCCGTGATTTTAGTTAATTGAGCGAAATATTGTTGATAATGTTCTGATTTTGATAATATTTTTGTTCTGACAAATTATACTACATGAAGATTTTAATTTTTAATAACTAGTTTTAGTAAGCTATACGTTTTTGAGCGGATGATGTTATTTCTTTTAATTAAAACATATTTAATAGATTCTTATCTTATTTCAGTAGTTACAATGAGGCAGTTGCAATAGAATTTAATGCACTTGTGTGCAGCTTAAGTAACTGATCAAGAAATACTTAGTCCGAACAGGTGCGTGATCTACATGAATTAGTTATGAACACCATGCAGATCAAGCTACACCATGCACGAAATGTCTGTAATTGAATTTCAACCTTGTTTGATTGGGATACTGTTGAAATTGTCTTACATGAAATTGATTAGGATACCTTGATGAGCGGTCTTTATTTTCAACGTATTACAGGGTGATGTAGTATTGCGTGAGTTTATACTATTTCATTTCATAACTGTTTCCTAGTTGTAAATATTTCCAAAAGCTTTTGATCTTTAGTTTGCCTCCCACTCGTTCATTATCAAATTCCTTGTATAATGAAGCTGTTTGCCCATAGTCTGTAGCCATACCCATAGACCTGAATAGATTTTGAAAGCACTTACCATAATTTAATTTTCATGTTATACGAATACGATCTATTTACTTAGTTTTGTCTTAATGATAACGTGCTAAACCCTAATATTGTCATCGAACCGTTTTGATTTTGTTAAGATTTTGTTGATTTTGTTAAATATTGAAAGCCAAATAAACTTACATACAGTTTCACCTTACCTCCCTTTCTTTCGGTTTTTTTTATACATCTTACCTAGGTACGCCTAAATACTGAAAGGCTATTCAATTTTAAGTAATACTTAAATATAGTGCCATCTCTGTTATTTTACAAAGAGTTTGTAGAGACAGCACTATATTTAAACGCGATTTAAATTTGAGTGGCCTTTGGGTACTTCAGCGTTATTCGGCAAATGAGTCTGTGTGATAACTTTGTCATCATACCATGGCTTTTCATAACTGGAAGGTTTCAGTATAGAGATTTTAATACTTAATCTTCAAATCTCAAAATAGACTGCCTTGATCTATCCAAAAATATTCATCAAGAAAGATATTCACCGCAAACATCTCCTATTTATTTCCATAAAACATTAACTTCTGATATCAAATCGAATCGCTTTAATAACTTTAATATACCTTCTGAAGCTAAATCATTTTCGAACAGATTATGATATAGGTGTACAGTACATTATTGCCTTTAATTTCATAGTAGGTACTTCAAATAGCAAGTACCGCTTGCACTCAGCACGGCCTTTGCGTTTCGTCACAGTCACATTCCTGGGCCACGGATCTTGTAGGGTTGACAGGTAATCTAAGAAAATGTCCGCTTAAATGTTGTTGTGGTTTTGATTTAGGCATTATTATTTGTTAATCAACAATGAATTAGGTTAGTTTGATTGTAGCTGTTCTGTGAGTTAAATGATTTAGAAACATTCTATGATAATGAAAAAGCATGTACCTACATATGAAGTTTTAATTTACTTTTAATTGCTGTGGTGTCTTCCTCTTTCTTGCGTAGATTGTCCTTAATGCTGAGGGTCGTGAGCTCAACGAATGTGTAGTCCGTTGAACAAGGTAACACAATAGATTTCAAAATGATCACATCTCTGTTAGAATATTTAGAGCTTTTCTTTTAATTAAATAATCGAGTAAGTTTTTAAAGCTAATTGTATCAATATACAAAAATATAAATACAAAATATTACTTGTGTGTCTTCCAAGAGAAATCCTTCAACCGCTTACAACATTAACGGGAAGTGACAGAGAGGTCAAATTGTATCGAGATTATACAATATATTACATACCTACGCGGGCCAACCCTAATCTAGCGTCGACTTGTCTCAGCACTCACAGCGTGCCAGCAAACATGTTGATTTATACGCCATGTTATTCTAGTTTTGGGAACTTCCAATTAAAGCAAAATGAATTAGTACAAAAGATTTAAGGTGTGCTCTGTCTGTGAATGAAACTAGTATTTATGGGGATGATTGGTAAATTACACTGTTTGGTATCGTTTGGAAACTTAATTAAGCAATAAAAAATTGCTTGTATTCTTTTGGTTTCTCATTCAGTGTAATATATTAGGGAATCTCCTGCTGTCTTCGTATACCCCTTCGATTCAGTATTTTTAGATTTTTTCTTAAACCTAGACATTAAGCCTTAGAGAGATCCATAGAGATCCGATGTAACAACTTAAACCATTTCGTTACTTGTTTCTAAGTCAGATAGAGTACCTACGTCAGTTAATTTCACACTCATGACCTATAGGTCGTTTAATTAGGAAGTGAGTCATTCGCTGCGCTTTGACGCATAAACTTTACTCTTCTGCTGACAGCTGGTCAAATTAACCCACTGACCCTAACCATTGCAGATAGAGGCGTTAAAGTACGCATTCGTTGAAAAATCTAAAGAAATCTTCTTTTATTTCTTTTTGGGTCTATATGGGCTAATGTGACCACAAACTTAAGTGACTAAACAAAAATATCTGAGAGAAATTAACGGTTGAGTATTGAAGTTGTATCAGAATCGACCCAAATTTGTAAAACATAAAAAAAATACTGATCTGGTGGCTTATTCTTGAATCAAATTCCGATCGACACATTGGTATTGCGAAATTTGGTATTCTTGAGTCGTAACACTAGCGCCCATTGCATCCGTATTGCGTGGATATTGAATGAACTAAATAGTATCGAGTTTGGCTTTATATCCCGTACTCTAAATGCTATATTACCAGCTACGATTGTGGTTGTACGTATAGTTTTGACATTGAATATTTATTGAGATTGTATTGGATTGAAATTGCATTGACATTGAGATTGATTTCAAGAGTAAGCACCCTGTTGTACATTATACCCCACTCATCATTTCTAGCCATTCTAATCATGGAAAAACGTTCATTGGTGGCCATAAACCCTATACTTTTGGATGGCCATACTTTTTCCTCGAATTACTGAGTTTATATCTCATTGTTTCTTTTATAAAGACCAAGGTATTTTAAAATATTATCACCTTTGGAAAATAATTTAATTTCATTTATTTGTGGAATATCAGAGGCCTTAGTACGAGTTTGTTTTACGTTTAAGTAGTCTAGTAGACTGCCTTCTGCGCTCCGATTGGCCGGCTCCAATGAACCAACCAATCACAGCGCCGAACGCGTACTCGTTACGATTACTTTAAACGTAAAACAAACTCGTACTAAGGCCTCTGATTAGTTGGTTCATTGGTGCCGGCCAATCAGAGTACCGAACGCGTACTCATTATGAATACTTTAAATTTAAATGGAACTCTTACTAAGGCCTCAGAGCGCCGAATGCGGACTCGTTTCGATAACTTAAAACGTAAAACAAACTGGTACTAATCCCTCAGAACAGTAAGCTGTGTGAAATAAATAATATTTCTGTTTCAATAACCATTAGGAAATAGGAATTACTAGGTTTGGTTTCGTAGTCGTGAAAGGTAATCTTACCCGCCTCTAAATGTAATTATGTTATGACATTAATGCTTAATGTTTTACTCATTTCCTTGGTGGAAGTCTGTGAAATCTTGTGCTTAAATAATCACCTATAGGCTATGCAAATAAAAGTACGAGTAGGACGTAAAATGGATTCTATTGATAGTGGTTATAAGACCCAATTTAAAATTCACATTGTGACATTCATTGTTAACAGTAGGTAACTTTTTGATAACAACAAAATATTGGAACATTATTTTTTGGAACCCAACAATCAATATGACTAATGTTAACGATTAAATTTAAATGAAAGTGATAAAAACATATTAACAATAAATTAAAAACAATAAATAAACATTTGGAAACATGTTTATATTAATTTTGTACACGTATCTTTTTTCTATAGACTATGTTAAACAAGAATTGTAATCAATGTTTTGATATTGAATATCGATGAGATAACATTTGAAATAAAAGGGGAAAGGTTTAAATAATTGCACAATTAAATATTTGTTTTTATTCGTAGGTTGTTCTTCACAACTATAACTGACTGCTGAGTTTGATGGTCTCAAGTTGGGTGCACGAATTGGACTTTGATGAATCTTGTCAATTTTGAGTTATAAAGTTGTACAGATAGAGTCTGGACTTGAATGTATAGTCTAGTAACAGAGTAACCCACCAAACAATTTTACTGATAATTTAAATGTGTTTGCTTCGTTCTAACTTGCACAAGTCTGTGTCTAGTTTCATCTAAAATATCTCTACAATTATTGACATCTATAGGTACTAATGTTATAAAGCTGAAGAGTTTGTTTTTTTGTTTGTTTGTTTGATCGCGCTAATCTCCGAAACTACTGGTCTGATTTGAAAAATTCTTTCTGTGTTGGATAGCCCATTTATCGAGAAGGTTAATAGGCGACGAGCAGAGCGAGTGAAACCGCGCGGAAGTAGCTAGTAACTGATAAAAACTCCGTACATATCTACCAAGAACATCTTAAAAAGTCAACCGTGTAATTTAATCAAACGTTATGCAACGACATCGGTACAATTGACCACCATTCCGTGTCTGTCAATTTGTCACGACAACACAAGATTACAGGGTACAAAGTACAAACGTACCCATATAACTATGTACGTAGTACGTACGTCTATCAATTTGAATAAATGACAAAGCTTTTTAAATTGATTTCCTTGTCGCCTACGTGTCAGTATGATGGCGTTATTCAAAGTTATGTCACAGACGTTCAAGACTTGGGAAATGTATCCAATTTTGTGTGTACTTTGGGGATAATGTTGGCTGTGAGTATTTACATTACAGTCAAATTCTTGCTTCGGTTGGTTCCTTTGACTAAAATATGTCTTTTTTTTTATAAAGGGGGGAATACCTAAATACGTCTTAAAACTGCAACTAGCTGCCGTTGGACAGGAAGTAGCATCGTATTACTTTAGCAAAGAATCGATGCAAGTTTGCAGAATACTACTGCTTTTGTTTACACTCAAGAGTCTTAAACAATTTGAGCTATCGGTGACCTAACTGCTGAAACTTCTGTTCAATAGTGGATGTTTTCCAGCTGTTGATGAATCGTTTGCAATATTGTATTGCTTAGTTTTTTATTAAAATTTTAAATAGCTAACTACAACTTTGAATACAATTATCACATTCTCAGTCACCTTTATTTCTGTGTCAAAAGCTTAAGTAAGATATATCAAGGTTAGTCATAAGTTAGGTTTTTTAGGTTAGCCAGGTTTTCACAGGTGCTGAGGGTGGCCACCGGGATGGTTTTAGTGAGGTACGAATCCCACACTCCTTAGCTCTTTCACCCCAAAATGCTGGGCACTTTTGGAAAAAAATAGATTGGTCGTAAGTTATTTTAAGCCTTATTCACACTTAAGTTCAAGGGCAATAAAGAGTAAAATTTAACTAGGTACTGTTGTAACAATAAATTAAAACATTTCACACGCTTCTAAAGCGTGCTTCAAAGTTGTCCATTGTTTAACGCCATTTTAAATTGAGAGTAAAGATTTTATGGATGTTGTACTAAATTATTGGTTGTATTTTTATGTTTGTTACAAAATGGAACGATACTTGATCTTGGATAGGTTACTTACATTAATATTAATGGATGTATTTATAAATGTTGTCAAAATACATTGTAGAATCCATAGGTCGCAGGTTCCGGCTCGAAGGACCATTTTTAAGTATGGCTCAGAGCTAATTAGAGTTCGATGAGTTGACGGTAAAACCATGGTTGAGCACTAGAAATAGTTTTTTCTAAAAGTTACAAAGTAGGTATAAGTTGGATGCCAATCCGGGCCAATTGCAATTAGTCAACTACAGTTCATTGTTTAGTGAATATTATTACACTAGTTAAGGTCGCAATGTCAGCAACCAATACGTTTTACGTGAACCGTACAAGAGGTATGCAGAGTTAGAACACAAAAATATTACACTATTTAGTATTTTAAGTGTAGGAGAGCCATGCTTCGGCACGAATGGGCCGGCTCGACTGGAGTGATACCACGGCCTCACTGAAAATCGACGTGAAACAACGCTTGCGTTGTGTTTCGTCGTGTGAGTGAGGTTACCGGAGGCCCAATTACCCCCTCCCTATTCTCCCGAATCCCTGAATCCTCCACAATCCTCAAATTCCCAATTCCCAAAAAAAAGGCCTTGGTGTTTCGAGTGTCCATGGGCGGCGCCGATTGCTTACCAGGTGATCCGTCTGCTCGTTTACCGGCTTATGCTATAAAAAAAATATATATACCTAGACTCAAATCCTTTAAAATGACTAAATAACATGACTGACAAAATTAAGACCCTAATTTATAGTCACCACATCCGGCTTTAAATTAATTTGATGGAATATTCAGTATTACTAGTAATAATAAATAACAAACCATAACTAAGAAGTTAGGAATATGAATCTAAATAGGAATCCGGTCGTACCCGTATTTAGCGTATTTAGCCTATAAAATTACAATTAAAGTTCGGCTCCTTTCGAAACAAGTCGCGATTTCAATAAACAAATATCGAGAACAATTTATGATTTAGTATTTTAGCAAGTATTCAATTAAATAAAATAATGAATCAACAAATATGTCTGTGGGTGGACCTGGATTTGGAATGGCTTGCAGCACTACGTGAGTTCAAATGAATTAGCGATGCCTGATTGTAAATGTAAACGAATACAATTACTAGCTTGCTCTAGTTATTCGATTAGCGAAATTATCGATAATAATCGATTGTCGCTATAAGATTTATGATGCTGACTCGAGATCAAATGAACAAAAAAAAAACAAATTGTTGACAGGTCGACAAAATTTTATAACTTTAACGATAGATGGCTGTAGGTTCTGTTTTATGTTTTTACGTTGTTTTAATAAATCGTTGGCCTATAGTAATTACGATTATAGTATTTCAGACTCTTGTTTAAATTGTACTTATGTATACTTTACATATTGCTATGCAAAATGCAACTATAAAACAGGCAAAGCCGCAGCCAAATGCAAGCTTATTCTTATTTATGCACCATTTCATCAGCATTACTTACTCTTACATTATTAGCAATACACAATGTAATACTAATTGCAATCTAAAGCCTGGATCTATCGTCTATGAAATTTTACGCTAATTTGTTCACTCGTTTACGAGTTACGATTACTTGATAGTTACAAGCACTCCAGTAAGTATTGGCTACGCATAATTAGCTCTGTACGAAGTATTTTAAGATTAGCCGAGTAAGATCATCGATATGAAATAGCGTATCGAATTTAGTAATGTTTTATTTTATCTAAAAGGCTGTTAATTTGAATATGTTGTGGTTCTTTTGATACTGTTATAAACAGGTGGTGGAGATGAATGATAAAATTGTAGATTCAGTTAGTATTAATAAGTTGTTATCATAGGAAAAGGTTCATTTTTAATGAACCGGAGACCCAATCACCGAATCCCCAACAATCCTCAAATTCTTAACCCAATAACGCTGGTAAGGCACTTGAACACCTCTAGTGTTCCAGGTGTCCATGGGCGCCGCCGAAAGCTTACCATCAATCAGGTGATCCGTTTGATCGGTTACCGGCTTATTCCATAAAATAAAATAAATAAAACCTCCCAAACCGCTGCAACTCCTATAAGCCAGGATCTACAGTAGATACAACCATGAAATCATTGTAACACTGAAGTCCGGCGCGTCTCAGGGACATGAATAACTGTCTTAGTTCCCGCAACGGCATAAATCAGAAGATATTATAAGAGTAGAAGAAATGTAAGCACAGAGAAAATAACTTAATTTCCTAGTTCGCTGTGTAATTTCTCACTAAGATCTCAACAACTTAACTCACACAAATACTATCATCTTCCTAGTACCGTATATTACGTAACAAAGACAACAAATGCATAGAAAATAATTATATTTTGTTAGTCAGCGTGAGATACAGGTACTGGAAGTATCCATTGCGTGCGAGTATAAGGTCACTATGGACTTTACTTTCATAATTCATGATAAATAATTTAAATAAGTTGATATTAGTTTGTACTTGTTACTATCATTATGATATCTTTGTAATACTATATGTATACCTGTTTTGTCTAATAGTTCAAACTAAATAATTAAGAATTACTCATTGTTTTATTTCTAAAACCAACATCTACCAGCTGTGGTAAAACCTAGCATAGCGGTATACTGAGTTCGAATGGTAAAAGCTCGAAAAAATCGTCGTATCTTCAGAAATACTTACATTTACCAACTCATGTCGGTAAATCCTAAGACTTACACTTAAATCTTAAGATTTACCGTAGTTCGAGCTTTTACAGTAACACATATACAAACACTATAAAGTTGTAAAGAAAAATTGTAGCTTTTATTTACATAGCATTAAGAACTTAATTGATGTCCAAAATTCTTGGTTTGATAACATGAGGATGAAGTTAAGAATATAGTCGCCGGACTGTGTTATTAACTATGTAACTACGAATATACGCGTTTACTATATCTCGAAATTAAATAACATTAAAGCTACACTAAAGAGTTTAGTTTAGGCATTTACTCATTAATACTTTTACCACTCTTTGGAAACAATAAGATTAAGTTACATTAAGTTTTATTTTCAACTAGCTGTTACCCGCGACTTCGTCCGCGTAGATATGAACATACATTTTTTATCAATTAAAAGTAGCCTACGTTACTCCTTAGTACATCAGCTTAATATCAATAAAAGTCTTGCAAAATCGGTCCAGCCATTCCAGAGTTATCATCATCATCATCATGTATACATATATGCATGTAGTAAAAAAAAAACGGTTATTTTAATACTAGAAACAGACGTGGTTTAAGTGTGGGAGAGCCATGCTTCGGCACGAATGGGCCGGCTCGACCGGAGTGATACCACAGCACTGTGTTTCGTAATGTGAATGAGGTTACCGCAGGCCCAAATACCCTCCCCTTCCCCAATCTCCCCAATTCCTGAATCCCGACCGATCCTCAAAGTCCTAATCCCCAAAAGGCCAGTTACGCCTCTGATGTTCCAGGTGTCTATGGGCAACGCCGATTGCTTACCATCAGGTGATCCGTCTGCTCGTTTACCGGCTTATGCAATAAAAAAAGACACTCCAATTTTATTTATCTGTATAGATTTATTCGCAAGTTTATTCTCTGTCCAAATTAAAACCAACCTTATTTGTGTAAAGACAAAAATGTGTATTTATCTGCATATTTCACTTTTCAGAAATAACCTATTACACAAAATAAGCGTTTACAACGATACGTTTCTAGCATTACAACATTCTTTGCTTAAATAATTACGGTGATTTTCTCTTATGACGTAACCAGCGTAGTAGGTACTTACATGCAAATATCTTCCTGCCGCTTCCACATAACTGTTTAGAACGAGTATGTGGTATAATATGTATAACTTAACTGTTCTACACGAATCATACTTTTGTAGGCTACTCACCTACGTTTCATTATTTATCATTTCATTATTCTATACCTTCCTCAAATTCATACTTTTTACTATTAGTTAGCTCACCTCTTTTCTTTGGTATTTTCTCCTTTTAAATAGAATCTGTCAAATTATTTTGTTTCTTCCGTCATAATTTTTCCATATATAAATGTCTTCACGATGATTATATTTTATTAAAACAGATTACTTTACACCTTAAACATTATTTACTTTCCGCCGCATTAGTGGACCCTATAGTGCTAACTCCCTAAACTTTAATACCTTACTAGAGAGTAAGTACAATATTTGTTTTATCAGTTTTTCAGCAGAAATTCTTTACCTTTTTCTTCTGATTCTTCTCAAAATCAGGATGTCCTCTCTTTATAAGAACTGCTAAGCAACTATATTCCTCATCTGAGTCTGTGTATAGTTACTCAGGCTGAATATTCTTCTCTATACATAAAAGAGGCTAGCTTTAGGTATCATTCCTTAGACGAGACAGTGGTTCAACAACTTATACATGACTGAAAGAAACATACATAACATCACGCCTTTTTACCCCGAAGGGGTAGGCAGAGGTGCACATAACACTTAATGTTGCAGCACTTAATGCCACTACAATGTAACACCGACTTATCAATATTTATGTTATGAGTCCCATGTAATAGGGGATGCGCCTATGGCCATATACCGGGCACAATTCCAGACCCCGTGCTACTACTGACACATTTTTTAAAGTAATTCTTATACCGGGTAGGTAATCCGGGAATCGAACTCGTAGTCGCACTTACGACCACTCGGCCAACGAGGCAGTCTAATTTTATTCTATTGAAAGGAACTTCTAATAAATATTAGTTATGCAGAATTTTAAAAGTATAATCTCTAATTGGAAGTATCTATCTATGTATATAGCACATAGGCAACCTATGTAGTAATTGCTACAGTAAATCAGAATTACATGCGATGGCGTCATAGTTTATAGCTATACTAATGAAGCAAAATGATGCTATTTGTCTCTGCAGGTGTCTCTGAATCTCTCATTAGATTTTTTTTATGTTATACATAGAAACACTGTTGTTATGGAGGTAAATTCAATTACATAACATACCATCACGCCTTTTATCCCGGAAGGGTCCCGACCCGGGAATCGAACCCGAGACCCCTTGCACGTGCGACCACTCGGCCAATGAGGCAGGTAAATTCAATAATTACTATTAAACAATTATACACTTACAAGCAAATTAATGAGACTATACAAACTGGACTAATTCAATTAGTGATGACATTACACTATTTAAAGATAAGGTTTAAATTACCTTTAGTTCCAAAGTATTATATTTGAGTCATGAAATAAATTGCCATTAAAATACCATTCTCACGTTTCAGGTAGTGCAATAAACAAATGGTTACTGTTGACTATAAAGATTGTTTTAAACATTCATTTTCAACGACTTTTAAGTCTATACACAACCGGACTCCCAGAGCACTATATTTAAAATAGGGTAGATGCCTGTTTTTTTTTAAACGTTGCCCCACACTAGGATTTTCTCCTGTGTCGTGGGTGCGTTTGCAAACATACAAGTTCACATACACATGACACCCATACCCGGAACAACAATTTGTGAATCACACAAAGTGTTGTTCCGTGCGGGAATCGAACCCGCGACACGTTGCACGCCAGCCGGTTGCCCAGCCACCGCGCTAACCGTGCAGTCGAATTTTAATGTCCGTGTGGTAGATTATTTTAAATCATTAAACCGTTTAAACACGTTTTTTTTATTTTCTTACAGAAACTAATACTTTCGTCGATATATTGATTTGAAATGTCTCGTGACGTCACTTCTATGTACCTACATTTTATACGTAGAAATGACGTTTTAGCCTAAACTTTAATCCGTTTTATTTAATTATTATTTTATTATACGATAAAGTAAAAAAAATACATGTCCAAAAATCTTTTCACTACGTAACTTACGAACTAATTATATTTTTAATTTTCATACACACATAGGTACTAAAAACGCGTTTCTCGATCTTATTTCAGAGTGTTACGAAATCGATAATATCTATATCATTTAACGTGATCTAAAAAAAACATCAAGTAAATAATTAAATCGACCAAAGTATATCGAGAAAAGAAACATGTCTCATAAATGATATCGATACGATATATTCAAGTCATATTTTTATCGTAAAAAAGTAACCTGCGTTGTGACACTTCACTATCTTCCTAGCCATGTTCAACGTGCTAATAGAGTAGTCCAACTTGTCTATCGATATCGAGGTCGGATTTATTATCACTTAATATCGAGGTACTCGCACACGCCCACCCAACTTCCTATAGAAAGCTTAAACAAATACTTGAAGGGGATACTCTAATGAAGCTATCGACAATTAAATGATACTTTTATAAGAGTCATAAAAACTACACTTTGTAATTGATGTCTGTGTGGGTATTGAAACGTTAATGAAGAGGAAATATTCGTATTTCGAGGTGGTAGATAAAGGTGTAGGACTATTAAGAATTTGAACTAAGAAAACCAACGTACGCATTGAAGATGTGGAATCAATTCGCTGTTTCAGATCGTGCTAGAAATATTCGCAAATAATAATAACAACATAAATCTTTTCCAACATAATGATGATCCCACACACGACTTAAAGATCGTAAGATTAGTCTGAATCGGGACATGTGAGCAGTGCAGGTGCCTCATTTTGTAACATGTAGTGATTACTATGTCGCTTATATCCACGGGCTCAGAATTAAATGAAAACACCGCATTAAATAAAGTATATTAGCTGTTTATCGCGTTAAGGTAGCTAGAATCAACTGCAAACTGGTTAATGTTTCCGTGGCCGTCGGCCCAGCAATTTGTCTTTACTCCTGTACTATTGCAATCATTAATCCTTAGCACATTATTGCAGTCGTTTCAACCAGGAACGTACTTCACATTGACATTGATTGGAGTTCCTTTCACGCGCACAGCGAAAAGAACATGACAACGCGAAGTGGCGGCTTTGATAGCCGCCACTTCGCAAACAAATAGACAAGCTTTTGAAAAGGGAGCGACGCGACGGTTAGATTGCATCACGTAAGTTATTAGACGCTGTGATGAGGGGATATCGACTCTTACATACCTCGACATGCGCGCTGTAATACCTGTTTTCAATAGACATAAATCATAAAGCAAACACGGAAAACAATTAACAGAAAATAACGAACAATTTCACCCGACACGAGTTTTAAGATATCGATCTTCCAATCAGCTGTCAATGTGAAAAAAGTGTTGGCCCCAATTACCTTTTATCGATATAGATACTTACGCAAATAAGGTGCATGGTCAACTGGACATAGGAGAAGTAATTAAAGATTGCGATTGCATTAAATGATTATGATAATGAAGTCCAATCGTTTTCAATTATGTTCGTTTGATATTTCTGTTTAAAATGTTTGTTTGAGAATTTAATTAAAATTGTGAAGTTCACATTATACGCTTCAGAAAGTTTGTTCTGGTTTCACACATAAGCTCTATTTGGTTACGTCATAATAAGTTTGCAATTTCGATTATGTCGGTGTAAAAGTGTTTATAACAATGTGTTTATTACGTGTTGTAAAATGGGTCCATTTATTGTTCTCAGCTACAATAAAAGTTATTACGTTATAACTATGCCATCCGCTGTGCAATTAACATTTCTCGTTGGCATGCTGAGTTGCTTAGTTCTTTATACGGCCCTGTGTGTACATTACAGTCATTATTTAAATGCACAAACAACAGCTTAATTAAAGTATTCGTATCATGAATGCTCAGTCGGCATCCATTCGCTGAGTAACTACAAACGACAAACGATAAAATGTACGGTGAAATAAATCTTATAGTTTGTCTTCGTTGATGTTCGATCGATAATATCGTTAGAGTTATTTAAAACACTTGCACCGCGTAGGTGAACGCCTCGCAACGGTGGAACAATAAATCGTCTGTCGAGTAGCTTCGACAAGACAAGATTATCGATAATTTTGACATGCAACACTAGCCTGCCTATGTTTGTGCTTTGTTTTTCTAAATTCAGATAAAATATTTTGTTTTACGCAACGAGATGAAATTGGAAACTTTTATAATATTTATGCCCGCGAAACACCTGGTCGTGTTAGAATTCTTTAGGAACTGAAACTCATAAATAATAATATGATATAATATTTTATAAATGGATAGTAACACTATATTTTACTGGTTGCACGGTCTGTGTAGGAACTGGTTCTAGCAAATTATACATGTCGCTTTGTATCCGGTGCCTCTTCTTCGCTATAATTTATAGCATCTGCTTTCTAAACCCTACGGTTAGCTTGGACGCTTACATGTTTTTATTCACTGCTGGCAAGCTCGACGTTTCTTTATAAATTTTAAAGAGCTGCATTGTGATTTTATTTGTTAGATGCTATCGTAAATTGGATCGTATAAAAGGAGTTTTCTGTTAGACGACGAGACTGGGATATTTTATTATAAAAATTCTTAGGAACTGCGTTCGGTAGGATTTGTTATTTCTTTTCCAGTGAATAAGTTTATAGGGTCCCAGAGTTCAAATTTTACTATCCCTTATACTATTGATACTTTATAAGTGATATTGTTATACGTAAGTAAGGATTGCAATGAGTTGGTTCAGAATTTAAAAACAGTATCCCTAAATAATGAATAACAAAACTAATATCTAAATATGTAAATATAATTATTGTATCTAATTTTAATCCTGGTTACTTAGATCGAAGAAAAACGTAGTAAAACATTTTCTGATAATGGATTTAAACTGTCAAACACCAAGCGGTCACCGGTGACCGCAACCTATTGTTCTATAATTGTGTCTATAATGACGGTACTCGAAATAAACGGCACCTGTTAAATACATCATAAATCAGAAACTAACCACTTAATTCGAATATCAGCAAAAACGTAAAACATAATTGCATGGAACGTTACGAATGTGTAAAAAAAACGCTCTTCAAAAAACTAATTCTTCGTAAGGCCCCGAGCTACTGTCAAGCTACTATTTTTGCAATAAAAAGTGGACACAGCTATTTAATCTCATACTAAAAATCTTATTTTTGTAACTTTATCTTAAGAGCATTTTACGACGTCTGGTGTGAGTCTGCGAAAAGGTACATACGTGTGAGATTGTGCGTGTGATGTGTACTAAGCTTAAAACTTTATTTTCGGTTGGAACAGAGGCCTTGTCTTACCTCGGTTTGGTTTTGATAAACAAATGTAAAATATTGATGACAGAACGAAGTGTGAATTTATTTCATTGAAGTAGACAAAGATAAAGCTGAAGATTAGGGTGATGTTCATGTTGAGTATGAAAAATCTGATTTGGAAAGGATAAACAACAATAAACATGAAGGTTAGTTTATAAGACTGACCAAAAATTAAAAATGAGGTACTCCATGAATAGAAAAAAGATACATGTCTTACATGGTCGATCCCTATAGATTCTAAATTCAATATCACTTCTTTCAAATATACGAAACTCATCAGCCATATTATCAGTCACCTAAAAGTTTTTTCTCCATAATTTTAGTTCCGTCCACTCCTCATTTCATCTTCTCAATTATACTTGATGTAATTGAGTTAACTAATTCTTATTGATGAATTGATAGCAAGTTCTCGCGTTTCTTTCTTTTGATACACTGTACCCTCTTCATAATTTTCTTTGTCGGTATCACCAACACGAGCTCATAACATTACATTCAAGCTTTGACATTTCCTTAATTTCAACTATGAAACTAATATCATAAATAAACTTTATTCGAGCCGCTATAAAATTAGCATTAATTTTATAAGCAATTTACATAATGACATTATGGTTTAACAAAATTATCATGGAATCTATATCAGTACCAGTAGAGAGGCGTAAACATTTAGGATTTTTATATAATATCATTAATTGAGGTGATTTTCTTCGTATTATTTATATTTATGGCTTTGCAATCAGTTAATCTGTTTGTGTCTTAAAACTTTATCGACTTAAATGGTTGGTCTACAGTGGCGCTAGTTTCGTTTTTAGATATGTAATTTTGTTCTAACAAATTGTTTTTGCTTTCATTAGTTCCAAATTTATTCATGCGAACTTAATAGTTGATGGCGTTTCAATCAGTTACCAAGTTGACGTTGACATGTTACGTCAGCTAATTATAATATGTGCATATTCAATTAATTAATGTTTAATTACATCGTTATCCAATGTAATTGGACTGTTTAAGAAACTTTTTTTATAGTCTGACTCTAATTGGCCGTTTACATTAATTTTAATATTTTTGTTGGTCGTAAATATTATTTGACTAAAGTTTCAATGGTTAATTGTTCATTGGTTAAGTTTCAATTAACCTTTCTAGTTAATTTACGATTTGACGACGGATATAAACTAATTAGGTATGTTTTTGTAGTTATTTAATTTTATCACATTCGAAGACACAATGAATGAAATCATCGAAGCTACTTAGAATGTAAATACTTCAAATTCAGCGCCAACTTAAATCTGCAATAACGAACTATCAATATCTGCGCCCCTTGTAAACAAATCCGAACATTTCCTCCCATAATTTCTGGTAAAAACAAAACTGAACGATAAAATCAGTATCTAGACTGTAAACCGTAAAAATATAGCACCTTTAATTGTAATTGGTGCAGTAAAGACTCGGTGTCTAACGCGAGAGGCTTGCATTCTTCGCCACAAAATACAAGACGGTGCAGTAATGGCGTATCTCTACCACAGGCTACCTGTTTCTTAGTATAATGACTAGCCTAACTGGAGCTTTGTGCTAAGGAATGTTTAGGAATTCTCTCCGCTGTTCTCTTGACGCGAATGGCTTCTTGTAACTTAAATTGATTAGTTTTGTTTCAATGTTTTCTTTAAGGTTACTTTAAACCTTTCTCCCTGCTGTTAATACTTGTTTTTTTTTTTCGTTGTGAGTTGTTTATTGGCTATTAAGCACAACTGATTTCCAATACTGTTTCTGTTAAGCACTGTTTGTGTCAGGTTTAACTTTTCTGTACCTGTAGTCGTCTCAAGTTCTTTCGTTTTAGTTTCTTAATTTAGTACCTGATCTTCGGATTTTGATTTTCAAGATTGAGCTTTTGATTTGAAATTTATTTATGAGAAATTAATTTATGCCCTTTGTACAATATGGACAATCTATATGCAGCTATGAATTATAATTGTTATGGCTACAAAATGATTGTAGTGTCGCTAGGATAAGGTATCAAGCTCATCATATATAAACATTAAGAATAATAGGGTCGTAAAACTTGCAATATAATCTTCATACAACAATGAAAAAGTACCACGTCTAATTTCATGGATACCGTCAATTTCTTCACTCTAGCTATTTCTTTAAGCGGAACGGAATAGTTCATATTTTATATATTTATACGTAGATACTATAAACACAGCTTACACCTCAACGCAAATCCCGTTTCTATCTTCACGTAATAACACTAATCCTGGCGACTAGAAACAACCTAAGCCGCACCCAACTATACATTGGCCACGAATTAAACTCTTAATTGCGTGTACATTGCCGTTTTACATTCGCTCGGTGATATGTAGTTAGAGGCAAAATGTTAATGGATTGTTACCTTAAGAGGAAACTACGGTCGTGGTTCACTTGTATCCTGGGAAAATGGGGCTGCCGTATCAGAATCCATTTGACAGAACAATTGGGTTCAGTTAATATTCATGGGGTCTGTCAATTATTTTCAACGGTTTACCGTATCGCTATCTGTATTAGAGCTTATTGGATGTTAATTGTGGATTTATTCAGTTCAGAATGTGACGAAAATGTAATATGGGCTAGTTCAGCACGACACAATAATCTATTAACTTTCAAAGAACTACTATATTTCCTTCTTTTGAAGACAGAATACTTCTTATTCGCCATCCTTCTCATGTTCATCAAATGTGTTCGGCGTTTTTTTTTGTATTTTATTAAAAACTATTAACATCTACACTTGAAACTTTAATGACTAAGCTTACACAGAACGTTGTTAAGTTTAAAAGGAAGATGCGCCTACCCATTTACTTGACATGTCTTTAAACACCTTTTACGACACCCACGATAAATAGGTGAGCTATTCTTGGTCTCGGTCGATGCAAAAAATAATGGCTCCTGTAATAAAATCAACAGCACTTTTGAAAATGCCGACTGATTTTAATTTTAATGCAATTTCTGACAAGCAATTTTCTTGTTTACTTGTTGATTTATGTCACATTATTGGCACTTGTATAGAGACGAACTATAATGGTATATTGAACTCTTACCAAGCTATGACTATATTTATGACTTGTACATCCGTACTCACCTATTGCTTGCTAATCTCAGTTTCTTGCTACCACCTACTAAGAATTACTCAAATGAGGTTTCTAATATTCGCACTAGTATGCTATTGCTGGATAGCCATAAATTTTCTCATATTTTACATGCACTTGCTTCATATTTCATATATCTCTGCGGATTACCAGGCTCGCATAAGAAGGGCTTATTACCTATTTACGATGTTCGGCCATTACTTCCCCTTTGACATTTGGTCGTCGTTTAGGATTTTGTTGCATACTTTGCATCAGGAACTTATATGCAAATGCAAAATGGTTCTTTTGTCCTGGCAATAAGGTCTTTATTCAGCGTTTATGATATGTTTAGTACTAGGAGATGCGTCACCAGACTGAAGGGTATCCGATGTCCATAATATAATATGCTAAAATGCCGTTGATCGTCAGATGTGTTATTCAGGCTATAGGACACGTCTTCTATTATTACTGTACTTTTACTGAAATTACATTATTGTCAGAGTCTGGTCGTGATTTCTCAATATCACTGAATATGCAGTATACTGCTTGTAGACAATTTTATTTAAAGTAATAAACTAAGTGAGCTTTTACATGAACATGTTTATTACGCCATTAAAACGTGTTTTATTTTCTCACTAGACATAAGTGGACACTTATTTGAGATTGTTATTTATGAAGATAATGTTTAAAATGCTATAGGTATGGGTATTATTAAACTGCATGGTTAATTTAGTATCGCAATTACAATAAGATGTTAAGAAGTCAGCAAAGTATTGATAGGTAAGTACTGGGACATTCAGTGGATATTAGAGTCCAGTACATCCCATCATCACTTAAATACACAGGTATACTTTAAACCGTATTTTTATATACACCTTTAGATTGTATTGTGTAGTTGCTGTTTGTATCATTTTCAAAATTCTTAACACGAATTTTGGCGTCAACACACTCGTAATTTTGCGATGTTATTTACATTTGCAAGCTGCAACCTTACACCTTGTAGTCTGTCTAAATAAATTCGTATGTAGCAGGTGTACTCTAAAGTCTATTCAAATGAAAAAGTTAGCAACGAAGTAGTACTGGATTTATTCTAAGAGGTTTCGGTGGCGATTTCGCAATGATAGCATCTAGATCGCATCTCCTTGCGTGCCGATCCGATCTTCAAGCTCTTGCTTTAATGAGGCCTGGTGAATCAGCCGTGGGAGTGGTAAGAAAATTGTCCGTTTTTGGGGTTCCTTGCGCAAAGATTAAAAACATTACCCTTTTACTTAAACTCTTATTTTAGTTCCGTTTTCTGTAGGTTGTATATCATAAACCGAACTTGGCCGTTGATAAAATTTAACAATAAAGAGTAAACAACTGAATTAGATAACTAGTTTTTAAGTGGTTTTTCGGGGATTATTTATATCAATGACTCCCATCATAAAACGACCATGACTATTCGACGTTTCCTTAGTAAAATGGTATACCAGTTACATTGTCTACAAGTGCAACTCGGACTTGGTCAGTTTTTATTATACATTCCAACGTCACTTATGTAATAGTACACTTATTATGCACATACATCAGCATTGCTTTATCTTTGTTTTAAGTCGAGTTTCCTGGACAGTTGTTCATATGTTTCTCATGGTTTAGAACTCCGTAAATACTATAGTAAATTGTAACTAATAAACGAGAAAATTATAGTTTGTTTAAATATTGTAGTGTAGCTAAGTATCAATCGTAAATCAAAATAATAATTGTAAATGCTTATTGCACTTCTAACGTTAAAGTTATAACATATGATTGTCTACTAATTTACTGAATTATAAAGTTAAAGTTTTACTATTCAGAGGTGTAAAAATTGTTCATATCTCACCAGAACAGGATCACAGAGTTTTCCAAGCGCACAGGTACCAGACACCCAAATATGAAAGTATTTATCATCATCAACAGCCTGTATGTACCCACTGCTGAGCAAAGCCTCTTCTCACATGTAGAAGGTTTGAGCATTAATCACCACGCTAGCTCAATGCGGGTCGGTCATTTCAAATTTATAATTAGAAATTGTAAGCACAGGTTTCTTCACGACCTTTTCCTTCACCGTTTGTCAGTGGTGTCTAAATAATCTTAGAAAGTATATGTAACTCGGCAAAAGTCATATTGGTGCTTACCGTTGGTAGTTTCCAATCCCGCACTCTCATGCTCATGCACGAGAAGCGGGCGTCTTAGGCCGTGCGCTGTGGCCAACACGACCTTATATATGTAATACGTCAGTATTACTCAAAAGCATTTCCAAATGAGATCAGATTAACATCTAATCTTATCAGAAATTAAAACGTATAAATTAGAATTACTATAACAATTTCCTTTGTGTCCGGCTTTGCAATCATTGTTACTTATACCTCTCTCGTTATGTTAATCATTTGCATCTTATTATCTAACCGTTGTATAATGAAGTGATATTCAAATGAGATTTAACATGCAAGATCTTGTCGATGTTTCTACGAATCTGTGTTGAATGGGTTCAATAATGTTTTAATTTTTATTAATATCTTATTTAATTGTTAACTAACGGCGCTGATCGCTTACCATCAGGTGATCCGGCTGCTCGTTTGCCTCCAATTCCATAAAAAAAACTGATGATGACAATTTTAGCCGCTTCATTGGTCGATTGCACGGTATTGCAAAAGCAACGATTCTAGGTTTTGATTCCTGGAGCGGTACTAGTATTTCTAGCTATCCAAATGTTTAAAGGCGTCTGGTATTGGATCCCTTTGGAGTCTTTGGACTTAGTTACCTTAAAAGCAAATTCATTCGGGAAACTAAAGGTGACATAGCATTTGTTGTTAGTAGTATATATTCCACCGAATTGCACTGTAATGGTAACCATCTTGTTCAAATAGAGGCAATAATGGTTATACCATTTATGATCAATACATTTAAACTACTGCTTATTAATTTACTTCAACATCCATTGCTGTTTTAATTGCTGCTTAATGCACCTCTTTTGTACGTTGCACGAAGTGGGCATTAAAGTCGGCCAAAGTGGGTGTAGTAGAGCAATAACAATAACATTCTCGAGTATTCGCAATAGAGTCAGTTATAACAGTAACCAGCTTGTTAGCAGAACTTCCTACTTGAACCCAATATAACATTAAAATAATAAATTAAAACTGACCAGTAACGATCTTAGTACTAATTACTTAACTTCAGACTAGAGTTGGCCTTTCGACTTTGCAATATTTTCTTCATTAGCAACTTGATCATTAAGCCGACGAAGTAATTGATCATACGTTACATCTCTATTTCAGAAATCGAGTTTAATTTTATTGCTTCTTGTAGGGTTATCATTCGTCGAGATGTTTTCATGAATAGTTTCTTTTTTGAGTAATTAATGCTGCAGATTTAAAAATGGAAGGTATCATTAGAACTGGTTAAAGATCTGCAATTTTTCTTACAGAACTCTAACAAAGGCTAGACAAAAAGTATTAAAGGCTCGTTGTAAATGAATCTAGTTACACTTAGTTAGTCTTCATTTTCATCCAAATTAAAATTCATTTGCGACACCGATTTCAATATTTTCAAAGCCTACTTCAATGATGAACAGCTAGCCCTAGCCTTTTCCTACATCAAAAAAGACTGCGAAGACGCTGCAGCGTTAATTTACATCAGTCACGAACACTAAGCTGTGACCCAATGAACTTTAGATGAAGATGTTACGTAAGCCTATGCAAATCATGAGGATGCACCAAGCGAAGCTTTATGTAAACACTTTCACGAACTAATAGAGGTTCAGTACGTAATGCTAAGGTAATATAAGGGAATAGATCGTGAGTATTTTGATTTGTTGCTTTATTTTCACCATCATCGTCCGTAATGTTATGGGTTTTATATAATGTTAATACTGCATTAGGAGTATTGTGTGGCGACAAACGCGAAGTTTGTGTCTTGTCTGTTTCAATTTCTGTTTGCTGTTTATAATTCTGATTTCATTAACTATTCTTAAATGATAAAACATGGGCTCGCTGCCATTGCAGCGGTAAGTCCCCTCTTTGAGGAGTGGCTTGAGAGACGCTACGGCGTCCTCACCTACCGCCTGACGCAGGTCCTCACCGGACATGGAAGTTTCGGGAGGTACCTGTGTCTGATGGGGCGGGAGGAAACGCCCGGGCGTCATCACTGCGAGGACCGCCCTGAGGACACGGTGGAATACACAGTGGGAGAATGCCCTGCGTGGGCTGAGCACCGCGGTGCCCTCAGGGAAGTGATCGGCGATGGCGACCTCTCGCGTCCGGGCCTAGTGCAGGCCATGATGCGGAGCGAGGGGGACTGGGATGCCGTCTCCTCCTTTTGCGAAGCAGTCATGCTAGCTAAGGAGGAGGCGGGACGCGTGAGGCAGCGAAGCGCTGCCTCCTCGCAACCCAGCCATCGCGAAGGACACACCGGGCGTCGGGGATCGCGAGACGATCTCCGGCCACCGCAAGCGCGGGCCTGCGGACGGCGAGCATGGGTGGCTCCCCGTCCGACCAGAAACAGACCCGAGCGTACGGCGCGTCGCGTTCCGCGCGCGCCTCAAATAGCTATCAGACCACCACAGATGGGGCCCAAAAGGGCCGATGTCGATTCGGAGTCGCGGAGAACCTAACGGGTAACCGGGGCTCCGGCTCGACGTGCGGGCTCGGAGAAGGAACGGGGTGGTTTTTAGTCAGTAAGAGTCTGACACTCCCTTCCGCCTCACCCAGGCGGGAGCAGTCATTCGATGATTTTCCCCCCTTAAAAAAAAAATGATAAAACAGAGGTAAATACTCCAGAAGGGTTTCGATCTCAATTAAGGAAAACGAGTGGAAGAAATATGTGTGTAAGTTTTTAAATTTTCAAACATGTTATACGTTGTTCAATGTTACTTCAGTCGTATGTGCAGTTTAAAGATAGAATCAAAGATATGAGATAGGTCCAACAAGTTCAAATAATCCAACCAGCGACCTGTAGTGGCCCCTGAATTTGCTGTATTGATATGATTAGTATCTTTTCTCATTGTAAGTGTTGATGCTATTATTATTTTCATTAATTTTTTATAGTTTCTTGTGACTATTTCGAAAGCTTATTTATTTTTAATTTTATCCTTTCATTGGTTTCTAGTCCAGACGCTTCTTAATGTGTTTTCACAATGCCATTTTTTTAGATTTCATTACCAATAGTAACTTGGTAGCTTCAGCTAACTTTAGTTGTTCTAATCTATATAATTGTACTACGTTCCATTAAACACATTCATTTTTATTAGGAAACATTCAAGTCTTGTAGTAAGTTACTGTCGAAATCGCACGGGAGTTTGCTAATAAAGGGGGAACTTAAATCATGTCAGGCAATATCAGTTTAAATATCAGCCTTATTCCCACGACGTAAAACACGATTTCAAACGCAACACAGTGAGCGTGTTCTACACCTGTCTCGAAGGATCAAGAAACTTTAATCTAGCTCATTACTGCTCAGTTCAAAAATGGCGTAGGTTCCTTTAAAAGCGAGTCTACTTATGGCGTTGTTCTTGTAATTTAATTAGATCACTGAGATAAAAGTAAATGCCACGTTACACGGGACTCGTTCCTGCGTTCGACACTTCTACCGACATCACGACTTTATTACAATTCAAGCTTTGCTTTTCGATTCTACATGTGTTTTTTCGTCCAACATCGATGTCTACTCCGATATTTTTACAAGTTTATCAAACCAGCTTTATTTTAAGTGTTTTAATGTTATCGATAAAGTTATTTCGAAACTTGTTTTGGCTTTTAAAAGATTATTTATTTCGTATTTAAGATTTTAACGATTGCAATTCAAATACTACTGGATACTGGACATTTTATCTTTGGATTATTTTATTAAAGTTTTCTGACCTCTTAGGTTGCTAATTGAGCATCCTATTTTTTACTTTACGCATAAAGTATATTTTTTTCTTATTATAATTTGTATTAAATTAGAAGCTCATGGCAAATAGAGATATTAAAGTCTAATACTTTTGAAATTAAACTGATTTTTGAGTAATTTTTGGGTGTCCATGGGCGGCTCCGATTACTTACCATCGGGAGATCCGTATGCTCGTTTACAATCGCATATCCCTTAAAAAAGGCTAGCTCTAAATCCATTACTATGAAGATACCTCCTACCATAACATTGGTTCATTATTATTCCCCGTGTGGGTGTATTTCGATATACTTTCAGTTAAAGGCGTTTAGACGTGGGATACTTAAACCACCGTTATTTTCATCCATCAAATTTCAGATTGCATTGTATTATGCATGTTAAAGTTTCATCGGTTCATTTCCGTTCCATTTTATAGGTTGTGCATCTAAATATGTCTAATCAAACTTTAAAATGCATTGTTTATCACCTTTAAGTTCTCTATCTTCTTATTTCTTACTCTTAATCTACTCCGTGGTACCTTTCGTGTGACAATATAAATTCTTGTGCACTACTCAACTACAAATTAACTCTATCTGCATGTTTACATAGTCAGAATTGATGATTTCATCACCACCATTCAGATAATATTCGTAGTGTATTTATGAACAGTTTTTTGTATTTTATTTTATTTACCTCATCATTTTGTAGCACGTTCGTATCCACTAAATGTCTTGTTGCATAGAGTATTTACGTTGATTCATTTCAGACGAGTATAACCTAAGATATAGACAACAGTAGATACGTAAGACATGAGTGTTTTTCGATTAAATTTTAATTTCATTCATTTATATAGAACTTGTCTACGTCATCTTCAAACTCATTTGATGCACTATCTCACTCATTCTAAGGACTATCCTTATTCCTTTCAATACATCCTCATCCTCCAATATTCCCTGTGTTACGTCACAAAACAATATATATTCCCTCTCACACTTCTTCTTATTGTGATCGTTAATAGATTCACCCGTGTGTGGGCCATTACAATAAAGCATCGATCATTTGACTGCGCTCGCGCACAATCGCCGCCGTTAGCAAAGTAAATCGAGGGGTGGATGCGGAAATAGATGAAATGATCCGTGATACTGCAGATGTAACGGCGCTGTTAATAGAAGTGGCTTAACGTTTCAACAGAATATGAATAGAATATTTAGGATTTGTTTCACAGTTGTAGGTCAAGTTACTGTTAGTTTAATTGGCACATTTCATATGCAACATGCGTAGTTATCCACCAGATAGACCAAATCATAGATGAAGTGAAACAGGGTTATAGAATGAATGAATTGCTAGACTTTAAACTAAACATAAGTTTTGTTACTTAAGTCTTCTAGATTTTTTGACTTTCTATTTCTTTTTCATCATCTATTAGTTCATTCATCTTGGTATTATAACCATATTGTCCACCTCCAAATGATTGGTATTTAATCCTACCAAATTATATTCACAAAAATACGCAGCAAAATTTAGTGGTTCATACATAATTAATTTTTCTTATAGTAGCCGTAGTACCGTTAATATATAGTTGCATAGACCTCCACACAATTAAGAATCTTTAGCAACATTATTAATTGGATAGCTATGAAACGATTATGAGTTATAAAAAATATCTCCTCATATATTAAAGTTTTAAAGCAAGTCGTCAAACGATCGATCATGAACGTGTCAAAATGTTTATAATTATACAATTTATTGACCGTTATATCTGATGAAAAATGATCAGTAGTAGTTTTTGTGGGATGTGATCGCAATTGGAGTTGTTTTGTGTAGATAATTAGCAAAAACATTCCTCAAGGGCATACAAATTATAACAATCTCTTTACCTTTTTAAGCAGCAATTTGTCTAACGACTGCTGAACGGTAAATATTCTCAGCAGCAATGCTTCCAACAAACATATCCACATTTATCGGTGTTAAACTACCCCTGAACGTTTCCAGGACCGCACGGCCATCTACTAAAACAATGGCGATGGGTTACTGTTGTACTACAATACAAATTCCTAACACAAATTACATGTATGCAAATTTCCGTAGCCGCATCCAAGACGTTTTTCATTGTTCCTTTAGCAAATTGCCGATAGGTCCCTCAAAGATTCAGTTAAAGCATTGAATTTATTTTATGTTTATGATTGTTTTCAATCTCCAGACGTGTTTTATTGCCTTGTTCTATCTCCTTGGAAATTAAATGCACTATCAATTTCCTTCTCTGGGTCATTAGAAGTGGATAGTAAAGAATTCCCGTTATGTTCGGCCATTTGTGCTTGACTTCGTGGGGGATTTGAACGTTATAGATATTCGTAAATGTGCCTCATCTTAAATATTGCCCCGTAAACATCTTCCTGCTTGTGTGGTATTGTCTGCCTTAAAATCCTCGTTTAGTTTATTGTTTCTTGTGTGAGGACTTAGGAAGTCTCCTAATGCTCATAAAAGTACAGTATTTTGAATTTCAATAGATACACTTCTGTCTAATACCTCATTTTGTCATCCTTGGTTTTCAACGTCATGACTTATTTCTTCAATTTTCTTATCGATGACGATAATTCTCTTTCTTTAGTTCCCAAATGAACATATTTAGAAGGGAATTCCATAACTTCTGATAAACGCCACAATCTTACGACACCCAATTACAATAAACTTATTAAAATATTACCATCATTTGGAACTATATCTTGGTTTAACTTCAGAATGTCATTACATTAATAAATATTTTGTAATTTCGACCAAATTGCCCGTGACAATGAAGACCAATTTCCTAAATATTCATGACACGGTTTTAAGACGGTCCTAATAGGATTATAGGAGGCGTCAATGCGCCCTACTATTCGTAATTCATCGTAATACTGTTAAAGGATTATACGGTTTGTAATCAAGGCTAACTGTAATCGCATACCTGGATAAAGGCGTTGATTTATATTAATGGGCTTCCATAAAAATTATGTTTTTATTGTACTAATTCGATGGGATTAAGAACGATTGAGACAGATGTATTTTTCTACCAAAATATCAACTTTTTGGATGATTAATTTTGCTTTGTTGGTGTTGACCGACAATGTTAGTGGGCACACCATACATAATCTGAAGAACATGGCCCATTCATCAACCGGTATTCTAATTTCTTGTCTGAACTTCACCGAACGTCACTTAAAAGATTATTTTATCTACTTGACTGGTGTTATTTCATCAATGAATTAATTAAAATTATTCTATTTTTTATTATTGCCGTCTGTATTCTGTAGTTAAATTTTACACAATTGTTTACCATCTAATTAGAATTCCGTGTTGGTACATCGCATTCCATAAATGGAAATTCATAGTCCCGTCAAATTTTATGTCCTTTCGCCAGGGGGGCTGCTCGAGAACTCTTTAGCATGCAAATGCTACGCGTGACATATTAAAGCTACGTGCATCGTTGGCCACGATCCAATGATTAACCTAGCAATCATGGTAATTGTGAAATGATATATGAGAAATTAGACTTATTTCTCTTACTACAGAGTTCACTGTTAGTTGTTCTGACATCGTTGTTATTGTAATTTTATCCTCAATACAAACTACCATATTTATATAAGCTGCAAATTAATATTATAGCTGTCTGTGCCTCTCCTTTCTTTATAACAATTCCAAAAGATTAATACGCTTTTATAAAAGTACGTTCATTCGTTAGCCGTATCATTGCATTATCTTATTTATTGTTGTCTCCGCCCACAAACTTAGATGTTGCGACTTTTAGCAATTTCTCATGATTTACTTTGTCTTCTGAATGGCCTGTTAATACTGGGTCTACTTTTTGCTCTGACTTGCAACCGGTCAGGACCGCTTCGCTTGTTTTATTGCACCTATAAACCACTATAAATAATTTCACTTAGAGGTAGAACAAGCGCGCGTTATAGACAACGGCTTATAACTTTTTGCATAAAATCAAATAGCTCCATTTATGCATGAAGACTTTTCGCTTCTTTGTTTGTGTTCAATCGCGTGGGATTATGAGCAGGTGATACATTCATTTGCAGATCTGCATAGAACAAGCAAGACGCAGCAGTATTAAAAATAAATGCTGTGAGGATTGTGATACTACACATTTTATTTATGTGAAAATATGCATCGGTCTGATGAAATTCATAACTTTATCAATAGTTTTGCAGAAAGATATTTTCTGTTACGTTGAACATGAGTTTAAACTAGACAGGTATTATGGTGTGTGTGATGAGTGATGACACAACATAGGACTCTAGTAGTAAGCGTACCTTATTGATTTTTTCTTATTTTATTTAGGTACACAAAACAGAAACACAGCGCAATACACAATAGAGTAACAACATAAAACTGTAAATAGCAGACCATGCTCACAAGTAAAGCAAGCAAGTGTCACAAATTAGAGTTATTGCTTATTTTAGGTATTTATCATTTTAATCTATTACTCGAGTTTAAAAAAAGCATGCAACTGGATGTCTCGAGGCGACTATTTTCCTTATTACTCTGTTGCATTGAATTACAATTGTACTTGACCGTACTCTTAATGAGAATTTACAATGCTTGCAAGCAAAGGTGTTCCTTTGTTACGTTCAGTGATGTAGGATTTAGGAAGTGGATTTACGAAACTTTGAACATAATAATAGGTAGTTTATGCGTGCCCTAATTTATATTAAACAGGACTTTGTAGTTGAATTATGAAATGTCGTGCAAATGTCTCTAGTCTTTACATTGTACACAAGAACTAGAAATTGTAACGCATTCATGCGTAAAACCAGAAACCCACAATACTGCGGATGAAGTATTACGGCATCGCGGCTAATGAGGGCTAAGCCAGTTTCTTAATTAAAGTGATATCTTGGATGTTAAGTAGGAAATATAAAAAATATCAGTATAAGTAAAAGTAAAGATTACAAAATGAAATGGCATCTAAAGCAATCATCTCAACATAGTAATCTGCCTATAAATTCCAATATAATGCAAACCAAGGCTTTGAGGTCTTAAGCTTCCAAACGATAAATTGACTGGAATATCAATACAAAGACTAAATTTATACTACATCATTTATTTTTATACTTAACCTGGTGAGATTTCAATGATTGTAAATTGCATTAAGATATAAATGGTTTTGTAAAATGTTCCCAAGGCTGTGCCTGTTTGCTTAATCGTGAGAATTGGAGGTGCGATAGCTATGTTGTTTGTAATCCGATTAATGTTATCTATTTCAGAAAGTCCAACTAGAAGTTGGTAGCCTGCTATGTTGACATGTAAAATATTGTTGGAAACAGTAACATTTGTAACTACCAGAAATTATGACTTGTTAAGTTATTGACTGACATTGAGTACTTAATCTTTGCTCCTTTCAATCTCCAAGGTTCAAACAGCAAGAAACTATCCATCATCCTAACCTAAATTATAGTGCATGAATTCTGAGAAACGATTTTTAAATTCATTGCTAGACTATTTCGTTGCAGCTCCTATGAGTATAAAGTTCGTGGATAGCTGAACTGATGTTATTTTGCCAATAAATATCACGTAATGGTATTTTGCTTTTAAGAGCTTTTTCTGCTATAATGACTACCGTGATATCTGCATCTCATCTTCATTATTTATCACTTACCTCCTAAAGGTTTACTATTATTATGCGAGCGATAAGTAACAGCCTTTAATGCTTCTCTGGTATTTCTAGTGGCTTCGAAACTCACGACGAATATCTTATTTATTATTATTTAAATCTCTTGATCGCAAATTTTCGCATTACTATCAATACAGTCTGAGCTATTTGCATTAATATTAGATGTTATTACAAATGTGAGAATGAATTTGCTCCACTTATGGATTTCACTGGATTATTCCACTTAGTAGTTTACATATCCTATGTTGTGCAATACGAATGTAAAATTTCATGTAGATAGGATTGATATTATCAATCGAGATCTGAATTGTATCCACTAATCCGAGATGTTTTGAAAATACACATTCTAGTTTAAACTTACTTCATAATCCAGGCCGATTGCTATCTTAGATATTTCCATAACCCAATCTTCTGAAACAATTCCGCAAAGAAATATTTCATCATAAGCATTAACTTGTTTTATTGGATCTTGAAGTTGTTTTATTATAATTTATAGCCATCGATTACGAGCATTCTCATTACCATCATTGAGATCTGATCGAAGCGTTAATTTGTTAGCTGAGTGCGTTTTTATCGCGATATTGCTTGTCAGTTTACCGTCGTCATTTGCAGCTGTGTTATCCTTTAGTAACATGAGTTGTCGATGAACTGCGTTTCCTATTACATCTAGTAGTGTTTTATTATCTAGCTTGTTATTATTTTGTTATTCTATTACGCTTACTGTTTGTTCGTGTGTTATATCATTTATTTTGTCTTTAGATGAGTTAGTGAAAACACGTTGGGGTATTGTTCTTTGATATTGTACGGCTATAGAAGGGCTGTTGTTTTCTATTGTGTTTAAAAATGCTGAGTTTTTAGTTAATTGTGTTATTTCCATTTTGTGTTCAATGTGGATAGGTTGGTTTGTTGAATAATATGATTTAATGAAATTACATTTATTGTGGATTTGTTTTCAGTGCTTCGTTAGTTACATTGTGAGGATTTTATAGTATTGAAGTTTGCACTTAAAGTTAGTTTGTTTTATTCTCTTTGGGTTTCTAAGCTTTATTGAAAAAACATTTTATTAATTTTATATTCTTTATTGTTACAGTGAGATGGCGCGGTGGAGAGCGCTCCAGCATGGACGATCAACGGCTTGCCTTGTGTTCTTCTGCTTACTGCAAGTGGCGAGGGCAACGCCCGGTAAGTAATTCTGTACTATGTGCATTAATTGAATTTACCCTGCAATCTCTCACAGTTACATTTTGCAATTGAACCATAAGGTTTCCGATGTATTCAGCTGGATTTCATTTTCATTGATATGATTGAGAATTTACCAGTACACATAAACAACCAATAAGTGACCACTGCTGAGCAAAGGCCTCTTCGCACATGGAGAAGGTTTGACATTAATCACTACGCTTGCTCAATGCGAGTTAGCGATGTCACGACGTTTTTTTTTTCGTTTGTCAGTGGTGTCTAAATAGTCTTAGAAATTACACGTAACTCGGAAAAAGTCACATTGGTACTTGGCGTTAGTAAGTTTCGAACCCACATGCGTGAAAAGTGGGCGTCTTAAAGCTTTTTTTTTTTTTAAGGGGGGAAAATCATCGAATGACTTCTCCCGCCTGGGTGAGGCGGGAGGGAGTGTCAGACTCTTACTGACTAAAAACCACCGCGTTCCTTCTCCTGCACGTCGAGCCGGAGCCCCGGTTACCCGTTAGGTTCTCCGCGACTCCGAATCGGCATCGGCCGTATTGGGCCCCATCTGTGGTGGTCTGATGGCTCTTTGAGGCCCGCGCGGAACGCGACGCGCCGTACGCTCGGGTCTGTTTCTGGTCGGACGGGGAGCCACCCATGCTCGCCGTCCGCAGGCCCGCGCTTACGGTGGCCGGAGATCGTCTCGCTTAGCTTAGGGCCGCCACGACATTTTACCAATAAGAATCCTACTTTTCCAAATTCAGGGATATCACTCTTCAAAATTACCAACGTAACTTAAATATTGTAAAAACTATACACGCATTTCGTCCTTCCTCGATTGCAAGTACCAGTTAAGTTAATACGGTAGAACACAGTAGGTTCCGATGTATTTACGAGTAATCCACCCAAGCTTCCGATATCGACTATAAAATAAACGACTCTAAAGATGTAATGGATATCTATTTCAGGCTAGACTTTATGTGTCCAACTCTAGGTTTATGGAGAAATTCTTAATTCAATTCAGTTAAATCAAAGTTTCTGTGTTATAAGTTAATGAATACAATGAAATAGTGATGTTGCCAATAAACGATTTTGTTTCGTTGAGTTAGATAAAATCTATCATTATCTATATTTTTAATAATAATAATTAATATTATCGACTGGCAAGGGGTCTCGTGTTCGATTCCCGGGTCGGGCAAATTATTACTGGGGTTTTCCAAAAAAATCTCAGTAGTAACACGGAGTCTGGAATTGTGCCCGGTATAAGGCAATAGGCTCACCCTCTATTACATGGGACTCATAACATACCTAAATAGTGAAAAGTGGGTGTTACATTGTACAGTGGCATTAAATGCCGTAATGTGCAACTCTGCCTACCCCATCGGGGATAAAGGCGTGAGTATATTAATGAATGAATCGTTTATGTATTACTGAGATTTTGGTTTAAAAAGAAATAAATAAACAGTTATTAATTGCGGTCGTTTATGTTTAACTCAACCGACAATTAACAAATACATATTGTCCATCGTAATAAAGATGATGACAGGGTATGAAAATTAAAAATCTGATTAGTCCGTCAGTTAGCACAATTTTTTTTTATTTTGTCGTATAAGAAAATGATACTTAGATAAGTAGGAGCTAGCTACATCATTTTTGAGTATAAATCATACACAAAGGCGCTGACACGCGATTTCAAATCAATATATCGTCGATATATACCTCTACATACGTGTCATTTTTTTTTAAATAGTCTACAAAACGGACATTAATATAAAAATTAGTCATCTACCCTATTGTGTGGAGTGAAAAACCTATTTACGTTCAATTCAGCCTACAAACAAAGCCATAGAAAATCCAACACGTGAAACTTCCTACATTTTTATGCGTCGTACGTTAAAACTAGAATAAGCATTGTCAACTAACAAGATCACATCATTAATCGTGTTTGTCAAACAAATCAATACTCTATTGTTACGTGTTTACGTACATAAATGGATAAATGAATGAATGGCTATAGTAATGAAGTGACGTCATCGCTCGCTTCATTCATACAAATTATAGGCAGTCGAGCTTGAAAAATACGTTTTGTGGCGTGTTGTTGAAATGGTTAGTTACATGGGTGTTTATTTAGGTATGCGATATGAGTACGTTACTGTAATTTCTTGTATAATTTTGGGACAAAATATTTTTTTAAGGGGGGAAAATTATCGAATGACTTCTCCCGTCTGGCTGAGGCGGTAGTGTCAGACTTGTCACACTTTTACTGACTAAAAACCACCTCGTTCCTACTCCTGTCCTTCGAGCCGAAGCCCCGGCAATCTGTTAAGTCAACTTCTATAGTTATCTGAGTATTTAACCGATACATTGATCACTAATAGGCACGATAAACGCCATGGGGTCGCCAGTAACCGGCGCTAGGGGAAAAAATTCCATCAACAGTTTTCACTTATTTCATAAATCTCTGTAGTAAGCACCGAGTTTACTATTGTATTTCAAAAAAAGGACAAAAGCAAGACACGAAACTATATAACAATGCAACATTTCTTGCCCAAATAGAGACAAATCCAACTTTAAACAACTCCTAATAAGGTTGAAAACGCAACAACCCTAAGCTACCAGGGCAAAGTCCGACAAACTCATGCTACGAAGAAAATGGCGATACAACTTTTCCCGTAACATAACTGTAACATGTTCTAACTAATTTATTTACAACAAACACAGTATTAATTGCCTAAAAGCCTGATTGTACGATTTACAAGAATCCTTAGTACTTGAGAACAAGGTACGGGTAGTATTTTCTAATAGGACGATTACTTATAAGGAAGGGTTAGTTGCCTTTATAGGGAAACGAAATATATGTCGTTATTAAGATCTTGTTGTAAGTGTGCTAATTAACACTGCGTTTGGTATGTATATTTTAAAGAATGACCAATGTTTGGTTCGGTCTAATTGATTGATTCTCATACTCGGTTAGGAGGTTAGTAACTTTGGCACATATTGGTTAAGCGCAATGTTATCACTTGTATATTTCTCGTAACAGATGGTATGGACATTTTTCGTAATCAATACTTCCTTGAGGACCAGTTAGATAAAAACTTTTTGAAAGGCAGTATTTGACTGGAAAAAAGTAAGATAAGAAAAAAACAATCTGTGATTGTATTCTTCTGCGTAAATTAGTATTCGTTAATACTACAAATAGTCATATAACATAGGTATCTGTTAGGTGTTCCAAATTTGAATGAATCACTCTCGAAGAACGTAGAGAAATATTCAAGAACTGTGGTTTTAGCCATAAAAGGGAATAACATTTATTGTCTATACTTTACAGGCCTAAATTAATTAAACACTCGTTATATATCAAGTTTCTAGTATCTTACGATTGATCCTACCTTTACGATGCTCGTACTTTATATAAGTGAATCATAACTTTTGTTATAAAATTAGCTATGGATTTAATAGGGTTGCATTTAATTGCATAGTATAAACTATGAAGTTACTATTAATATCAATTTCTATAAGCAGTTACTCAAGTAGAATATGGGTAGCAAAGTACATAATAGAACGAGCAGTTATTTTTGGAATTAATTGATTGCCTTTTTTGAGTGGGGAAATTCATCCAGCGACTTCTACCGCCTTGGGTTAGGCGAGAGGGGGAGTCAGACTGTTACTGACCAAAAACCACCCCATTCTTACTCCTGCTCTTCGAGCGGGAGCCCTGACAACCCGTTACACCTTCCGCGGCTCGGTATCGGCACCATCTATCGATCGACATTGGTATTGTGGAATTTCGTACTCTTGAGTCGCAAGACTAGCGCCCATTGCATTCGAATTGCGTGGATATTGAATGAACTAAATGGTATCGAGTTTGGCTTTATATTCCGTACCTTGAATGCTATTTTGTCAGCTACGATTATGGTTGTATAGTGTTGACATTGAATAATTATTGAGATTTTATTGGATTAAAATTGCATTGACATTGAGATTTGTTTCAAGAGTAAGCGCCCTGATGGCTCTTTGAGTCGTCGTACGCACGGGTCTGGTTCTGATTGGGCGGCGAGCTGCCCTAGCTACCTGACTGACTGACTTGACGGCCCACAGATCCATTAATTGATTGCTTACGAGTTCAAAACACATTCTTTCCTATGCTAATCCTTAACTACATAGTACCTATTCTTCAATCCGTGATCTCAAACGCCTATGAACTACAGTTATCTCAGGACAATTTAATAGGAAACGAAAGGCGACGTTTGCAAAAGCTTAATTAATTGTTCAAAGGCCTAACGAAGGTAAGGTCTCGTGCACCTGTCGATTCAGTTATTTATTGCAAACTGTTAGTTCCACGAGTATGTACAATCTACCTCTAGATTTGCAAGCTTTGTAGTCCCTTATCTAAATGCATTGTTCAGCTTGCTTCGTGATTAATGTGGGATTAGTGGCTCACGGTTTTATTTTACAATTGCCCTGGGAATTGTCCAAATCTAGGGTTTGAATTTTAATTGGAAATTGTTTGGTTTTATTTGTAAATGTATGTGTGAAGTTACATCTATGGTTTAGGTTATATCGGATGTTCTATTATATCTTAAATCAGTTTCGCCTTTGGACGAAAATGGGACCAAAATATTTATGTTTTTTTAATTCTTTACAGGTCCATGTGAAGTGGAAACGGGCCAATCTAGCATTATAGTTGATATAGAAGAAAGTAGAGGAGATCGTAAGTAGACACCAGTATTAAGACTTGATTATTGTCATAGGTACACTCATTGGCCACCATATTCTTATGATTTAAAGTCGACTCTTGCGGAGAAGGAGACAGAACAACACCAAATTAATAATGATACCATACCTACTATACCTATCGATATTGTATGTAGTTTAAAATATTGTTTGTTTAATTTGTTTTTTTTTTCTTTCAATTTTTGTATTCTTTTTTTTGCAAGATTCCTATTAATTACAGAGGTGAACCAAAGCACAGTGCCGGCTGATCTGCCAATAGTCGGCGAACCAGGTGTAGACGTGGTTTTGTCCACGGTATTCCCCAAGGGCCCCACGCTCTTCCAGCTTGATGGAAAGAGGTTGCAGCTGTTGCAACCTCTTGATAGGGATGCTGATAATTTGTCGCATATGGTATTCCAGGTGAGTTTTAAACATGTTAAGCGTGATGTTTTTTCTTTACGGGGTTCCCCGATAGTAGAGAATTAAGATGTGATAGTCGGACAAATGACTAAGTACTTAATCAATAGGGTGGTAGTAAAGATCCCAGAAAATAATATGATAATTAATTTCTCATTGAATACTAAACAGATAATAAGGGGCGCATAATCTTATTAAATAACTAAATAAAATGTGTGGACACGCGAATAGTTTGAACATCTGCGACTGTAGGTCATCGATTTTGTAACAAAAAACATTTCCCACGTTCGAAATCTCATTGTCAATTCAACAACCGAATATACTATCCTTAAGCCATTTTTTATTATTGTTAAATAAATTATCTATCATAATCACCTTACGATTATTTGTCAAACAATTTATAAAGATCTCCAGACAGCTCATAGTAGCCATTTAACATTTTTTACCAATCAACTTCCAACTTAAGGCTCGAAAATTAGAGTTGAAAATGGAGTGTGATGTATATCGAACGATTCATTTCTCTGTAACCGAATTATGTTTATTAAAATATAGCCTAGAGCTAATGTAGTAGTTATTAATGTATACGAGAAGTTATTTAGTGTGTAATTAATGGATTTGTTTGCAGCTGGTCTGTCAGGTGAACGCGACGAAGAAGAGACGGACTATACCGGTGATAGTGAGAGTATCGGACATCAATGACAATGCGCCGGTATTCAAAGGGACGCCATATGAAACTACTGTTTCTGAGGTAATATTGTGGTTCATGCTAACGCTTTACCGGCTTGTATAGACATAGAAAACATTACGCCGTGTTTTAAATATAGTGAATTTGTTTAATGTTTTCACGTCTGTATAAGTAAGAAGTATTAACAAAAAAATTCGAGTTATTCACGTAAATATAATAAAAAACGCTATACTAGTTGTCGCGGCGATGTCGCGCAGCCTACGTAGGCTGTTCATGTCATGAGGAAGAGTCCCTCTGTGACTCGAAACTAGTAGAGCTTTTCTCAATATATTCACGTGAGTCACTCGTAATTTTTAGTTAATTCAGCATATCTCACGATATTTATTGTAAAACATGTTAAGAAGTAAATTATTTGTCATTAAATAATTCATCTTATGAAGTAGGTACTTGTAATGACTCAGATACTTGTAATGAGGTTAGAAAATAAATGAGAATCACAAAACCATAACTTATTATAAATTGGGGTGATTATAAAAACAGCTATAAGAAAATTCATCGAAAGAAATTGTAATAAATTAGCAGATGGTCATAATTTTTTTTATCTATTTCAGCTGGTACCAATCGGGACAACAATATTCGACGGGATCAAAGCCGTAGACCTCGATGCTGGCGTCAATGGTCTATCGGAATACTTTATAATACCAGGAGATAATAAAACATTAGAGGCGGCGAATGCAGTAGATGGGTATGGGAGCTTCGCGATACCTTTGCCTCATCTGGGGGAGGTCACAGTCAATAGGAGCTTGGATTACGAGCGCACGCAGAAGTATCTAGTCACTATCCTTGCTTCTGTAAGTATAAACATCCTAAAGACAATCGAAGTGCAATACACAAACATTTCATCAGTATTTTTCAAATTTTACATTGATATTGCCCTACTTCTTAATAATCAGTACCTACCAGAAGAACATAACATAAAAGAGGTTTTGACCTTGACCTCGTTGGTCTTATAGTCTGGGCCTCTAGCCAAACGCCACTTTAGCGCTTGTCTACAGAGAGAGTAGAAATCAAAATGTATGGGGATGACACTGACAAGTGTCAAAATATACGTCAATTCCATATAATTTGGTTTTCTATTCTACATGTAGACAAGCGCTAAGTGGCATTTGGCTACAGCTGCTGGTTGTCTAGTTTTGTTTTTTCAATTTGTTACTTTGAGTTCGGAACTGTAGATTCTAACTAACTTTTTGCGTAATGATTGTTTAGATTATAATACGTAAAATACGTGTAAAGGTTCAACTATTATTTGGTGCATAGTAATAAACATAGTTCTAAATTGTAGATGAATTAATAAAATAGAGGTATGTTGTCAAGTATTCGAATTTTATTAGTAAAATGTGTTATCCAGTATTCGAGACTCGATAAACAGATGTCAAACTAAATAATGGTTGTTTGAAAAATTATGATATTACAGATCTATCAATAACATAACATCACGTCTTTTATCCCCGAAGTAGTAGGCAGAGATGCACATTACGCCACTTAATGCCACTGTACAATGTAGCACCCAGTTTTCACTATTTATGTTATGAGGCCCATATGTAATAGGGGGTGAGCGTATTGCCATATACCGGGCACAATTCCAGACTCCATGCTACTACTGAGATTTTTTGAAAAACCCACCAATGCTTTGCCCGATCTGTGAATCGAACCCGATGGTACACCTTGTCCGGTAGTTGCACTTGCGATTACTCGGCCAACGAGGCAGATCTATCAATAGTAATATTAAATATATCCTATATAATTTCAGGATCGTGCCCGTGATACAAAGAAACGTCTGTCCAGCACTACTACGTTAACCGTGGTCGTACAAGATGATGATGATCAGGATCCATCCTTTATATACAAGGGCTGCACGCTACATGAAGGAGCTTGCTTTAACCCGGAGTATACTAGCTATGTATGTATCACTTTGTTATTTTAAGAAAAATGGAGAAGATTGTTCCTAGTAGTAAAGGTACATGATTTTCATCGATCAGCTCAAAGGTAGCTTGGTTTAATCTCTCGCGCGCTTCTCTTACACACGGGTAAATATTTTAATAGAAAAGCGAATGAACTATTCTGTTCAATCAAATAAAGAACGGGTTGCAAACTTGAAAATATACGTCACAGAAAAAATATCTAATCGGTGCGCGTTTCTCGTAGACCCGTGTGTACAATTGCGCGATGGGCACTCAACTCTCTCGTACACCCATGTGTACGAGAAACACGCGAGAGGTTAATCCGTCGTGTGTCTAAACGTGGATACACGCGAGACACAATGCATTTTCTATTGTGTCTCATATCGGTGCATTCAAGCGGTTAAGGACTGCAGTATTTATAGTTGAAATATTGCATTACACTTTAAGTATGGGACAGCCATGCTTTGGCACGAATGCCGGCTCGACCGGAGACTACGACTTGATAGAAAACCTGTTTTTTTTTTCAAATATATTTGATGGGCCGACGTTTGACCACTATCTCGCCTGGTGGTAAACGATGATGCGGTCTACGATGGAGCACGTCGACCCATAAGCAATCTATTCACTCAGGCCTTGAGGACACCCAGGTTATACCCTTCAGGAAATCGACATGAAACAACGCGTGTCGTGTAAGGTTACCGGAGGTCAAATTACCCCCTTCCCCAATCCCCCGAATCCCCAACAATGCTCAAATTTCCAATCTTCAAAAGGCCGGTAACACACTTGTAACGCCTCTGGTGTTTCGTATGACTGAGCGGCGCGAATTGCTTACCATCCGGTAATCCGTACGCTCGTTTACCGGCTTATGCCATAAAAAAATCTTAGATCTCTTGATACTACTTGAAATCCTTGAAGTTGATACCTACTCTTTCCTAGCGATTAAGGTTAAACTTCTCCATGAACCATGGGAAGATTATTCTATAAATATACATAACATTAAAAAGGCCTTAAAAACGGCATGAGATGCTTCTTTTACTGTTATGTTCGTATACGACTTAAGACTCATTGACTTCAACCCATAAAAAATAAAATCTATATCCCTTCCATCAGGTAAACAGCGGAGTTTTAGCAGGCATCCTAACCATAGAGCCAGAGAAGATACAAGCAGTAGACATGGACACGTTGGACGCAAGGATCAAATACACCATCGACAGTGGGGAACCAGATTCCTGGAACACTTACTTCGCTATAGATCCCAACACTGGCGCTGTGAGGCAACTAGTTGCTGTTGACACTTCTATTGCTAAGAAGTTCCAGCTAGTTATTAAGGTAAGGATAGGTCTAAAAATAATGGGCGGGTTTTGCATGAAAAGTTATAGGTATTTTGAAGTCCCAGATGGTTAATACTGTGGGACTTAATCGGTCATTCGCTCTTAGAAGTTGCAGCATTATGTTTTTTAAAATGTTGAGGCGCATATTTTGTCATTTATGTGTGTTATTCTTAAATTTTTATCAATTAACTAGCTACTTCCGAGCGGTTTCACACGCTCTGCTCAGCTCCTATTAGACGTAGCGTGATGTTTTATAGCCTATAGCCATTCTCGATAAATGCGCTATCCAACACAAAACTAATTATTCAAATCAGCCTTGTTTGTAGTTACGGAGATTAGCGCGTTCAAATAAACGAACAAAAAACAAACTCTTCCGCTTTATATAATAGTAAAAGATAAGATTAATTACATTCTAACTAATGTATGTAACATTGCCCTTGGAGATCGATTAGAAGTTTTAGTCGTCAAAATTCAATCTGTAACTTAACCTGAGTTTTTAAAAAACACAAAGCTATTCTTCTGCCAGTGTTATACCACCTTTGACGCGTACGTCTCACATAAAAGCAAATTAAACAGTCATAATACATGCTTATACAATTTAACTTCTCATACATTACAGGCCGAAGAAGTGACAGAAACGCGTCGCTTCACAACAGCGAAGCTCACGATCACAGTGCGACCGGTAGACGCCAGTCCACCAGTTGTTGAAGTGTCCTCCGATGAAGGGAAAGTGGAAGAAAATTCACCCAAAGGCACCAAAGTATTAGACAATGATGGAAAACCGATTAGATTAACTGTTTCGGATCCTGATTTGGTAAGTTTAGAAAATATTCAATGGTACCCAATTTGATTTATGTCCGGTTAACCCTATGAGTACCGTCATTATAGACACAATTAAAGAACAATAGGTTGCAGTCACCGGTGTCCTCGCGGTGTTTGACAGTTTAATGAATATAGCGCTAGTAACAGTACCTTTAAGCTTTTATTTGATTGCTTACTGATTTTTTTTGCCGGCAAGTGTATCTTTCAATTGTATCTATAGGTCCAGGTCAAAATAAGGAACCTCATGAAGTGTTTATAATAGCAAAAGAAAACTGATATAAATATTTTTGGACCTTATAATATTAACTCATTCATTCTTATTATCAACACGTTAACTGAAGAGAATTCCGATTTTTTCTTTTTTATTAAACGTTGTCCTAGACTAGGATTTTTTCTTGTGTTATGGATACGTTTACAAACATATAATTTCACATACACAACAAGAATTTGTGGATCACATAATAAGTTACTCCGTGGAATCGAAACCGCTACAAGTTGCACGACAGCAATTTGCCGTCAACCGTGCATTAATTTGGTTGTATCTTACATTTCCAGGGACCCGGAGATCCAGTTCCAAAATACACATTTGAATTGACAACAAACTTTTTCGATATCGACAAAGATGGATATTTAGTTGTCAGTGATGAGAAACTCGACCGAGACCCACCCAACCCAGGCAAATTTAGATTCCAGGTAATATTTAATGCTTTACACACATTTCTATATCGTACAAAAGCAATATTCGATACTAACCGATACCCGCGTCTTCGTCCGCGTAGAATATGATCCCTGTTTTATCCTATGGGAGCATTTAATCGGGATAAAAAGTATCCTATCACCTAAGTCAGCCCAAACCCTGTCTGTATACCAAATTCGCATAAGTCATTGTATCAAATAACATAATAATACTGCACCTACTTTTTCCCTGAGGATTATACTCTACTGAGTATAAATATACATGACGACCATATCTTTTGACATTACGATTTATTCTAGACTCCATGTTGTTATAGAAATTTCAATAAATCGGAAACTCCTATTTACTTGCACTAAAAACAACTCAGTTCATCAGATCCTGATTGTAACCATGTACTCTAAATCATGGTCGTCTTTCTTAGCAACATTGTGATTTGAGTATAAAGGTAACATTAAAATGGCTAATTTCCAGGTTGTCGCCCGGGAAGCGAATGGCGGCGCAGCGTCAGCTCCGACTTCGTTAGCGGTACAATTGTTAGACCAGAATGATAACGCACCTGTGATACCGAAGACTCAACCGATTATTGTACCCGCTAGCTTGGAACCTACTGAAGTGCATACGGTACTTTGAACTTTCTATTCCTTGGAAATATGACGCTAGTTTCTACTATCTATATAGTAGAGTAACGAAAGAAGTATACAGAGCGGACATGAATGGGGCCGTCGGTAGAGGGCGCCCTAAACGGACATATACTGACCAGATTGGCGATATATTAAAGAAGGGCCGAATTAATGAATAGATTGATTACTGTTGATGAAACGAAAGAGGTATCTAGGAATCGTAGTAATTAGCGTTGCATAGACTCTGTCTACCCCCATGGGAGACAGGCGTGACGTTATGTATGTATGTATGTTGTATATGTATGTATGAATCTATCGCCGAATATCAGCATGAAGATCTAATTGTAGGCAAACAATTTAAGAGTTTTAATATCTCTTGTTACAAGTTACTGTGCCTCGCTTATCATCAAGCGGGAAGTAAGCTTTGATGCTACCAATAGAAGTACAAAAAATCCTTGCTTCTAATATTATGAAAAATATAAAAAATTTGAGGATAGTGTCGGATGAACAGTTGTTAGTAACTCAATGACTCTGAAATGTATTAACAAATCGGCAATAGCACACTGCGTTTTCATTTTCAACTTGCACACGAATGAAGTTGCTGATAAAAAAGTAATTAAGTAGATCTGTAATATAATCCTTAATCGATTTGCATTTTCACAGGTGGAGGCGATAGACATCGATGAGGGTGAGAACGCACGCATAACGTACAGCATATATCACGTGTCTAACAATGGAGGCAACAAGTTCACTATACACCCTAACACCGGAGTTATATGTAAGCACCTTTTATAACTGACTGACACGCAGAATAGGACTTTATTTACTCGAGAATAGGGATGATTACAGGGTATAAATATTAAAAATGTAATGAGTCCGTCAGTTAGGGAATGAAAAAAATTAGACACGTATTTTTATTTTATTATAATTATATTTTATATTTTTAATTTTAATAAAACGAATCAAAGTGTAGGACTGGGAGCCAACTATGTCAGTTTTGAGTATAATACTTGGAGACTCAGTTGCCAAAGAAGAAGAAAAAAAAAAAAAAATACGTACACAAAAGTGACGTCACACGATATTTCAAATCACCTTAGCGTCGAAAGTATCTGTGTCCGTAAGAAAATAAAAAATACGTCTCTAATGATTTTAAATAATCTACCAGATGGGCATTAAAATAAAAATTAGTGATCTACCATATTAAGTTTATTTTTGTATAAACACGAAACAACTCAGTTTTGTGTTTGCCCATAATCCATATTGTGAATGGCAACGACTTTATTTGTTTTGTTGTAAAGTCTATTTTTCTATGTACTCTCTTTTATAATGGTTGCACATAGATGTGTGCTTACTGTATTGTTGTCTTCAAGTAATAGTGCCTTATAACGTTACTTTAAGGTTCTAAATTGATTGTCATGTCAAGTCAGGTCCTGTGTTCAGATTCCCGAGGTATTTATTGTATTTAAATGCATGTTTGTACTCAGTTTTTGTGCATGAAGGTTTGATAATATTGTGTTCTTGAGTATTAGGTACCACTTTAAAAAATATATATTTCTTCTATTAAAAATCTTTACACGACTAGCACAATTACACGTTTTTATAACAATCAAAATGTTTATGAGTTACTCATAATACAGTGTGTGTCATTTCACAGTTTTCGTAACATTCAATGTTTTTCAATGAAGCGATTCCCTTTCTATGCAAGAAGAAGGGTTAGAATTCCTTTTTTAAATAATATTAAAAAAAACAGCACGAGTGTGACCACAGATTAACCTCTTTACATAGCTAACATCTATTCCAAACTAAGACGTATATTTTTTTCTATTTCCAGCCAGCACAGGTCGTTTACAAGCAGGTGAACAGTACAGCGTAACTGTACGTGCGACTGACGCAAAGGGCCTCAGTTCTCAAGGGATTGTAGAACTGTCTGTGTCTCCAGGCCCCAATACAAGACCACCGCAGTTCTCGTCGCGGGATTACTATGCCCCTGTCTCTGAAGGCGCTGCTATAAATTCTACTGTTACAACTGTTACTGTAAGTAGTTTCTTATTTTTTAAAAGGACCTTTATGTACAGTAATATTTTACTCGTCTGTCCTGTCTCTCACGGAGGTAGGCAGAGACTATGGAACACCATAGATCCCTAAATACCTCTTTCGCTTTATCAACAGTCATCAATCCTGGCCTGGCCCTTCTTTAATATATCGGTAATCTGGTCTTTTGTATATCGAAACTTTCAATAATATCCTACTCGACACTCGGTAAATCTATACCTAAATCCAATTAACATACATACAAACAAGTACCATGTAAGTATGTAATTTTGATTTAGATTTTAAAAATTATTTACAGGACAATTTTCGTCCTACCTATGTATATTTTAGAAATCCCTAGCGTTTGAACATCGTCTTACAATGTCTTTTGTCTTACTTCCAGGCCAAAGATCCGGAAAACGAGCCAGTGACGTACTCCATAGCATCGGGCAATGACCTCCGGCAGTTTGCTATTGGTTCAACGACAGGCATCATCACAGTCATCAGAAGCCTGGACAGAGAAGTGCTGACTAGATATCAATTGGTAAGATTTGATTTTAATTATACATAAATATTTTTGAAAAGTTAACATAAAACAATCCTTGTATTTCTATGTAGGTATGCCATAGGCAACCCTCGAATTCTCCTTCTCATTCTTTCAGTTTCCTGGAGTTGGCATAATTGCGCCAATTACGTTTTGCGTGGATGTTATTACAATTGACTGATTGTACACTGTTAGCACGGGTTCGATTCCCGCTCAACGTTGATAGGATCAACTATTTGTGTGATCCATAAATTGTTCCGGGTCTGGGTGTGATGTGAATGTGACCTTGTATGTTTGTAAATGCACTCACGACATAAGAGATAATCCTAGTGTGGTGCAACGTTTAAAAAATGTTCAAGTTTCGCAGTAAGTTGAACAAAGCCACTTGGACTAAAGCAAATCATAGGAAAGGAAATACATAATTATTTTATTTATTATTTATTTATTTATTTATGTACACACACACAACATAAAGTACAACACATACATAAAATTAAAGTACAAAGGTACCACCTATTCCTATTGGAATTTCTTCCTGTGGTTTTAGTTATTTTACTAATTATAAACCTTAAAACCTATAATATTTCACTATTTTCCAGATGGTAAGAGCAGAAGATCCAGGCAGGTTGTCGAGTACAGCGACTGTGAACATCAAGGTCACTGATATCAACGACAACAACCCAAAGTTCGACGAGGATTCCTACTTGTTCCACGTTAAAGAAGGTAGCCATATTTAGATAACATAATGCTTACTATAATTTTTCTAATAGACGAATCCCCTAGTGGTAAGTGTTAAGCACCAAATAAATTTGTTTCTGTGGAACCTCTTCTTCGCTTCGCGATTACCGCGGCAGAGAAACTAGAACTAAATAATTGGCGTTTTATTTGCTAAACAACAGTCGTTTCTATAATCGAAATTAAATAAAAATCGCTTATGGGATGACGTGCTCCATCGTAGACCGCATCATCGCTTATTCGCTTATCACCAAGCGAGATAGTGGTCAAAAGTCGGCCTATCAAATATTTAATAATTGATTACAGATGCCTCGTGCGAATGCCGGGCAAGGGGTCTCGGGTTCGATTCCCGGGTCGGGCAAAGAATTACTGGGTTATTTACAAATTCTCAGTAGTAGCACAGAGTCTGGAATTGTGCCCGGTATATTGCAATATACTCACCCCCTATAAGTGGGACTCATAACATAAATAGTGAAATGTGGGTGTTACATTGTACAGTGGCATAATGTACACCTTTGCCTAACCCTGCGGGAATAAGAGGCGTGATGTTATGATGATGATTATAGAATCTGTGTCCTTTGATCACAGTGCTTAGTTCGAGTTTATCTTACCTTAACGTGATCTACACGTCACCATATTTAGCCCTCTATTTAGATGGTTCACTTGGAGCAGGCCAATTAGAACGCCGAAAATCATACACGTGTCGATCATGTTGACGTTAAATAACCTCGTACTAGGTACTCAGACGCCTATAACATTTTTTTTTACTATATAAAACATTGCGCTACACTAAGATTTTCTCCTGTGTCTTGGGTGTGTTTACAAACATACAATTTCACACACATCACACCCAGAGCCGATACAGCAAGTTGTGGATCACACAAAGAGTTGCTTCGTGCGGGATTGAACCCGCGATACATTGCGCGGCAGCCAATTGCCCGGTTGCCCAGCCATCGCTGCAACCGTGCTGTCGAATGACCAATAAATAAATAAACAAAACAAAATTTCTTCCAGGTGCCGCCAACGAGTTCGTCGGCTACGTTCACGCGACCGATATAGATGAAGGAGTAAACGCCATGGTCAGTTATAGCATACCAACTCATCTACCGTTCAGCATCGACAATGGAACTGGAATGATCAGTACTAAGACTGAACTAGATTATGAAACTACTAAGGTAAGTGTGTGTAAAATGTGTTAAGGAAGAATAAAATTGATTTTCTTAAATATTATACAAATGAGGGTGAAAATTTGGAACTGTACAGTAACGATAGAGATAATTACACCTGCTTAATAGTTATAGTCGATTCAGGGACTACATTTTTAACAGAGAAGGATTACCAGCGTTTTCTCATTAAAACTAAATGTGTAAGTTATTAACCGGCCTGTCAAGCGCGTTTAAAAACCGTCTGATGTCGGAGACACCAATAGTCTAGTAATTACCTCTCACAAGCTATTAACGATAAAATTGTTACTTTAACTACATTTATTAAAGTCTAAAATTCATTGAAATACATTATTTTCTTCCAGGAATACGCTTTCGTAGTAACAGCAACAGACGGAGCGATAGACAAGCGTCTCGGGACCGCATCAGTGACCGTACAAGTGACAGATATACCTGATGAACCACCAGTGTTCAACAAACTACTATACTCAGTACATGTACCCGAAAATGCTGCTAATTACCCCGTTGTTAACGTTCAGGTTAGTATTGTACATTTTTGACGCCCGAAATTTCTTTGCTTTCAAAATTCACGTGACCACAATTAAAAAATGAACTTTATTGTTTAGTAAAGTAAGTATAGTTTACGCTGTATCATTCCGTTACACATAATTAAGAAAACTTGCGCGAAATATCTAAAATAAACCTTATTACTTGTCCCTCAAAGTCTAGTTTTCCCTGTCTTAACCTATAACCATTCAATATATCGTTCCAGGCTGAAGATCCAGACACAATATCAGAAATAACATACACAATTTTAATGGGAGACAATGAACTGTTTACAATAGACCGTAAGTCCGGTATGATAAGGACTGCTAAACCTTTGGATAGAGAGATAACTGCCAGGCATCAACTTATAGTGGGCACTGAAGAAAATAACGAGGAACAGCCTGGTTCTACAACTACTGTTGAAATTTTAGTTGATGTAAGTATTCCTCTAATATGTCTTTTGTTCTGTAAACGGATATGTGTAGAGTTGAATGTTACTATCAAACAATCTCAAACAACTTTCTTCTTTTTACATGGTTTTAAAAATGAAAATTGCTGGCATTTAGTACAGCATCGGTGGCGCTAGTGTCGATTTATATCCTTACCAATAAACACGTACAGGAATTATTGTTAAAAAGTCAAACGATTTTAACACCATTTTTAATTATTTTTGTATATAGAAAGACAACAAAAGCGTGTGCAATAGGTACTTATAAAAGGTTAAATAATAATTATGACAAAGAATTAAAACTATATTTCTCCAACTCATTTTAAACAATCTCCTATATTTTCCAGGACAAAAACGACAACGCCCCAATATTTACCTCAGTAGTTCGTCCAGTTACTATCGAAGACTCTTCATCAATCGGCAGTCTAGTTCAGACAGTAGTGGCAATGGACGGTGACGCTACTCCACCAAACAATAGAATCCGGTACAAACTGGTTGGAAGGGGCAAAGCTTCCATTTACTTCCACGTCGAACCTGATACTGGCGCCGTGAGAGTTCGAGATGATCTTAGGAAGGAGGCTGATAGTGAATATACTGTGAGTATTATTATTTAAAATTTATTTTTTATAGCAAAGAGCAGCAAAAGAACAGACGGATATAAATAGGGTAGAATTATAAATTTTATTTTAATGTAGTTTTTTTTTTTAACATTAGACTCGTATTTTTTCTTTTCGATTGATTTGAAATATCGTGTGACGTCACGATTTATTACATTTTATAGGCTAGCGCTAAACGTAACGACCTCCCACTCCTAAAAGAATCCGTTTTGTCTAAGTATTATTTTCTTATACAACAAAATAAAAAATACGTGTCTAATATTTTTTCATTATCTAACTGACGGACTAAATACATTACTATTAACTTAATAGGATGCAATCGGCATCTTACATTAGAGGAGTTATAATTGCGTTGCTCACTTTTTGGGAATCGCTGAAAGTGGTTGCGTATTTTCGCTTTTACTTCTATACTGCAACTTCCCGTAGATATATCTCGGCAGATCACGTGATTCGTCCATTGTCCTGAGTAGTTGAGGAGCTAATATTGAACTAGATGTCTGTTGTTAAAATAACATAAAGTTGTAAGTTCCATTTGGGTAAAAAAACTTGTAATCCTTGATGATTTAATGTGTAAACTTTATTTTCTAGGTGGACGTGCAAGCATATGACCAAGGTGATCCGGTGATGTCTTCAGTTTCTAGTCTAACAGTCTACGTTAGCCATTCAGCTACTGTTCCGCCAGATGTAAGTGTTCATTCAATACAGAGGCCTTAGTACGAGTTTGTTTTACGTTTAAAGTAATCGAAACGAGTACCCGTTCAGCGCTGTGATTGGTTGGTTCATTGGTGCCGGCCAATCAGAGCGCCGAGCGCGTACTCGTTTCGAATACTTTAAACGTAAATTAAACTCGTAAAGGCCTCAGGATGTAAACAGAACGCTCCCGAAACGCTGACAAATAGAAATTGTTTTTATAATTTTAATATTTTTTTGTTTAAACTAAAAATCGCGGGCTACTCACGTGAATATACTGAGAAAAGCTCTACTAGTTTCGAACCACAGAGGGGTTCTTCCTCACGAGCTTTTCTCAGTATCTTTAGTTAATTATAGTATGTCTCACGATAGTTCTTATAAAAACAATTTGTGTGTTATTTATGCAACAATCTTGAGCAGTTGATTACAACAATCATCATCATCAATATTATTACATAAAAGAAACATTTACTTTCTTACTTTTATGAAGATAAAACTTGTTTTTTATCATCACCTGTTGCCGTCTTTCGGGAGAGTCCAATTTCCACCCAGTATCTAGAAAAAGGAAAGAGATGAGTCAGCAGAATATGGCCGACTAAAGTCGGCCTTATTCTGCTATAAAAATATATCGACAACTGTTAAGGCTAAAGCATTTTTTTTGTTAAGACACTCTGTTTTGTTACTCAATCAAAACTTCTTGGTCTAATTCTCACGCTAAATAAAGTTAATACCAATTACTCATATTTATTCTGAAAAAGAACTCATTTTCTCTATCTCACTCAAGCTTTCCCCTTTTGCAGGTGGGCCTCGGTTTCGCAGACACGGTATACACGGAACACGTCGCAGAGAACTCTCCAAACGGCACACTAGTCAGGATCCTTCCTCTACTGAACAAACGGGAACATTCTCCCGACACACCGCTCAAGTGTCGACTCACAGAGTCGTCGCAGAAAGGTAAGATGGAAGGTATGCTAAATGAAGATATTATGTCGAAGTTTTACTGATCTCCTTCCAGCTTTTGATACTTCTTTGGTAAATTTTTTTTTGATGGTTTTTCTTTTTTGCGTGGTTGTTTTTGATGTTAATCTTAGAGAGTTTGGTTTTGGTTTAAGTGTCTTCATTTTGTAAATATCTATAAGTACTAAATATTCTATACTTAAGTTAATTTGGTCTTTTTTAAAGTACTTTTTTCTAAAGTCAAGTTAATGTTATAACTTGTCGCGGAGAACCTAACGAGTTACCGGGGCTCCGGCTCGAAGCACAGGGGTAGGAACGGGGTGGTTTTTAGTCAGTAAGAGTCTGACACTCCCTCCCGCCTCACCCAGGCGGGAGAAGTCATCAATGACTTTCCCCCTTAAAAAAAAGTTAGTTAATGTAAAACTTGAGGTTTTAATGGGCAATCATTCTGATAGGATAGATCGGTAGGATGATAGCATCACGTGACCAACTGTTCAAAATGACTAAACAAACACACACACACACACACACACACACATATGAGACTATTCACTTGTACAGACATTAACTTGTACATACATAATATCTTCTATAGAAACCTTCTATGTCATCTGATAACTCCTTTATAGAGGCGATACTTACTTTGTCCAAAAATAACCTAAAACTATTGCCTTTTTCCTTCCACAGGAGTATTTTACGTAAAACTAACAGAAGAACGAGACTGCGCAATCTACCTCAACACAAGTTCCTTAGACTTTGAGACTCTTGCAGAGTATTCCTTAGAAGTTCAACTAGAATCTATACAGGGTCTAATAAACCCAGAAAATAGTAAGGCAACGATTAAAGTCCATATAACCGATGCGAATGACAACGAACCCGTGTTTGTGTTCCCTGAACAAAGTACTATAGCTACGGCGAAAGGGAAGTACTATGCTATTGTGAACAAGGATATGTTGCTCGGTACCCGGTTTTTGCAAGTTAAGGTGAGTTTTCATTGGTTTTCTATTTATTTTAAGTCTTATTGTGATGGTAAGGGGCTGCCTCCACGTGCGAGAGAATCGCGTCGAGTCCGCCATTATATCGGATAATCTCCACGAACGAGCGAAAATTCCGCCGCGTATCGTCGCGAGTCGTTACGGTATCGCGGCGATTCCGCGGCGACTCGTAACGGTATCGCCGCGTTTCCTTGACGCCACGTCGCCACGTCTTCGCTTAACGAGAGGCAATGCTGAAATGACGCTGCGTTTGACAGCGCGTCCGCCGCGCGCTCGTCGCGAGAGCGACGTGGCTAGTCGCGGCGGGCTAGCGACGATGTAATGACATTTTGCGCGCTCGTTGCCACTCGTCGCATCGCAGCGATAATATCGCCGTGTGGAGACGGTTCCATAGAGAGTGTATAGAAAAACGTGGTACGACGATAATATCGCCGCGATTCTCTCGCTCGTGGAGACAGCCCCTAAAGTAGATGCATTTATGTCACATCAGACAAACATCGGTGTTTGTTTCGTGAGTATCGTAGGATCCGACAAGGCTACATACATTACATTACACGGCGCAGTAGCGTTCTCTAATAAAGAACTTACTGGCTGTTTGTTTTAATGGGACTAGCCCTCTACCACCTCCCTAAACCGCTGCAAGTCCTTTAAGCTAGGATCTACAGTAGATAAAAACATCGGAACCTTGAAGTCCGGCGCGTCCCAGGGACATGAATAACTGTCTTGGTTCCCACAACGAAATAAATCAGAAGATACTATAAGAAAAGAAGAAATAAAACTGCGGTTTATAAACCATCTCTGTCTGTAACATCGGGAAATATCAGACGGATACGGTGTACGAATGCTCTTTGTGTATGAATTACGAAATTGCATAATATCAGCATATTATCTGAATCATAATGACGACTAAATTTTTTGAATTTCGAATCTTATTCGAATCATTTTCGGTTCTTTAATGATCGAATCCATTAATAACTTTCAAAAGAATTGCCCAAACAATTAACTGTCCAATAGAAACAATTCTTTAGTGTATTGTCACCTGTATTGCCAAAATATTAATATCTCGGGGATTTTATTTAAAAAAAACTAGTTTTTATTTAACCAAAGCATTTTCTTGTCTTTTATAATGTCCATCGAATTCTACAGATATGTATAAGACGATTTTATGTCCGAGGCCAACCTAGACGTTTTTGTTTCTAAACATTGAAAACGTATTTAAATCAATATTTCCGTAATTCCAGGCAAAAGACAAAGACAGCGGTGACTTCGGCAAAATAGTATACCAAAAGAATTCCTGGACTAAAGCTGCAGAAGAATACTTCAGTTTGGACGAGGATACAGGCGAAATAAGCAATATAAAGACGTTCGAGAATGTTCCTAAAGATGTACTGCCGTTCAAGTTCAGTGTGACGGCACGAGACAACCCTAATTCTGCACAGGATTATAAAATTGCTCGAGTTTCTGTTGTGGTAAGTATTTATTAGATTTCAGAGAATAATAATATAGTTCTAATTAGAAGCACTTTAAGTCGAAAATTCCTTGAAGAAGTAGCAATAATTGACATTTATTTTGTTTCTTCGACTGAAACCCACTTTATAGTTACTATACATCTTTACATCAGTGTAAAAACATAAAGATGTGCATAATAGATGCACTCTTTGTCAGTTAGCTTAAGGGTTATTTTCGTTTGCCTCATTGCACTGGTTGTATTATCTATAATACACCAAGTCCAATGAGGCAAACGTCTTTTAAGCTAGCACTTAATATAATGTCATTGTTACAAACCGCTTAACCTTTACCCTGTTTTACTTCCAAGTAATAATTTAGGTATAAGGTAATACGGTCACCCCCTATAACATGAGACTCATAACATAAATAGTAAAAAGTGGGTGTTACATTGTACAGTTGCATTAAGTTACCTAACCTCTTGTCTGTTGTTACTATTTCGAGGATAAAAGGCGTGATGTTAGGTTATGTTATGTTAATAATTTCACAACTTAACCCTATCTCTCTCTCTTTCCAGATAAACCTTTCACAACCAGATAACCAATTAGTAGTTGAAGTTGCGGACCAGAATGCTGAAGCTATGCGCCGGAAATCTCGAAGCTTGCTCACTGCCATCGAAGAGAAGACTGGACTAGTCGCGGGATTAGAGAAACTGACTGCCAGACATTATTTAGGAGAGAATGGAACTCTTGAGAGTGATCCGAAGGGAACTGATGTATGGTTGTACCTTTTGGATCCTGTCTCTGGAGAGATTTTGAGCAGAGAATCTAAGCCAGTGAAGAAGTAAGTGGCTTCTTTATTGATAAAAATATGTTTGTAGTTTGTTCATTTGATAACATTTACTGTAAAATGTAAGAAAATTCAAGTCTCACTCTTATAATGCAACCAATCGAATGATTGTATTGTCGGTTTTAGCACTGCTTGTTTAGTATGTTGTAAGATCAAATTAATATAAAAAACAGATATTTGCACCTGTGTCGGTTTGTTCAGCTAGGTGGATTAATGTCATCCACAAAGTAATTGGTAGTGGTTGAACGCAAAGGGCTACAGATCGGGCTCATTGTCGTGGTTTCGGGGAGGCCTGTGTTCATTAATGGACACTGGTCGGAAACAAACTCGATGATGATAGTGATCTTATTTTTTTTTTGCTACACTAGGATTTTCTCGTGTCTTGAGTGCGTTTAGAAACATACAATTTCACACAACACCCAGACCCGGAACAACAATCTGTAGATCACACAAAGAGTTGTTCCGTGCGGGAATCGGACCCGCACCGCGCGGCAGTCCAGCTATCTAGGGGTCCAAATATTTAGGGGTGTATCAAAAATGTATTTTGATATTACAGAGCTGTAGACGAAGGCATGCACAAGGCAGTAGCGAGCAGCCTGCAGTGGCAGGTGTCCCGGGCGCGCGGCCCGCTGGCGCCGACGGAGGCCCCGCGCCGCCCGCAGGTGGCCGCCGCGCCGCTCGCCACCGCGCTGCCCGCCGCACTCATCGCACTCGCCGCCGTCGTACTCGTCGCTGCTATCGCCGCTACCATCTATATTTGTGCCTCTTGGAATAGGTAAGTTGAAATACAGCAGGTATAGGATTACAGGAAAAGTGGTGCTAGATCCGTCAAGGGCGTGGAGTACTCATCATTTCTGACTTATTTCACCATGAAACACCCTATCCTAAACTTAACCCTTTTCGAAATATTCGACGTTTAATTATTATTAGCAGGCAGAGGTGCACATTACGGCACTTAATGCCACCGTACAATGTAACACCCACTTTTCACTATTTATATTATAAGTCCCATGTAATAGTAAGTTGGAATACGTTCTCCTAATTATTATCCTTGGCGATATCTACGGCCAACCATTTATGACTGTTTAGTATAGAATTGTTTCACAGCATTACTTACTAATAAACAATGGGCATTGTCGTTATGTAGGGGTGTTACTTGATTAAGAGGGCAAAACTAGAACTGACAGAAAGTTTTGCGAATATTATGCTGGTAACCTTAAAAATGAAGGTTTTAAATCCACACTAGAGGTCTTATCGAAATTTTCTATATCTTGGTTTCGTTTACAATCATATTTTCAAATACGAAATCATCCCCGGAAGAATTTTCGCAACTGTCTAGTCTAGTCTAATACCACCTGCGCAATCGAACTTAAACATGGAATGTTTTAAAATCGATTCTCTTGCTTATAACATAAACATACTAAAAAACAAATTCACAGATACAAAAAGCACAAAGAACAAGCGATACAGCAATACGGCACGCTAAGTATGAGCATGCCAACACCGCGGCCAGCGTCGGGCTACGAGTCCAGCGAGGACGAGCCGGCGCCGCGGTATGAGACACAGGTAAATAAACGAGTATGTGTCATTTTCACCTCATTCGCATGGTAATTTGTATCGCTTCTGCATGCGATGTGAAAAGAGTAAGTTGTTTTCTGTTAGTCTATTTTTCTATTTATCTTTGTTGCATGATTTCTCTTGAGCAGTTTAAAGTTGCCTCATCGATTGAGTGATCCTTATAATTATATGTTTAGATTCTTCGGTAAGTGAAGCGAAATATAAAAAACATGATGTTATAGATTTTTCTGAGAAGATACATTTACTGTAGCAAATGATAATCAACTAAAAATCGCTGGTTACTCACGTGAATATACTGAAGAAAGCTCTAAATAAGTAACACACGATTTTAAGTTAATTTAGTATGTCTCACGATAGTTATTACAAAAATAAATGATGATTTTCTAAAAATGAAATTGTAGTATTATCATCGCATGAGTTCTATACAAATCTCCGACCGACTATCATACTATTTCGTTCACAATTTCTTCTTCTTTCATTTCATCTTCATAAAATCTGATACGAAAATCGCTAAAATAGTCACTCATTAGTTTAGTTCTTTATTAAATAATACAGATTTTCCTAACTTAAGGTTTTTGTTTATAGGTCTTAAACATGGCGGTTGATGATGCTGACTTGCAGTTAGACTTCAGTCCAAACAACCACGCATTCAACATACACAGTGTCCAATATATGTCTAAAGAAAACGGTAAGTCTACTTGAGTATTACTGTAAAATGATAATTAATTTTGCCATGGACAGTAACATAACTTAGATTTTAAACTTTATTACCTTCCAATAAGGTAAATAATTAATTGTAACAGAGCGATCTGTCCTTCATGATTAATTATATTTCTTATGTAGATACAAACATGTGTATAATTACTCAAGAGCGGAACTTTTTTAGGATATGTTTATAGAAACATACGGCGTCAGGGATTTTAGACTTTTCGCTCCCTGGGCACTAGTTTCCTGCATAGATAAATAACACCGGTAACTAAGGCTATTATTTATGTGTGTCTATTTCAGGTGAACGTAGTCCAACACTCTCGGAGACAGCGACGACGGCGCGCGCATCCAGTGTCAACGAGAATGGAGGAACACTGAACAACATGCATAGTAGTCAGGTGAGATATATTATATTATAAACAAATAAAACAACCTTTACAAAAAAAACTAATGAATTTAATATTACTAAAACTTTAATCACAATATTTGTTGTTATTGATTTCTGGCTACACACAATTTAACAAAAAGAAAGAGTTTAGACGAAACGAAAAGTGATGCGCCGGTTCGCGATGCTGCCCCAAGCGGAAGTGCCCGGACGGAAGTGTAGGTTGTCTTATCTGTCAATTGAATTTGACAGTTTTACAAACATCAAATCGACGACGTTTCCTTACAATATGTCATTTGAGGATAGAAAAACGTATATAAACCACTAATAAAGGTCGCCGGAGGCTGCTGGATGCAATTTTCTTTCAACCGATCAATCTGGAATGATTTCCAGATCGGCCAATTAACAGAGAGGGCTTAGTACGATTTGTCTTACATTTAATGGGATCGAAACATTACTGACTTCGGCCCACCGATTATTGACATGTTTCAATGAACCAACCAATCAGAAGGTTATACGCGGTAACGGTTTATCTATCTCTCAGGTCTATGTTCAGCTGTGGACGTGTTGCGTCTGATAGGGTTAAGATATATAACTTTGTCATCACACACTTGTCGGTGTGGTCGTGATCACTTTAGTAATCGAAACGAGTACGCGTTCGTCGCTGTGATTGGCCGGCGCCAATGAACCAACTAATCAGAGCGGCGAACGCGATCTCGTTTCGATTACTTTAAACGTAAAACAAACTCATACTAAGGCCTCAGAAGTGTAGACAGTTCATTGTCGTCTTTCCTGCACTGCACCTTTTATTTCCTCGTGACTAATAGATTTTAATATTGTAGGTGTTCGAGCCAATAGCCAACAACTCGGCACTAAGTCGTAATACGCAAACGTTAAACCGTCGCGCGGTGTCCGGCCCGCACCCGCTCAACAACGCACTCGGCACGCTGCCGCGCGTCAACAACAACCACGCCCCCACCGGCCTACTGGCCACGACCTTAGGACGGAAGATCAACGGTGGGAACAACCATAAGAAGAAATCTACGCAACCTATCATGGCGTACGATGAGATACCTGGGTTACAAAGGTTTGTTGTGTAGTTTTATTAACATGTTAACATAACATCACGCCTTTTATCTCCGAAGGGGTAGGCAGAGGTGCACACAGAAGCAACACCCACATTTCACTATTTACGTTATGAGTCCCATGTAATAGGGGGTGAGCCTATTGTCATATACCGGGCACATTTCCAGTCTCCGTGCTTCTACTACTGAGAATTTTTTAAAAACCCAGTAATACTTTGCCCGACCCGGGAATCGAACCCGAGACCCCTTGCCCGGCAGTCGGCAGTAACATGTTAAGTATCTGTTAATATACGGAGCCGCAGAGGACTTAATGTGTTGCCGGGACTCCGGCTCGAAGAGCAGGAGTAAAAACGGGATGTTTTTTAGTCAGTTAGAGTCTGACATTTCCTCTCACAACTTTCAAAGCGGGAGAAATCACTAGATGTTTTTTTAATATATGTATTTGATGGGCAATGATGCGTCTACGATGGAACATGTTTGCCCATAAGCAACCTATTCACTCGGGCCTTGAATAAACTCAGATTATACCCTTCAGGAAACACAGACTCTGGCAAAGAATTCTACTCCTTAGCAGTACGCACAAGGAAGCTTGATGTGAAGCGCTTCGTGCGTGTAGGTGGGGCATCCATCATAAATCGGTGACGCTTCGTCAATTGTCTTGTGGTACGATGATGGAACGGATTATTTGCTTATGAGCGTTTAAAAAATATCTGTTAGTAAACGAGTATAACCTTATAGTCATAGTGGATGCTCTATAACTGTGACCAACAACTTAGAGACTCAAACAATTAGAGTATGTGGTCATGGCAACGGGGACGGCATTATAGGCTGATGATAATGATGTACCTATATGTATAAAATCTTAACCAATCTTGTGATTACTCACATACATACACATAACATCACGCCTTTTATGCCCGAAGGGGTAAGCAGAGTTGCACATTACGGCACTTAAGGCCACTGTACAATGTAACACTCACTTTTCACTACTTTATGTTATAAGTTCCATGTAATGATAAGCCTATTGCCATATACTGGGCACAATTCCAGACTCCGTGCTACTACTGAGATTTTTTTTATTTCAGTAATACTTTGCCCAACCCGGGAATCGAACCCAAGGCCCCTTGCCCGGCAGTCGCATTTGCGACCACTCGGCCGAGGCAATTGTGTGATTACTATTACATGATTATATTTTTTCTAACCTATTTTTGGTATACATAGACTTTATATCCATAGACGTTTGTGATTCCATTAGTAAATGAAAACCCATGAACTGCTAATCGTAATAATAGATTCTTTTATTCCAGGGCATCAGACAACGATAATGTAACGTTCGGTAAGAGAAACTTTACCGGCTACAACTACGACCAGTCGCCAGTGGAAACTACCACGGAATTATAAACCTTAACTCGAAAGGCATAGTGATAACATTTCCTTTTTCCAAGTGTTAACAAACAGACGAAAGTGACCTTAAAGTGAAATAAAGTGATTTTTAATATTTTCTTTTGGAAATGTGTAACGTTTGTGTTCAACGAATATAAATAATTATCTTCGCGTTAAAAATACGACTGAACTCTCGAAATAATATAATAAATTTTATAATGTGAATAACGAATTTTTGGATAATTATATTTTTGTACTTAATTAAATGATAATTGTAATTTCTTAGCCAAGGCTAGTCCCTGTTTTTATGAACAAAATGTGCATAATAAATATGTAAATATGGCATTACACGGTGATGTATATTTTAAGGTACCTGAATTGTAAATGCAGGTACAAAGACTACTGTACTTTACTATATTTGTAAAATAAATCTATTTTTACGCGTCTCTGGCAAAGTGCCATCTATACTTTCATACATTTATTACGTAAATACCGTTTATATTGGAACCAATGTTTGTTCTGCTACTTTTGTAAACAAACTGACTGCCTTATGAGACCAAACGTTGGATCCAATGTTGGCGCCAGATATTTTTTAATTAGGTATAACTTTAATCTGAAGTTTTAAATTTCATTCTTAAGAACAAATCTTTCTACTTCTTTACATATTCTTTACGAATTTTGTGCCAGTTACTGTTAAAAAGTTATTATAAGGGTTTACTATTTGTCTTTACTTGCGCCTGACTAGTCGCTGAAACGCGAACTTTCTCTTATTTGTTTTTAATAAGAAAAGGAACATTTTTAACCCATTAACGTCCATAGGGCGGCGTAGACATTTAAAAATAAAATAAAGTTAGCATAATAAATTAAAATGCTCAGTTTTTTTATGGATATTTTTTTATTAATTTTTGAATCTGGCTTGTTTATGTGATTTGTGCCAAACCGATACTAACCAATTCTTATTTATTCCGTATTGGAGAGTAAAATGTTACCTAATGTAGTGTCACTTGTATATCTTGTAAAATAATTAAATGTTTATTTTGATTGTGAAGAATAAATTGTATCATAATTTTTGTGGTAAAATTGTTAATATAATATTTGAAATAAATTAATTTTTATTATCATCTTTTGTTTTATTTCTAGCCCCTAGTACACTTCGACGTTTTTATGAGTCATCAAATTAAAACTGGTTTTAAAGTTATAGAGTGGCATAAGGCTGTATAGTGATGTCATTTGTTATTACCTCTACCTACGCTTCGCGAGTGTCTTATTGGGGGTTTGGGGACTGTGTAGGGGGGAATTGAGCCTCTGATATGTCCAAGTCCTCCTCGTTCCGCACCATGGTCAGGGGCTTCCTCAAATCTGATTCCGATCGATCAACATTGGTATTGTGAACATCTGCCCCTCATCACCGATCACATTTTTTGATCAGACCACCATATTTTAGAAAACCGGCAAACTGACTAACACAACGATACAACGGACTCATGACGCGATATTCACCCGCGCCCGCCATGGTGTCGGAATGGAGATTTAATTGCAAAACTCACGAGACCGCAGTTTTCTGTGGTTACGCAGCCACCACGGTTGCGATAATCAGCTGTTTTCCAGACGGGCCTACCCATTGCGATCCGCCAACCAATTGCAGAGCGCGCGGGTGCAACCTGCCGAGGCTGCAGGACCGCGGCCGCCGCTGGTACAAGACGAGCGCCCGGTACAGTGGGAACCGCAAACCACATAAATGGCACATGCCACAGGCGTAAAACGCGCCGTGAAATGTGCTTTAATTTTTTACATACATATCTATATTCTACACAGGCGGGTCCCGCAACGACGACAGGCACGGTAGAAAATCGCTTCGTGAGCTCTTAGCCTAAGAGACTACACATACTAATACAAAGTAGACCGATCGTCAGCATTCTCTGTAAACCTTTTTAACTGCGATCTTCAATAGTCTAACCTGCTTGTTAAGGGGAGCCCTCAGAGCAATCCCTCTTTTGAAGTGGAGACTTATGATGCTGCTGCAGATTGTCAAGCATTTGTTTAGTAATCATGATGGCTTGAATTACCACAAGAAATTACCTAAACTTTTCTTTTCTTCAAACAAATTAGTAATGAAAAATAATCACTTCCAAAACTAACCTCACTAAATCGAGATTACAATAAACTTAATTTATATTTCAACTAGATTAGTTTCTTCCTTAAAATACCTTGAGAATTCCCAATAAAATAGCAGGAGCCACCTTAATTGCCAAGTAAAAGGTTCGAAAAGGGTGACTGAGGGCAGGAACCCCTTTAAACAATTCTGAATGGCTGTCAAATTGAATTTTAATGATCGAAATGAATCCTTTTTCCTGAATCTCTTGTGATGTAGATGTATTTAGATTTGTTGAATCTTTTATTTTATTTTCAACCGTCTTTAGCAGAAAGAAGGAGGTTTTCATAGGGTTTTAGGACATCTAGATCTAGGTACAAATACAGATTGGATTACGTTGATCTACTATCAACAGTGCATAGGTAAGTACCTCTACATACGTGTACAATAGCTTTTTTCTTTTAGTCTTTTGGACATGTTTTGATTCATGATTGATGACTCGTACACACGCACGAAGCGCTTCGCATCAAGCTTCCTTAATTCCTTGTGCGTAATGAGTACGAGAGTATGACCTGGGTGTCTTCAAGGCTCGAATGAATAGGTTGCTTATGGTCAGTCGTGCTCCATCGTAGACCGTTTGTGGCGTCCCACTATCATTAAATATGCATGCTAATATATGGGACACACACACACCCACCCATAGTATTATGAATGACGAGAATACCGATATTGTCTATGGTCGCCATTTTGACCGCCTATGGTTTTAAGATTAACTCTGTGACACATTACGCCGTTACACTTTTGATGGAGAAGAGGAATAGAAGTTTTGCCATTGAACTAAAGAGTATAATAAGTATAGGGTGACACTAGCAGTATAGTCGACAACACCGTGTTGGAGACTCAGTTGCCAAGGAAAAAAAAAAAAAAAAAGTATAGGGGAACGCCGAGTAATTTAGGTCCGCCTCCTAAATTACTCGGCGCACTACGCCAAACGTTCATCGCTTTCCACCAGGCAACATAGTGGCCAAACGTCGGCCTATCAAATATAGGTATTAAAAAAAAATGCGTGATTATAATACCTACACATAATAATATGATTTCGCAACTCATTATAATTTACACAACCAAAACACATAGCAACAAAAGAAAGAAGTTTCCTATAACAATAAAAAAATGTGAAGCCACTTACAATAATGAAGTTCCCTCGTCATATTTTTTGAGGACATTGTACCTACAAGTTGAACAAGCAATGAAACTCTGCTCAAAGCAATGGCTACAAGTGTCTCGACATCTCAGCGTTTGACGATCCATCAAACTGCGACGCTGGTGGATTGTAAATGAGATATAAAAGTGACGCCGCACCACTTACATTTTTCTTACAATAAAATTATAGGTATGAAGGAGTAAGAACTTGGTTTTGTTTGTTTTTTTTTTGTACGTTGTTAATTGCCCGGTACGGATGAAATATTAAACGTATCTATGTTAAAAATACAGTTATTAGTTGACAAAAGAAGTACTTACTCTATTTTTAACTGAACGGCTGGTACACTGACTGGGCAACAGACGGCTGCATAGTGCGTCAGGATTTCGATTTATATATCGAGAAATTCGTTGTTTAGCGATCCACAAATTCTTTTTTCACTTCATTTAGTGTGTGCTGTGCGCCCTTGCATGTGCTTGTAATAACTATTATTATTATTTCTATATATTATTTATTTAAATGCCTCTGTTAATTACATTTTCAAATACTATTTAGCAAAAATAAAATAATATAATATTAAGAATAGGAGTAGGAACAGGGTGGTTTTAGTCAGTAAGAGTCTGACACTCCCTCTTGCCTCACCCGAACCAGAGATGTCATTGGATAATTTTCCCCCCTCAAAAAAAGCTATCTTTTTATGTGCGTTTACCATTCACAGGACCCGTTATTTGGGCGACATACGAGGCCGAAGCCAAATGCGCAGAAGCCCTTTAGTCAACTTTAATCTAAACGTTATGGACACAGAAACCGACACATATTTTGTATGAAATAAAAAATAAATATTTCCACATCAAAACAGTCGATTTTTTATTATTTTGCCTATCATTAGATATGTCTTCAACCCTTCATAGTACAGACCGAAATATTTCTCGAGCACAGTGTACCTATTTCGTCGAGCAATCTCGCTAGCGTACATTTTTAAATTTAATATCTCTTTGTAGCGTGGTCCCCGGTGAATATGACCGTCGTACAGAATTACTGAAATGTCGAATAATATAAAATTCTCTCGTAATGGCTCGTTTTGTGCCTGACCTACTCAAGTACTCATATTTTGGAAGATCTTTGCTCTTTACTGACTCATCTAAGGTACAATTTCGTAGCTGAGTTGTTTTATTATGTTTGTTCAAGGTAATAACATGTTAAATATATTTATGTAAGGCAAGGTATCTTAACTAAAAACCACGGATTACTAGCAACCGCAATAGGCTGCGCGACATCACCGCGACTGCGCACTCTGCTCATCAGGAAGAGCCCCTCTGTGGCTCGAAACTGTTACGTGTTTTCTTTTTTTTATGGCATGAGCCGGTAAACGAGCAGACGGATCACCTGATTGTAAGCAATCGGCGTCGCGTATTTACCCCTGGAACACCAGAGGCGTTACAAGCGCGTTACCAGCCTTTTGGGGATTAGGGGTTTGAGGATCGTAGGGGAATCAGGAATTGGGGAGATTGGGGAAGGGGAGGGTAATTGGGCCTCCGGTAACCTCACTCACACGACGAAACACAACGCAAGCGTTGCTTCACGTCGGTTTTAGTAATTTTAACATGAGTAGCCTGCGATTTTTATTTAATTTAGTACCTATGTCTTGCGGTAAGGTATCTATCTCTTCCAGGTGTGTAAAATGAGTAACTTGTGTGTGTTTGGTTATTATAGTTTTCGTTAATTAGAAATGTAATAAAATGTTCATAGATAAAGTTGATTCAAGTTTATGTTATAACCTTGTTTAATAGGACTGGTGTATGTTGGTAGGCTTTCATAGACCTGTGACTGATGTCTCATGCAAAATGTAGATAAGGACCGCATGTTTCATCCACTCGATCATTGATCCGTATTAGGTATTTAACTATATGAGTGAAAACTGGTACTTACATTAGTAGATGAGTTAATCGAACGTAATAAACTTTACAAGCATACATACACAAAGTCCTTCAGTTACTATTCCCCTATAAAAGTAGGCCTCCCAACTACCGGGAGTACATAATATAATTATAGAAAGGTATGTTAATCTACGAACTTGACCCATAAACCATTGCAGAGGTCACAGTCTCCCAGACGGACTTCTCTCGCAAATTAATGTTTCTGAAATTAGTTTCAGTTTGATGTTCCCATTCTCAGTAACTAGAGGCTCTTGAGACCTCGTCCTTCCTTATAAAGGGGATTTTACAATGAAATGTCTTAACCCTCTGCAACTGACGTGGTTAAATTGTTACAATTCAAATGAGGTGTATATTATACTAGACACCATTTCAACAGCAAATATTTTTGTAGAATTAAAGTATAGCGAGCACTATACAGTAAGGTACTCGCAGCAGTGATGCTCGTATTTGAAAAATGACGGTATAACACGTGATTTTATATTTCGCGGTGTCTATGGGACTACACGTCAGCATACTCATAAGCATACTAGATAATCATAATGCCACAAGGCAAATACTTAATAGGTGCTTTTAAGTTTTAAAAAGATTAAATTAATTTAAAATACTGAGCGACAGTAACGCCATCTGTGAGATTGTGTTCTATCGAAGTTCATGTTTGCAACGTAAGTGATGTGGAATATATGCACGAATTGATAAAAGAAGTGAGATCGCGCGGAGTTCAAGCGAAAGATAGAATTATATATTTATTCGTAAATGAGTAACTGTGAATTCTATTCTTTTCATTTTAACTTCATTTACAAAATAGGGCGTGAAACGAGCAAATGTCTCGCCTGATGGTAAGCGATCAGCGCCACCCATAGACACCCACTCCAGAGGAATCACAAGCGCATTTTAAGCTTTAAAAAGGAATCCCTATATTCTTTTCTTGAAAGGTTTCTGTTTTAAAATATTGCAGGTGACAGTTTCACATTACATATTCTGTTTGTGCCATGTGGGATGGTTTGCAAAGAGCAGGCACTGCGAATGCAAATATATATTACGCGCATTTGACTGTTACTGATTAGGTAAAATGGGGCATCCAATTAGTTTACATGATTTATTGTCAGTGGCGAAACCTGCCCTAGAAGTCCCAGTGTAACACCAACTTTAAGATGTGAGCAGTCTGTTAATGCCTTATGACCGAGCGATCGTAACGTGCATACTAATGTTCTTGATGACTTATGGGAACATGTGAAGGTGAAGGAAGACGTCTCATTTCAATGACTGTACGTGGACTAAAGGTCTTATTGGTTCTGTTAATTTCGTTTGTGAGAATTCTTGAACACTTGAGAATTCTATATAAAAACTTTCATGAGACATACTACATTAAATATTATGAGTGGGAGAGCCATGCTTCGGCACGAATCGGCCGGCTCGACCGGAGTAATACCACGGCCTTACAGAAGACCGACATGAAACAACGCTTGCGTTGTGTTTCGTCGTGTGAGTGAGGTTATCGGAGGCCCCCAGCCCCCTTTCAACAATCCTTGAATCGTTGGGATTCCTTAAATTCCTAATCCCAAAAGGCCGGTAATGCATTTGTAGCGCCTCTGGAGTTCCAGGTGTCCATGGGCGACGCCGATTGCTTAACATCAGGTGATCCATCTGCTCGTGTACCGAGTTATACCATAAAAATATATAATTATAATGTTTTCGATTTACTCACGTAACTGTTTGACGAGGTACTTGACTAGTTTAAAGTATTAGAACGACAGTCGCCGCGTCGCGGGTCGCGGGCTGCTCATGACTATGAGCCTCTAGCATGGCTTGAAACTAGTTGAGTTCCTCGTCAAACGATTTCGTGAGTAAACCAAAAACATATTAGTTAATTTGAGAACTTGTTCTTATACATATAAATCTTTGATTGATTTGTCAATTAAATTACCGTACATTAAGCATTTTTTTAAAGTTGATATATGTAACCAGGGTACAGACACTAGAGCACAGACCAGAGTCTATTTTTAACATTTAAATTAAAATCGAGGTCTAAAATAGATTTTTCTTTCTTGCGTTAGCCATCACTTTACATACAGGTAACAAAACCTTAAAAGTAAATAAGTACTACAAGTAGGTTGTAGAAAAACTGTACATATATGTAGAAGTAACTGGACGATACCTTTCGTCGGCCAGCGCCTAAAAGCTTCGTCGGCTTTCATTATAAACCCTTTTAAAACTAAAAGCCTTTTCATATGTGTTCCTGTTTAACTATTTATACCAGGTAAATGTATAGAGGTATAGACTCCTTCGTTGGTCGAGTGGTCGCAAGTACTACTGCCGGGCAAGGGGTCTCGGGTTCGATTCCCGGATCGGACGAAGAATTACTGGGTTTTTAAAAATAATCTCAGTAGTAGCACAGAGTCTGGAATTGTGCCCGGTATATGGTAATAGGCTCACCCCCTATAACATGGGACTCATCACATAACATTGTGAAAAGTACATTGTACAGTGGCAATAAGTGGCGTAATGTACACCTCTGCCTACCACTTAGGGGATAAAAGGCCTGATGTTATGTTATGTAAATGTATACACTATACAATAAGTCTTTTTACTATTTGTATATAGGTTCTTATCTCTTAGGTAATGATTGCGTAAAAGGTGAAATTATTCTTCTTCATAATCGTTTACACTTGGCTTCCCAGTATTTACTAAGCGTGGGACCCAATGTTAGTATGGTTACTAAAATACCGATCTTGTCTAATCTAAGATGTTAATTTTTGATGTAAAGAATTTTCGTCACAGTTTCAGCGGTTACACTTTATTAAGAAGTCGATTACAAGGCCAAGGATTATGTCTTTGAACATATATTTTTATTTAAAAGTCCGCCTCTGCAAAACTCTTCGTTCCACGCCAAATACTCTTGACAGAGTCAAGTCATGGTCGTGGTCATTATATATAGGTGTAGTTGCAAACTTCACAATACGTACTCCTTGCGCACTGCAGCCCTCCTCGTGCATTGGTGAAATAACCATTGAGTGCGGGTTCAATTTGATCCGTACATAGCATCGGTGACCTGCCACGCGCTCTAAAAAAAAGATATAATACCGATACGTAATTGCCGGTATAGGTAATGAAAAAATATTAGACACGTATTTTTTATTTTGTCGTATAATTAAACAGTACTTAGATAAAACGAATCAAAGTTTAGGAGTGGGGGCTAAAACGTCATTACTACGTATAAAAAGTACATACAAGTGACATCACGCGACATTTCAAATCAAACTGAAAAATTTTGTTTGTTCGTTTTGACGCGCTAAGCTCTGTTCCGATTTTAATAATTTTATTAATTTTTTGCGTTGGATAGCGCATTTATCGAGGAAAGGAATAGGCTATAAAACAGATGTTTTATTGCGAGATCGCAATGATCAATATTAGCCGAGCAACGGGTATAGCCGCGGGCAAGTAACTAATGATTGGCTAGCGAGCTATTATAATGAATGTTCTGACCTCTCTACCGTTTGATACCGTTGATAGCCACCATCATCATACATAAGTCACAAGACGTCCACCAATAAACATAGGCTTGATTTAAAAAAAAAATAGTGGGTCTTATTTACGGGGGCAAATCATCGAATGACTGACTTCTCCCACCTGGATGAGGCGAGAGCGAGTGTCAGGTTCTTACTGACTAAAAACCACCCAGTTCCTACTCCTGCAATTCGAGCCGGAGCCCCGGCAACTTTTTACGTTCTCCCCAGCATAGGTGGGTATTACTTCGATATTAACATAGGTATGTTTCAATCAAATTTATATATTCAAGGTCATTGACATGAAACAATTAAGCTATTACATCTTTTGTTAGCTTTTGATAGACAAACACGTGTTTCTTTTTTTTATTGAATTTGTTACGGTACATGATGTGGAGTTTTCGTATTGTTCATTATTTCCTTACAAAGTTATACATACATAGTTATATAGGTATTTACAATGTGTATTTATTGAAATGACAATGACCAAATTTGTATGGAGCGTGGTGCCTTTTCATTTTTTCGCGGCAGTTGATCGGATGTGGAAAAACTGAAGCAGAATAATATTACAAACAAAAAAAATATATGGGGCCTTATATCAAAAACACAGTCCAAACTAAGTTAAATCAGTTCAAAGATGTGAAAATAGTCCTATATTATTCCTGTTATTTTGTTGATGATGACCGTACACAACGTAGTTTTCTTCATTTACTTGTACAGAAATATTTTATAATAAATGATTATAAACGATTTGAAGCTTATTGTGGGCATTTTTACTTGTTTTTTTTTAATAAAGGCAAGGAATTAGAACTGAGTGAACCATTAACTGGCTACTGCTGAAGTAAAAAAAAACATTTTGCTTGATTGGCTAGCGCGTTCACTTTATATAAGGTGCTCTATAATTATCTGCCACGGCTTTAATGGGAGGTAGTGTTATGTTTACAGATTACAATTGTGAAGAAATTTCGTACCCCGGACCAGTTAATTACATAAAGTAATTAAGTAAACATTGACTACATTCTGCATAATGTGGTTCACAAATTACGCGCGATGCGTCGCTTAGTCAATGAAAACAATTGCTATCTCTTTCCACGTGTACTGAGAATGAAAACGGAAATCAGCTGACTAGTTCGTCACTATCTAATCTACTAGATACTCAATAGGCAGGCTAACAAGGGTTATAAAAGTGCAATTACTTACCAGGTACGGCATTCTTCCGAAAAGCTGATTTAGGTAAATACGATTATAAACTTCCCATCACACTTAAAACAGTTTTTTACACACTTTTACAGTTATTTACACACTCTCTACCTACTTATCTACAAAACTGTTGCACAAGTCCACCTTCGCGTTGCACACAAATGAAGGCACGCTTCCAAACATGTCATATCACATTATTTAATGTGTCCGTTTCACTTTTAATTTGTTTCGCGTTTGATTTAAAAGACGCCACAAGTTATTGTCTCTATCATCGTAAACTCCGGCAGTATCCCTTGTGCTCGCAAGAGGATGACACCGAAAGAACTCTAACACTTCCTCTTCGAGTTCTGATTTGAATTTCGTCGCCTGGGAGGCATTTTTACGTAGCGCGTGCGTATCTCCGACATTGAAACTACGCTGTTGCCATCCTTGCCCATGACGGGGCGTTCAAGAACGAGACAGCACACCCCAGCAGAACACGTCGCACGCGCCGCCCGGCCGCCAGTAGCCCTGTCAACCCCCGCCTGCCCGGACGTTCGTTAGTTTCAATGTCGGAGATACGCACGCGCTACGTAAAAATGCCTCCCAGGCGACGAAATTCAAATCAGAACTCGAAGAGGAAGTGTTAGAGTTCTTTCGGTGTCATCCTCTTGCGAGCACAAGGGATACTGCCGGAGTTTACGATGATAGAGACAATAACTTGTGGCGTCTTTTAAATCAAACGCGAAACAAATTAAAAGTGAAACGGACACATTAAATAATGTGATATGACATGTTTGGAAGCGTGCCTTCATTTGTGTGCAACGCGAAGGTGGACTTGTGCAACAGTTTTGTAGATAAGTAGGTAGAGAGTGTGTAAATAACTGTAAAAGTGTGTAAAAAACTGTTTTAAGTGTGATGGGAAGTTTATAATCGTATTTACCTACATCAGCTTTTCGGAAGAATGCCGTACCTGGTAAGTAATTGCACTTTTATAACCCTTGTTAGCCTGCCTATTGAGTATCTAGTAGATTAGATAGTGACGAACTAGTCAGCTGATTTCCGTTTTCATTCTCAGTACACGTGGAAAGAGATAGCAATTGTTTTCATTGACTAAGCGACGCATCGCGCGTAATTTGTGAACCACATTATGCAGAATGTAGTCAATGTTTACTTAATTACTTTATGTAATTAACTGGTCCGGGGTACGAAATTTCTTCACAATTGTAATCTGTAAACATAACACTACCTCCCATTAAAGCCGTGGCAGATAATTATAGAGCACCTTATATGTACACGATCTAGGGCTTATAATAGATTTTCATGATCAATTTCCTCTCAGTCAAAAACCCGCGAAATACTTTACTGAGCCCTATCATGAAATGTTATGTTTGTCAGCTGCGGCGTCAATAGCGGATTGAGTAGCGGCAGTCGTCAAAAAACGAAAAAAACATTTTTCTGTCGCCTTCTCCCGACTTAAGTAGTCCCGATTACTAACTAATCTAACTACAATTAATACTCTAATCTATAGCTAGCATAAGATTCTGTACAAAGATGTAAGTCATTCAGTCACAAGGTGATAGATTTTATTTCGACTGATTACATTATTTAGTCCATCTGACGTGTAGTTGTTATATGTTAACTATAAAATAGATGGGTCTCCCACCAGAAGTCAACGGCAAAAAGAATACTTTATTAGATGTTTGGACGGCTACCACTACTCAACCCACCACTGGTACTACATCTGACGCTCATGAAGCTTCATGACACAACTCCTAGAAGCATCCTACAAGTTATCGACTGAGAGAAAATAGGTAATAAATTGTGGTGAAATATGGTGTTCCTGTACCCGGCGTACAGTGGCGCGCAATTTGAAGATAAGAATTGTGACAAAAATATGAATAATTTGAATAAAAAGCCAAAGTAAAATGTTCGACTCCAGCTCCTTTCAACGCTAATAACTCAGTTCAGACTGAGATTTCCATATATAAGCCCATACACAATTTCGTTTGTAATATTATTCTAGATAATATTTTCCATAAATCATCGACTGCCGCCAGAAAAAAGGATGGCACCAATTTTAGTCAATGCCCTTTAATAGGCATTACATTTCGGCGTTTGTACCTCTATTTTTTTATAAAATTATCAGCTTCGTAGCTTTGTACCTCTATAAAATTACCCGCAACTTCGTACGCGCAATCCCGTTTTTCCCGTTCCCGTTCCTGATTTCGCCATTAAGGTAAAAAAAAAACTATTGAATAAACAGTATCCTATGTCCGTCATCTGGTTTTAAGCTTTTTTCATCAAAATCGATTTAGCCGTTAATGAGTTATAAATAGTGTAACTAACATGTCTTTCAAGGTATTCTTTTTTATACAAGGTGTTGTTTTAAAGCCGCGTCATTTTCTATGAGGTAACTCGGCTATCGATTCTGAGTCCGAATCAATAAAAAAATTGTAGGTAACAATAAATTTTTGACTTTTTGATTTTTTTTTTGACTGCCTCGTTGGCCGAGTGGTCGTAAGTGCGACTGCCGGGCAAGAGGTCTCAGGTTGGATTCCTGGGTCGGGTAAAGTATTATTGGGTTTTTAAATACTCTCAGTAGTAGCACGGAGTCTAGAATTGTGCCCAGTATATGGCAATAGGCTCACCCCCTATTACATGGGACTCATAACATAAATAGTGAAAAGTGGGTGTTACATTCTACAGTGGTATAATGTGCACCTCTGCCTACCCCTTCGAGGATAAAAGGCGTGATGTTATATATGTATGTAATAATTTTTAATTTTTCTGTAAATTACGGAAATCCGTAAGTGCGAACTACACACCGCCGTCTTGTAACTAGTTTTATAACACAGCTTAACACACACAAACTCAAACACGTAATTGATATTATTCCTAATTTATTCCCTTGCTGTCGCTTATTCTGAAATTCTGTCGAACTTAAACGATTTATTATAGCCATATTTTTAACTATTGGCCCGAAACTTTCTCTTACATTGAACCTTTATGACTTCTGTGACATGCCCCCGAGAAATGCCACAGTTTTAAAACTACACCTTGTATATGTACCTAGATATCTTTTTATTCTGTATATCTTTTTATTTTATGCATAGTAATGAAGCATCGATGCATAGATATAGGGAAATAATTTAAAACAAACACTTCAGTTTGTTATATTATATTGTTTATTTCTCAAAAAAAAACACAAATAACTGGTGTTATATCAGTCTTCTTTTAAAAATTATTGGTTGTGATACCAAATAATGAAATTACTAAATAATGAAATTTGACGAATACCTAATTACGCTGCCAATTTATTTAACTAATTCGCATTTATTGTTATTGTAGGTACTTAACCGTCAGTAACTAATAAAGAATTTTGAAAAATACGTAATTTTATTTACTTCTTCTTATATCAAAGACTTTATGAGGAGATATATAAAAATAACGTTCTTAAATCAGATGTTTTTAAACGGTATAAGTAGCCATAAAGATTGTGTATAAAACTAGTTGTTCCCCGCGACTTCGTCTGCGTATAATAATGACTTATTGCAAATTTGGATTCTTTAGTTAGTTTTTTTTATGGCATAAGCCGGTAAACGGATCACCTGATGGTAAGCAATCGGCGCGCCCATGGACACCTGGAACACCAGAGGCGTTACAAGTGCGTTACCGGCCTTTTGGGGATTGGGAGTTTGAGGATCGTTGGATTCAGGAATTGGGGAGATTGGGGAAGGGGAGGGTAATTGGGCCTCCGGTAACGTCACTCACACGACGAAATACAACGCAAGCGTTGCTTCACGTCGGTTTTCTGTGAGGCCGTGGTATTACTTCGGTCGAGCCGGCCCATTCGTGCCGAGGCGTGGCTCTCCCACACTCAAAAGGTTCTCTTTCAAGGTTCATTGCAATACTGTAAAACAGCACTGTCTTTAGCATCAATTCAGTACCTTAGATAAAACCAGCTTCTGCTCCGACTTAGGTAGGCTCCGGTCTTCCTATGGAATAAAAGGTAGCCTGCAAATAATAAAAATATTTTTTATGGCATAAGCTGGTAAACGACCAGACGGATCACATGATGGTAAGCATTCGACGTCGCCCATGGACACCTGAAACACCAGAGATATTACAAGTGTGTTACCGGCCTTTTGGGAATAGGGAATTTGAGGATTGTGGAGAATTTGGGATTGGGGAGACTGGACTCATACGACGGAACATGATATACAGAGGCATTTTAAAGCATTTAACATAACGCTCACTAAACTATGATAAAACCACGCTTTCTTTGCTATTTTTTTCATTAGATAAACACTTCATGACCAATAGAAATTTCATAACAATAATTTTATTGAAAAATCGTGCTATGACGTGTTTAGGTACCAACTTTAATTATTTACTTTATACATTATAGTCAGCATGTTTTATTGTTTAATTGTTTGAAAACGTGTTCAATTGATAATGAATAATTAGTTGTGTGGCGAAGTTAATAAATACGGCAGATGTTTTGTGAACTACATACAGTACAACTGTTATGTTGGTGTTCATCGGGTTATTGGTTTTGACTTACGTTGGGGGAATATTCTCCAGTGTAAAACCGCCACCATCGCCATGTGCAAATTCAGGTAGGATTATCACCTATAGAAACAAAGATATTTTGTAACGAGAATTATATAACTTCACGCCTTTTATCCCCGAAGGAGTAGGCAGAGGTGTACCTACATTACGGCACTTAATGCCACTATACAATGTAACACCCACTTTTCACTATTTAAGTCACGAGTCCCATGTAATTTTGTAACGAGAAATGATCTCAAAATCTCATTTTAATCAAAATATTTGGACAACAAAACTGAACATAAGGAGTGATACCACGGCCTCACAGAAAACCGACGTGAAGCAACGCTTGCGTTGTGTTTCGTCGTGTGATTGAGGTTACTGGAGGCCCAATTACCCTCCCCTTCCCCAATCTCCCCAATTCCTGAATCCTCAACGATCCTCAAACTCCTAATCCCCAAAAGGCCGGTAACGCACTTGTAACGCCTCTGGTGTTCCAGGTGTCCATGGGCAACGCCGATTGCTTACCATCAGGTGATCCGTCTGCTCGTTTACCAGCTTATACCATAAAAAAAAACATAAAAAAATATGGATTGAGTTTTATAATCTCCGATCCTCCGTCAAGCGTTATTATAGCAGAGTGTAGCAAACTATTATGGTCGACCGTGGACGGTCATGAACTGTCTATGTTGTCGTTGTTATTTGAAAATCTTACCTCTAATTTTGTTGCTAAAGATTACTTTATTGTTTTTAATATTAAGACAATGAAGAAGATAAAGAATTTCAATTTAAGTTCTATTAAAAAGAATGTGGACTGTATGTATGACTGAGTTGTATTATCGCAGGATTAGCTATCGTAACTATGTTCGAGTTCGAAATAATTTAAATACTAATTACTTAAGATACGTTAATTTCGTCTCAATTCACCATAGACTGATAGACGATTACAAAATTTCACATTGTTTAAGTAGGTATATAGGTAGGTTATAAACAAAATATTGCAATGCATAGAGAGTTTAGAGCACAAATCTAGCAGCTGCTTTTTCTACTTCCATATTTAATAGACTGCCTCATTGGCCGAGTGGTCGCAAGTGCGACTGCCGAGCAAGGGGTCTCAAGTTCGATTCCCGGGTCGGGTAAAGTATTACTGGTTCTTTTTTTATTCTCAGTAGTAGCAGGGATTGTGCCCGGTATATGGCAATAGGCTCACGTACATGGCACTGTGCAAAGTGGGTGTTACATTGTACAGTGGCATAATGTGCACCTCTGCTTACCACTTCGGGGATAAAAGGCGTGATGTTATGTTATGTCCTATGTTATATTTATTAGACTCGAAAACTTCAGAGAAAATTCATTAACATTGTACTTATTAACTTTTCTTTTAGAACCGCTATGTCCATCAAATCAATACTACACCGAAAACAATACAAACTGCATCAAGACATGTTCTGACAGATTCAAGTCATGCTCCGATTCTTGCGAACCATTTACTGGATGCGTCTGCGATCATGGTTCCGTGAGACTGTATGATGATGGAACTGGACCTTGCGTTCCCAAGTTTGTTTGTCGTAAGTTGTATAGTATATATGCACTAAAGTGATTTGATTAATATCTCTGTGAGTGTTGTAAGAGCCTATTATGGGATTACATATTGTATAGATATCACACAGCGTAAATTTGAACCTCTTAAGTCCCTGGCCATACTAATGCGGCGCGTTTTTCGTCTGTGTTGAGTGGGAAAAGCAATCACGGGGGAGACAACTGCGATCTCTAACCTGCCCGCCAAACATGAGGATAATAAGGGTACTTCCACAACATCAGCGAATGTGCAGTTCGCGAGCCGTTTGCGAGCTACCCGCAAACTACGCGCATTCAGTCACGGCAATGGTTTGCCGTGCCTCTTTAGTGCGACTCGTACAAGGCTCGTATAAATAAAAATTTTAAATGCACTCGCACAGCTCGCACACTGCTCGCGATCTGACATTCGCGGAGCATTTGGCAGATGTGGACGCACCCTTATATGTATATGCCAAACGTATCCTATATATAGAAGTCCTAAAATACAGCAGTGGACTGCTCAGGCTGTTAATGAAAATGATGATGCAGACAATATGTTGTTGGTTAACGGTTGACTAATCTATTTTTATGTTTATTTGATATTTTTTTCCTGGAATTCTGTCTAGACCTTTTTATCCTTTCTTTTGTTACAATTTGTATAAGCCCTTGTTGTATAAAGATCTTTTCATCCTTCAAGGCTATAAACCAAATTTTATAGTTTCTCTGTATTATTAGAACGCTCTTTACCTCTATATTAGTAAAATTTTATACAATTCATTGTTTTACACATTGTTTTAAAGAGCACTAGTAATTTTGCGAGAAACATTTTCGGAAAATATTGCCTTAAAAGTTTCGACAACAAATTACTTTTTCAAGAGGAGACTTGTCTAAGTCCAAAAGGAACGTTTTATTTGGAATTATTTTTAAAAAATACCCCAAAGAAGCCAATTAGACTGTCCAAGAACTATTTAACAAATAAGTCATAATTTCTTTTAGACATGTTCGACCGTCCTTTGTGTCCAAAACATCAGTACTACACGGAAAATGACCCACAATGCATTCGAACTTGTGCGAATAGTTTCGTGGCACCTTCAGATTCCTGCAAGCCACACACTGGCTGTGTATGCCATGAAGGTCGAGTGAGGCTGAACGATGATGCTACTGGCCCTTGTGTTCGGGAATCTACATGTTGTAAGTATAGCTAAAGGTTTTATTAGAAATCTATCTTATTCACGCAGGTTTGTCCGTGGAAATGTCTGTATCCTTCTCTATACTACCAACGTACAGATCATAGAGATTTAAATCACCAAAATTAGTTAAGACTTGAGATGATACCGCGGTCTAAATTAATATAGAAAATGCCATTTGTTGGAAGAGTTGCAAAAACCATAGACGTGACTTTGTTTCCGACAAAATTTTGAAGTAGGTAATAGTTATTTTTGCTGTGATGGAAGGTAAACCTTTGTTTTTTTCATTTTTCAATTGTCATAGTTCAGTCACGCTTGACATATGTTTTTTTATACCGATAAACAAGCAGACGGATCACCTGATGGTAAGCAAAACAGACACATAAAACGTCAGAGGCGTTAAGTACGTTACCGGCCTTTTGGGGATTATGAATTTCGAGATTCTTGGGGATTCGAGGATTAGGGAAGGGGTAATTGGCCCTCCGGTAACCTAAGTGTTTCACGTCGGTTTTCTGTGAGGCCGTGGTATCACTCCAATCGAGCCGGCCCATTCGTGAGAAGCATGGTTCTCCCACACTAAATACCTTTAGAGTTTGTTTAGGTAAATTAGAACGGATTTTTTTGTGTAAGGCTGTGAAATATGAGCATCATGAGTGGCGTGTCAATTGTTGCCAAGTGGATACGAGGCCTTACTGATACATTACGGAACTACTCATTTACGTATAGCTATAATACATACTATTCTCATGAATATGTTAAGTACACAGCTGTTTGATACGTAATTGTATTAAAAATCTTTTCTACAAAACAATTGGGTCCTCGAACTGTATTTCAAGTGTGTTATTATAATACTGTCTCATACTTATTATGCAAATATTTAACCAGTTTACATCATGTAAAAAAACGTTGATTTTACAGGCAGTAGGTAAGCACGTCAAGCTACCACGATTTGTCAAATACTAATAAGAATTTCAACTTTATATTTTGGAATAAGGTTGAAAATTAGACAAATTAGGATAACTTCATGTGCTGCCATTTGTACGTCACGTTTTCGTGATTTATAGATACAAATAATGACCACACGTGTATGAAGTACTTATTTGTTTAATCATAATAGACGTTTATTAAAGTTAGGTATTTTATACATGTGTGAATTAGTTGTGGTATCGTTTTTGGTTCATTGGAAGCAATTGCTAAATTGGTTTTTCCGTACTTAATATAAAAGCTATATTTGATCAAACCGAGATCTTGGCAGCTGCGCATTGCAACCGTATGAATTCTTCAGTGACCTTTTAATAAAGACATCAAATTAGTTTAAATTAAATAAAATAACATAATTATTACATGCGACTCATAACATAAACAGTGAAAAGTGGGTGTTACATATACCTGGCACAATTCCAGACTCCGTGCTACTACTGAGAAATTTTTAAAAACCCAGTAATACTTTGCCCGACCCGGTAATCGAAACCGAGATCACTTACCCGGCAGCTGCATTTGCGACCACTCGGCCAACGAGGCATTCCTATTGATATACTTTCTATTTTGGTTAAAGTATCTATAAATTTCATGGAAAACTGTACAGTAGTTTTGCAGTACCTAAATATAAAGTCAACATAATAGCTAATAACCTTATTTTTGAGACCTTATTTTTATCTTAATACATGTCTGCTTGCACAAACTGCAGTAGTCGTATTCATTTTATTTTAACTCAATTAATGCAATATGCAATGATAATGACATTATGTTGCCTTGAAATAGTATTCGGTTACAATGACAAAAAAATAAAATAAAATGTTTGGGTGTGGCGTTCAACTTTTAACATTATCAACAGTATAAAAATTATCTGCTCACTTAGACAAAACACTATTTTTGATAATTTAGTGATTCCGATGACTTCACCATTTTTTTTGGCATAAGCCGGTAAACGAGCAGACGAATCACCTGATGGTAAGCAATCGGCGTCGCCCATGGACACCTGGAACACCAAAGGCGTTACAAGTGCGTTGCCGGCCTTTTGGGGATTAGGAGTTTGAGGATCGTTGGGGATTCAGGAATTGGGGTGATATGGGAAGGGGAGGGTAATTGGGCCTCCGGTAACCTCACTCACACGACGAAACACAACGCAAACGTTGCTTTACGTCGATTTTCTGTGAGGCCGTGGTATCACTCCGGTCGAGCCAGCCCATTCGTGCCGAAGCATGGCTCTCCCACACTCTCATACCATGTCAAACCAAACAATAATTTATGACATAAGACTTTAGTATCAAATTTGTTTCAGCAATAATGCTATGCAAAGATCCCAATGCGGTGTACAAGACTTGTCCTGACCCTTGTCCAGAGACCTGTGAGACGCCGAAACCAGAAGTATGTACGAAGGCTTGTGTCAAAAATGGCTGCGAATGTCGTCATGGATATGTACTGGACAAGATTAATGGAATATGTATTAAACGCAAACATTGTCCTGGTAAGGAAGTTTTATTTTCGTCAAAATGAAAGGAGTTTTTGAGAAAGATGTCATAACATTACTCTTCTTAATGTCCAAAGGGGTGCAGAAGGTAAGGCCCACATTTACACCCCTGTTACGAGCTCCACATTATAGAGAGGTGAATCTTACTGAGAAGTCAGGAAAACCAACCGGAAATCGAACCCGACACCGATACTTCATTTTAAAGAATAACGTTGTCTAATTACTCGAAAAATAAAGAAAGCCCTTTTTCAATCGTTAAAAAAATATTCTTCTTTCTATTGCAGTAAATAAATGCAGCGACCCACATGCAGTATACAAGGAATGTCCCAATCCGTGTCCATTAACATGTGACCAGCCTAATTACAGACCATGTGCAGCGATGTGTTTGAGGGAGGGATGCGAATGTGCTTCAGGATATGTTCTGGACACTGAGAAAGGCAAATGCGTTAAGTTGGAACATTGTCCAGGTATACTACTGTTGTGTTTAAATAAAAATCCTCAACTGTAACAATAAAAGTATATTAGAAACTGCATAGTACAATGGTAAGATGGTTGAGCGGTGACGATATTATTACTCAACAACTACATTACCAATATTTTTTTTCATAATAACTATCGTGAGACATACTAGAGGTAAATTAACTAAAAATCGCGGTTTACTCACGTGAATATACTGAGAAAAGCTTTACTAGTTTCGAACCACAGAGGGTTCTTCCTCATGAGCAGCGTGTGCTGTCGCGGCGATGTAGTAGGCTGCGCAACGTAGTACCTACTACGTCTATATAGTAGAGAGCTTTTCTTAGTATATTCACATGAGTAACCTGCGATTTTTAGTTAACAAATATTTTTCATTTTTCAAGATTATAGCCTGCTGATAATATAAAGGCTTCTTTTTCTTCTTGGTCTTCAAGGATTGATTTCAATCTGTGCGTTGATATTTAAACAATAGTTATAATTAAACGATGCTGATCGGCTTTGTTATGCAATGTTTAGATGTTTAGTAATATTATAGTCATCAATCAAGCTTCGTAAGCATCGATACAGATAAATAATATTGGAGTGTCTGTTTGTAATATTGAAATAACCGCTTTTTACTATATGCATATATATGTATATACATACATGCAATACCTATAACATAATAACATTTTTTTTAATTTTGTCTGTTTGTACTGGCTAACCTCTTGAAATGGCAGGAACGATTTTGACGGTATTTTTAATGGCAAGTAGTTGATGTACTAAGGAGTAACATAAGCTACTTTATTATTTTGGAAAATTGAAAGAAAATAACGCTGTCCTAAAACTCATGTTGTACGCGAAAGAAGTAGCGGGCCACAGCTAGTACATAATAGAATTGAAAATGCTGAGAGTGGAATTATTATAGAGACATTTGTAATTAATGTTGCCACCCAAAAGTTTGGATTGTATGTGATACTTGTTTTATTACAGAACCAGAATGCCCCAAACATGCTCACTATGTTATAAACGATAACAGTTGTCCAAAGACATGTGGCAATCGTCAACTTTCTACTACAGACGTAGCTGGAGCCTGTGCACCATTCACAGGATGTATCTGTGACGCTGGTTATGTCAAAAAGTATGACAACAATACGGGACCTTGCATCAGTGAAAGCAAATGCCGTAAGAATATTTTTCGATTTTTAATTTACATGCCAATTTTTTCTTCTTCTCCTCTTATAATATCTTCTGATTCACTTCGTTGCGGGAACCAAGACAGTTACTCATGTCCCTGGGACGCGCCGGACTTCAGTGTTCCGGTGTTTTCATGGTTGTATCTACTGTAGATCCTGGCTTACAGGAGTTGCAGCGGTTTTGGGAGGTTGTGGCGGGCTTGTCCCATTAAAAAAATGACAATTTTCCAAATTGTGTTTCTATCAGTATACGCTGATGATCAGTCAATACCTTAATAGAACACAATATTATACCAACTCATTTTATGGCAATAAACTTTTCTCTATTCAATCAGACTCAGATTCAATCAGTCCAATCGGACAGAATATAAAACTCCATGCTGTATTCCAAAACTCAAATCGTTGACGTTACTCATAAAGCCGCAAGCTTAAAGTGGAACTGGACTGGTCATATCTGTCGCATGTCATATGAGTGGTGGTTAAAATTCACTACTGAGTGGAGCCCACTCAACGTCAGTCGCGGTAGGCCCAGAAAGAGATGGCAGGATGAACTTGACGCCTGTGAAAAGGATTTGCCATAGAAAGCTATAGGAAGAGACGAGAGGGTAGGGAGGCCTTTGCCCTGCAGTAGGACGGCCACGACTAAAAATATTTTTTAAAAAATATAATCAGAGTCATTATAATAGTCAACTAAATATTACCAGGCATTCGTGAAGTAAAAGACAATTTCTATTTTTCAGCCCCGATTCCAACTACGTGTGGAACTAATGAAGGGGCAACTAGTTGCAGAGCTGCGTGTCCACCACAAACTTGTGAAAGTATTTACACTACTTACTTTTGCCCACTAGCCGAGTGTGAACCTGGATGTAACTGCATTGACGGATATCTTAGAAACTCTGAAGGTGTCTGTGTACCTTCTGAGCAATGTAACACTAACAATGGTACGTATTTGCCTATTTTTTGTGTCTATTGTTGTTAATTTTTCAACCATCAGCGCTATGAACCTCTTTTCACTCATTGGTCTTTTCAAAAATATTATGTTTATCAATTTTATCTGTGTAATTTGACAATCACTGTCAGCCATAGCGATATTTATTTACTATTTAAAATCCAGTCTACGATAATATTATCATGTTTATCGGTTGATTTTAGTACACAACCATAATGGTAATTAGGTTTCTAAATTTCATGTCAAATAACTAAACTAGTAAGTCGAGTATAGCTGTCTCCTACCGGTTAGAGTAATTATTGCACATTTCATGTAAACATTCTTGAGTTTCATTCTATTTCTATCTTATTTCAATTCATTGGGGATTGATCAGAAATCTCTTCTTTTGTAGTCCATCTCTTCTTTGGTCTTCTTTCTTTACGTTTCTCATTTACGTAGTTCACTGACCAAACAACTTATCTTTGTCAGCTCCTGTATGTGGACCAAATGAAGAGTCATCAGACTGCGCAATCCTATGTCCCCCTCAGTCTTGTGACAGCTTGTACGTCGACTACTTATGTGCACAGATGGAATGTAGACCTGGATGCAATTGTGTAAAGGGCTATCTTAGGAACAGTGAAGGCATTTGTATTCCGCGTGAAGAATGTTCTACAAGTTGGTTTTCTTAATATTTTTCCTTATTTGCATAGGTGTCATATAAATGATTATCGTCATTGAATGGATATTAAAATTTTTATCTTCAAAAATGACTTCTTAAAATGACAATGTCAATACTGGAAACTTTCCGCTATAGGTGTACCTGTACATACATACATACATTAAGAGGGTTTAAGAGTGCACAGGTTTGTATCTATACATTTAACATCGTCTATTAACGGTACAATACGTATGAAACGCTTTGACCCCATTGGCAATGATGCATTCCATTCTTAACAAAACAAAGATATGCCACGGGGTTCTAACTTAGGACCGATATAAATTTATTTGGTTTACAATTTTTAGGATGCAGAGGTGACGCCAATGCTACGGCGACACCATGTGGAAGTGCTTGTCGACCGACTTGTGCAGACCCAGATAGAGCAAATCGAGCTTGTATTCTTCTTTGTCTTTTAAATGGATGCGAATGTAAACAAGGATATATTTTGTCTGAAAGTGGTGTTTGCATAGATCCAAAAGATTGTCCCGGTGAGTCAATTTTGCAACTAAATAATTTGAAACCAATGGATAATTCTACAATTAATAAACCTTTCCCATTCGTACTTTGAGAAATAATGTTGTTAAAATCATTGCTGCAATTTTTAAACATATTATTTTGTTGTTCTTTTCTTAATAATAAATCTAAATTTAATTTAATTTACATATGTTTAGGTGGAGCTCCAGTTTGTGGAACTAATCAAACGTATGCTAGTTGTAAAGTGGGCTGCCCTACTGAATATTGTCCCAGAGACGATAGTCGAGCTATGGTAGCTTGTTCTATCGCATATCCTTGTCCAGGCGGGTGTGCTTGTAGTCCAGGCTATTTGTACGAGAGTTATGAAAACCCTCAGTGTGTCTTAGCATCAGATTGTCGTAAGTAATTTTGCACTTATTTAAAACTTAACATTATAGAATTAAGGTCGTTGTAGGCATCATTGAAATCTGTTGATTGGTCGCATAAGAGCAACTTATTTTAAACTATAACAACATTTTGAATCAATCTTTTTACTTTGGTTACATGTACATACCTAACCAGTTTCATTTTATTTTTTGACATAAATTTTTATAGACGAGAAAAGGTCAAAAAATTCAAATGTAGTTACATTATTTTTATTTTAGCTGAAGTTGAGTGCACAAGACCAAATGAAGTTTGGGAACGAAACCCGACAACCTGTTTCCAAGAACGATGTGATGAAAGAGAGAGGGAGTGTGTTGATCCATACCCAGTTCCACCAAGATGTGTGTGTGAAAAGGGGTATTATAGGAACGAGAGTGATATTTGTGTTTCTGCTTCTGAATGCCGTAAGTACTTTTTTTGGAAACTTGGCAATTTGCATCATATGCGTATCAAGCAAACATTAAAACTAGTAGCTCTATGGAAGGTGTTACTAAAAAGACTAGAATAATCTGTTGTAAGTCATTTTAATTAATTTGAATTACAGCATCATTAGGATGTAAAGGTGACTTCAATGCAACGTTAAGACAGTGTCCAACACCATGCCCGGCTACCTGTGCTGATCCAAATGCAGGAAACAGACCTTGTATTGAGATATGCCTTCCAGAAGACTGCCAATGTAATCCGGGATATGTTCAGAATGAAGACGGAAAATGTATTAAACCTGAAGATTGTCCAGGTCAGACAAAATATAGCTATAGTTTAGTAAATTATAATTTAGCTACATCCGCAAAAGGACCAACCTGCTCTTATGCCATGCTATTTTGGGTATCATTTCAGCTGATTTATAAATTTACCCAGCTCAGATTTTGGTTTTGAATAAAACAATGGCCTGAGTACATAAAATAATATAGAATGACTTGCCACAATTTATTCGTCATATTTTAATTTCTGTTTTAGCGACTGAAACTTGCAATGGGGATCCTAACGCAATGTACTCCGACTGTCCCAGTCCTTGTCAAGCCACTTGTGATAACCCAGATACGAATCAGCCATGTGTAAGAAAATGTCTACCAAGTGGTTGTGTATGCAAACCTGGATTTATTCGAAAAGAAAAGAACGGAAAATGTATCGAACAGTCGAGTTGTCCAGGTATTTTAAGATTATTAGATATCCATTATAGACGAAATTTTTGCTGCTCCTTTTTAGATGCATAGGCCAATTTGAAATCGATGTCAACTTTAAGTGATTTCCATCTATCTAACATGAACAAGATAATGATTAAAAGAAAAGTACTTTTTTGAAATGATTACTATCATACTCTAAGAAAAATATTTGTAAACACTGAATCAATAATAATGATATTTTTGCAGTGGATGATGGATGCAATGGTGATAGAAATGCAACAGAAACTGAATGTGGGAGTGGATGTCCAACGACGTGTGTGAATCGATTTAGGAAAAATAGGATTGTCTGTCCAGCTGTATGTCTACCTGGCTGCTCATGTAAACCAGGGTACATTCTTACTGATGCAGGAGGAGTTTGCGTCAAACCTAATGATTGTCCAGGTATAACGTTAAACAAAGTATAAAATTAAGTCGTGTCTTGTATTTATTTTGGATTTGTGCTATTGACAGCACTAATTTGAAATTAAAGTAAACTGATATTGTAGTCTAATAGTCTCAAACCTTCAGAATACTTCATTCAGTTCAATGATCGGATCCTTATTATATCGCACACTAAAAGCCTCCCATCATTGTTCTATATATAACATCATTGTTGTGACAAGAATAAGCACGCTGCTCTTAAATGTCAAGCTACGAGTATATTGGGTATCATTTCAGCGAATTTATAAATTTACTCAGCTCAGATTTTGGTTTTGAATCAAACAATGTCCTAAATACATATAATTATATACAATTACCTGCCAGAATCCATTCATTATATTTTAATTTCTGTTTTAGCGACTGAAACTTGCAATGGGGATCCTAACGCAATGTACTCCGACTGTCCCAGTCCTTGTCAAGCCACTTGTGATAACCCAGATACGAATCAGCCTTGTGTAAGAAAATGTCTACCAAGTGGTTGTGTATGCAAACCTGGATTTATTCGAAAAGAAAAGAACGGAAAATGTATCGAACAGTCGAGTTGTCCAGGTATTTTAAGATTATAGACGAAATTTTTGCTGCTCCTTTTTAGATGCATAGGCTAATTTGAAATCGATATCAACTTTAAGTGATTTCCATCTATCTAACATGAACAAGATAATGATTAAAAGAAAAGTACTTTTTTGAAATGATTACTATCATACTCTAAGAAAAATATTTGTAAACACTGAATCAATAATAATGATATTTTTGCAGTGGATTATGGATGCAATGGTGATAGAAATGCAACAGAAACTGAATGTGGGAGTGGATGTCCAACGACGTGTGTAAATCGATTTAGAAAAAATAGGATTGTCTGTCCAGCCGTATGTCGATCTGGCTGCTCATGTAAACGAGGATACATTCTTACTGATGCAGGAGGAGTTTGCGTCAAACCTAAGGATTGTCCAGGTATAAAGTTAAACACAATATAAAATTAAGTCATGTCTTGTATTTATTTTGGATGTGTGCTATTGACAGCATGACTGCCTCGTTGGCTGAGTGGTCCCAGACTGCCTCGTTGGCTGAGTGGTTGCAAGTGCGACTGCTGGGCAAGGGGTCTCGGGTTCGATTCCCGGGTCGGGCAAAGTATTACTGCGTTTTTAAAAATGTCAGTAGTAGCACGGAGTCTGGAAATGTGCCCGGTATATGGCAATAGGCTCACCCCCTATTACATGGGACTCATAACATAAATAGTGAAAAGTGGGTGTTACATTGTAGAGGTAGTGGCATTAAGTGCCGAAATGTGCACCTCTGCCTATCCCTTCGGGGATAAAAAGGCATGATGTTATGATGTTATATGCTATTGACAGCACTTATTTGAAATTAAAGTAAACTGATATTGTAGTCTAAAACCACCATAATATTTTATTCATCTCAATGATTGGATCCTTATTAAATCTCACACTAAAAGCCTCCCATCATTGCTTGAATTATAACATCATTGATTTCTTCAGTTCCAGAACTTGTAGGTTGCAATGGTGATCCAAACGCAGTATCCAGCGACTGTCCAAGTGCCTGTGAACCGACCTGTGACAATCCCGACTCTAGCCAACCATGTATTTTGATGTGCATGCCTAAGGGATGTGTCTGCAAAAAAGGTTTTGTTCGTGAAAGTAACGGAAAATGTGTGAAAGTGGAAGAATGTCCAGGTATTAATTCAGACGAACAATGTATTTTTTTAAACGATGTGGTCTTGTTTGTATATGCCTAAAAAAGAACATCAAAACATTTATAAATTAAAGAGTTTAATGAATCATGAATTGAAATTATTTTAGCAGTTGGATGCGGTGGTGATCGTAACGCGACAGCAAGGGATTGTCCAAGTCCATGCCCCTTAACTTGCGCTGATCAGAACAGAAATAAACCTTGTCCAGCTATCTGTCTACCAAGAGGCTGCGATTGCAATGAAGGTTATGTATTATCCGAAGTTGGTGGGAAATGTATAAAGCCTGAAGATTGTCCAGGTAAACAGTATTCAAAGATTTCTTAGAAAATTGGTCATAAGTATGCCGAATCTGGACAAATCTTTAATGATTGAGAATGACTGAAATTAGAATTAGGACAAGTCGGTAATCGATGACTTTATTATTATTTCATTGCATTATTTAGTGCTGGAGTACAAGGGGGGTGGTCATCGGAGAAAGGAGGTTAACAAACCTCCGTTTCGCCGATGACATAGTACTCTACTCTTCTTCAGCAGCCGAGCTAGGCAATATGATCAACGATCTCAGCAGGGCCAGCCTTGAGGTGGGATTGAAGATGAACATGTCGAATACCAAACGAATGACCAACAGCATAAAATATAGGTTAGAGGTAGATGGCGCAGAAATGGAATACGTCCAAGAATATATCTATCTGGGCCAACTAGTTTCTTTCCAGGCGAGACAAGATAGAGAAGTTGCTAGACGCACCGAAAATGCCTGGAAGAGCTATTGGTCCATGAAAGACCTAATGAAAGGTAATCTTCCATTAGCGCTCAAAAAGAAACTCATGGACGTGTGCATTCTGCCCATTCTCACCTATGGCGCACAAACTTGGTCTTTGACAAAACATCAGAAATCCAAACTCAGGGTTTGTCAGCGGGCCATGGAGCGCAGTATCTTAGGAGTTCGACTATCGGACAGAATTAGGAACACCACGCTGCGCTCCACAACTAAAATCGTTGACGTTGGCCATAAAGCCGCAGGCTTGAAGTGGAACTGGGCTGGCCATGTCTGCCGCATGTCAGACGAGCGGTGGGCAAAACTTACTACTGAGTGGAGCCCACTCAACGTCAGTAGACGTCGCGGCAGGCCCAAAAGGAGATGGCGGGACGAACTAGACATCTATGACAAGGATTGGCCGCAAAAAGCTTTACATAGAGAGGAGTGGAAGGAGGGTAGGGAGGCCTTTGCCCTGCAGTGGGACGATCATGGCTAAAAATAAATAAATTAATTAATTAATGTCATCGCAATTTTCAAATTGGTGGTTAGTTGCTTTTATTACGATAGATTTTCTTTTACTAATAGCTGAGCCTCAATGCAATGGAGATCGGAATGCAACGTTCAAGGAGTGCCCAAGCGCATGTCAGGCTACTTGTGACAATCCTGACTCTGATCAACCATGTATAGACGTGTGTAATCCAGACGGTTGTGTGTGCAAGCAAGGATATCTTCGGATCGACGAAGATGGTGAATGTGTTCAGCCAGGTGACTGTCCAGGTGAGAATCATATTTTTTTATAGGATACTTTACATAAAATTACCATAGATATTGATGATTTCAGTTATTTGGCTTTTATGTAGTTTGGGGAAATTATTTGTGTGTCTGCTTTTCTGGTATCAAGAAATAATCATGTTTGGTATTTGGGCAATCACACAAATCCTCAGAATATGACTGGGTTTAGTAATTTCCAGTAGATGCCTGTTCTGTTATTTGATTTCTGCATATCTTTTTCTACAGGAGGATCACCAACATGTGGTGCTAATGAAACCTATGTGTACTGTAAAGTGGGTTGTCCAACTAACTATTGTCCTACCGATGACAATCGGGATATTGTCGCATGTGACCCTATTTTCCCTTGCCCAGGAGGTTGTTCTTGCAAACAAGGCTATTTATTGCGTAGTAGCGATGATGAGACGTGTATCAAGTCTTCTGAATGTCGTAAGATGCTTTTGATTATTAGAAATAGTATTTAAACGTGCGTGTTGAGTACATACATAAAAAATTATTTTGCTTTTTGAAAATAATTAATTGCAATGATTGAAATCAGGACGAGTTAATTTTTTTTTAGAATTTTTTTGGAAATTGAGATCTTTTAGCTAAAACATTACGGATTTTCAGCTCCAGTTGAATGTACTAGACCTAATGAGATATGGGAACCTAATCCTTTAAGCTGTTCTTCTGAGCGATGTGAAGATAGAGGTATACCTTGCGACTTCCCATACCCTGTTCCACCAAGATGTGTCTGCATGGACGGGTTCTATAGAAACGGAGATGATGTTTGTGTACCTGAATCTGAATGTCGTAAGTATTCTGAAAGAGTTTCAGAACTGACTCTTTTAAAATTAATGTGCTATGTATCTGTAATATGTCCATTTTGGATATGGACCATGGATATATACAAGAAGAATTATAGACTACGTATAAGTTTAAAAAAACCGACTTCAACCTCCTCCTTTTTTAAGTCGTTAAATATCAATACCCTAACCTTCTCCTAAGTGTAACAAACACTGAAAACCACATCAAAATCGGTTCAGCCAATCGCGAGATAATCGCGCACAAACAAATACAGGTCACTGAGAACCTATTTTTTTTTTTGAAGTCGGTAGAAATCTTATGGCTTAAGAATGGTTTTAAAATAGGTTTACTTACATATATTCCGTATTATGGTAATATTTCAGCCAAGACAGCCTGCAAAGGTGATGCGAATGCTACATATTCGGAATGTCCCAGTCCTTGTCAGCCTACGTGTGATGACCCTGACACTGGAGACGTTTGCATAACTGCATGTGATGACCCTGGATGCGTGTGCAACGATGACTTCATTTTGTCTGAACCTGGCGGTGTTTGCATTAGTCCTTACGATTGTCCGGGTTAGAATTACTTTAGTTTTGTTTTAATTATTTAATTGTCATCTGTTTAAACAATTTTTCTTTTATATATTCTAATTGATTCTAAAGTTTTGAAAGATTTTACGCTGAAATAATTTAAACGTACATACCTATACAAGAAATGGTGCGTTTATACACCTAATTTGTCGCGGAGAACCCAACGGGTTCCCGGGGCTCCGGCTCGACGTGTAGAAGAAGGAACGGGGTGGTTTTTAGTCAGTAAGAGTCTGACACTCCCTCCCGCCTCACCCAGGTGGGAGCAGTCATTCGATGATTTTCCCCCCTTCAAAAAAATACACCTAATTTCACATTTCCTATGTTATCAAAATCAGATTGAAAAATTTATGCTAACGTTAATCTTTCTTCTTTAGGTGGATCTCCAAAATGTGGTGTAAATGAAACCTACGCCTCTTGCAAAGTCGGATGTCCCTCTGATTATTGCCCAAAAGATGACAGCCTTGCTACTGTCATATGTGATCCTGCATTCCCATGTCCTGGTGGCTGTGTATGCAAACGAGGTTATATAAGGCTCAGCGAAGAAGACAATAGATGCGTCTTGTCTTCTGAATGTCGTAAGTTCTTTGTTTGTTATAATTTTGATTTGATATTGTGCTAAATGTACCTAGATGTTTCAGCTTGAGTAGTCGTCGGTGCGAATGTCGATTTCGAAGTTGCAAGGCTAAGGCCTCCACATCTGGAGAATGCTCCTCGCCATAGAATTTATAACTGACAAAAAGTCGGTATTATATTTTATCTATATGCAATTTATTGCTTGTTAACTTCTTTAGCACCCGTCGAATGTACTAGAGAAAATGAAGAATGGAATACCAACCCCCCAAGTTGTTCTGCTGATAGATGCGAATATAAGGATGTACCATGTGACTTCCCCATACCTCTTCCACCGAAATGCACTTGCATTGAAGGATATTACAGAAATAACAACGATGTTTGTGTCCCAGAATCAGAATGCCGTAAGTATATTCAATGTCGAAATAATATTACTGCTTATGGTACGGTAGATAAAGTTTATTTCATAACGAAATTCATATCTGGTCTTCTCTAATCAACCTAAAGTAGATTCAACTAAATGTTAGTACCAATTATACGTTACTCTGTCCATTTCCTTTCGTAGAAGTATTTTCATGAAAATCTGTAAATTGAACACAATAATAGTATTCTTCTCACAATATCTTAATTATTCCAGCTACACCAACATGCAATGGCGATCAAAATGCAACATTCTCTGATTGTCCCAGTCCATGTAAACCAACTTGCGATAGCCCGGACTCTGATGTTATATGCATTGACATGTGTGATGATCCTGGTTGTGTGTGCAATGAAGGATTTCTTTTAACTGAACTTGGTGGCAGCTGTATTAATCCCTATGATTGTCCAGGTAAGATTCATATTAATTAATTTGAATAAACTCTCCATAATTAGTCGTCCATGCATGAGGACGCGGGTTCGAAATCTACCAACGGTATGTACCAATATGACTTTTTCCAATTTATATATACTTTTTGAATTATTTAGACACCACTCACAAAAGGTGAAGGAAAATATCATGAGGAAATCTGAGCTTATTTATAATTTCCAATTATAAGTTTGAAATCGCCAACCCGCTTTGAGCAAGCGTGGTGATTAATTCTTAAACCTTCTCCGTGTGAGTGCCTTTGGTCAGCAGTGGGCATTTATAGGCTGTTGATGTATTTATGTATGACGTAATTTGTCCTCCATGCCAAATATATTAACTACCTTTGGCTCCCCGTGATTCTGAACATGTTACTTATGGAAGTGGGAGGTCTGCCCACTATTGTTGGTTTTCTAAACACATTCAACTTCTTTTAAGATTTTTTTGCTTGCATTACCACTCTCCTGTAGTATATGTAGATAGAGGTATAACGTCTAATGTTTCGAATTTTAAATGTCTCAAAATTTAATTTTAGGAGGATCTCCACAATGTCCTACAAACAAAACATATACGAGTTGCAAGATTGATTGTCCAATGAGGTACTGCCCTACAGATGTGAATGAGACTCCAAGGATCTGTGATCCATTATGGCCGTGTCCTTCTGGCTGTGAATGTGCACCTGGATATTTGATGCTGAATTCTATTGATCAAACGTGTGTCTCAGCTTCTGACTGTCGTAAGTATTTACGAATCCTTAGCTCTGTATCATACAAACTACTTGCATACTCATCGTCATTACATCAGCCCCGAGACGTCTACTACTCAACATAGGCGTTCTCCAATGACTTAAAGATCGATCAAAATGTTTATGAAAGCATACTAAAGTTCTGAGAAAAAAATCATTAGAAAACCAACGCTGTGTATTTAGATATTTTTAAAGTAAAATGTATTCGAATATCTAATTTCAAATTCAAAGCAAATTGTTTTAAATAACAGCTCCCTTGGAATGTACCGGTGAAAACGAAGAGTGGAACCGTTGTCCTCCAGATTGTGACTTCGACAGCTGCGACAATGTAAACAGCGCCTGTAATAGTGTTCTCCCTGGCCGACCAAGGTGCGCCTGTAAGGAAGGTTACTGCAAGAATCAGGACGGTGTGTGCGTACCTGTGCCAACCGAAGATTGCCGTAAGTGATTTTTGTATAGCTTATGTTATTTATATTTTGCATTTGAGTCAAAACTCAACTGTTGGTAACAGAAGTTTGAGTCGCATTGGAGTTTGAAAATCTTCGTGTCTTTCTTAATACTTAGTTCTGAATAATCATCATATTTCTTACTTCTACCAAAATATAGTGTCAATCTTTCTTTCAAATTTCTCGCTTGCAATTCACTGATAGAATAATTCTTGGACACATTATTATCATATTTTTCATTTGAATTTTGCTAGAAGTCGGAGAGATTTCATTCATAAATCTGTTCTAACAAAGAGGGAAAGTTTTATCGTATGAAGAATGCATTTGACGCCATTTAAAACTTTTGTCGTCTCTGGTCATAGCTCTCGTAATCCTCTTTTATGCAAAGTGCTGTCACTAGGTCTAGATTATGAGAATATTTTTAAAGAAATTGCATTTTGCGGTAGCTCGTGGAATACCTAAGTTGAATATTCTTTGTTAAAATTATCAATTTTTGACTTGGTAATTACGATAAACCGCTACTTCTTTTCTTTGGTGTGATGTATTAAAAATTCTAATGGACAAATGAACGTCGATCTTGAATTCTGTCGACTAAACAGTTATTTAGTTTTTTGATTTACTATTTGACTTCAACTTTTTGACTACTGAGTAAAGCATATTGAAAATAAGATTTCTGTTCGCATCCTGCAACAAAAACACATCAGTTAAGTTCCTCATAGCCTCAAACGCTTATAAATGCATTGCTACCTTCCATTAGACCAAAACAATTTGATAAACACTCGAAGGCTAAAAACCACAATGCAACTATTGTTTAGAATTTTACGAATATCCCTACAGGTAACATGTAGCTTGAATTGCTTTGTTCGAAAGCCTTCGAGCGAATAACATGGAACTGAAAAGTGGAAATAAATCCCGGCTTTTTGGAAGGAAATTCGATGGCTTAGGTGGAAACCCAAGCGAAACAAGTTCCTGCGACTAAAGTAAATGTAATAGAAAATATTTTCGGAGTTGGATTAGGGTTTGACACTATTTCCTTCAATAGATAATGTTTGTGTGGCTTAATAGGGTTAGACGGGGTGTAACAATAAAATCAGTCGATTTACTTTAAAAGAAAATGGACGTGTATATCATAATCAATAGTTTTAAATTTTTTTCGTGGATTTTGCATTAGCAAGTAGGTTCGTAGTTTCACATACCTACCCCGTATGTCCAAACGTGAAACAATAACAATAAAAAGGCGAATGTGATATTATAATAATGATATTAAAATAAATAAGTAAATTAATTAGATTATATTCTGCTTTCATGTAATAATATTGCCGTGCTCTAACCAGGTTTTATGTTGAAAGTCAAAGCATTTATTTCAATTAAACCATAGTTTTGTACTTTTGAAACGTCAACAAATACAAAATAAATAATAGTCTGTCAGTCAGTCCGTCAGTGAAATTAGGTGAAGCTAGGTGCTCATTCCAAAATGTAGATTCGAATGAAGAAGAACGAGCAAGAAACTCTATTCGTTACTCTTTTTAAAAAAAGTATGTTCTACAATGTCTCTGATACATATTTCAATACTGTACGCATATGTAAGAACAATGCAAAGACACGCTTGACGCATTATACTAATAACTTACTAAAATAAAAATCTTAAGTCTAACATGGTGCTCACATATGCATTCTGACAATCCATAGAAATAGTGCTTCTATACAAGAAAAAGGAAACTCTTTGTTTCAATAAAGAAAGAAATGCTCGATGCCATAAGGAAACTAGATTGTCTACATTAGAATTAAAGTATTAAATTATGTATTATATTACCTACTATTGGAATTTAACTACTAACTACATTTGAGTATTGTCCAGTGGAGCTGAACCAACATGCTGCCAAGCATTCTTATCTTCAAGATAATCTGTCAGTGTGTAGTAAGCTTGATTACATAATTCGCGCTTAATATATGTTTTAAATTTACTTTCATTGAGATCTAGTATGCTATTTGGTATTTTAGCATTTAATAGCATTATAGTATTTAATACCTAACCCCATAAAGGATTTCTGTACTTTGAACAGTCTGAATTGCGGTATAGCTAACTTATTTTTGCCTCTAGTATTAGAATTGTGTCTATCACTTCTTTTTTCAAACAATTGCCTATTTTTCCTTACATACATTATATTTTCATATACAGGGCACCGTTAAAATATTTATCGTTTTAAACAATTCTCTTAGCGATTCGCAACGGCGTAAGTTATATATTGCTCGGATAGCCCGCTTTTGTAGAATAAATATTGATTCTATTCTGCAGCTCGACACCACAACAAAATGCCGTACGACATAATGCTGTGGAAATAACTAAAATAGACAAGCCTAGCTGTATCTACGTCCGTGAGCTGTCTAATCTGTCTAACTGCAAAAGCAGCTGAGCTCAATCTCCCCGAAAGCGCCTTTATATGCGGACCCCATTGTAGCCTATTATCTAACGTAACGCCTAAAAATACTGTCTCGTCGACAAATTGAAACTGTCTTTACCCAATTATGTAACACCTATTGTACACGTGAATGATGCAATAATAAATTGAATTTTAACAATTTTTATATAACTAAAATAGTTGTTCCGTGTGAGTATCGAACCCTTGATTGTGCAATGATCGGTCGCCCCACTGTGCCAAAAGTGTAATAATTTTGCTTGCTTCAAATTATTATTATCCAGTTACACGTGGTCGAAGTAATCGGATAATTAATTAATTGGCAATCGAATCGTGTTTAAATTAATTATTCATTAATTTTTATTTTTGCAGACACGTCTAATTAATTTAATGTGACTTTATAAATATGTGCGTTCTTCATTTGTTTTGCGAATAATATCTGGAACATCAGGTTTTAATCAAAGTGCAGTAATTCGGTTTAATTTAAATTGTAAAATTAATTAATTGTGAAATGGATCAGAATACTGTTCATTTATATTTTGCGTATTGTTGATTAAAATAAATGGCAAGGTATTTTGGATGTATTTTTTTTTATGTAAACGAGCAGACGGATCACCTGATAGTGAGCAATCGACGTCGCCCATGGACACCTGGAACACCTGAGGCGTTACAAGTGCGTTACCGGCCTTTTGGGATTAGGAATTTGAGGATTGTTAGGCATTCAGGGATTGGGAATGGGGGGGAGAGGTAATTGTGCCTCCGATAACCTCACTCACGCGACGAAACACAACGCAAGCGTTGCTTCACGGTCGGTTTTCTGCTCGGCCGCGGTATCACTCCGGTCGAGTCTGCCCATTCGTGCCGAAGCATGGCTCTTGCACACTTAGAGTGTTTGGCGGGGGTAGGTTTAATTAGTTAATTACAAATTATTTTTTGGTGGTTCGGTTCGTTATTTCAGTTTTATTCAATTCCGCTAGAAATATGTAACGAATATCTAATCTTCGACAAATTGATCATGCTGCAACTTCACTGTATGTTTTAAACTTCAACATTCTATATCATATAAATTATACATTTAGAAAAAATAAATGATATTATAAACCGTACAAAACAATACGAGCATCTTTACAGTCGAACCAACTTTATGTCGAACTATGTATGTATACGCGACCACGCGCCAATGCAATTAAGAATAACCAACAAAAAGGATATCAGGTTGTACGTTATCCGGGTAACTCAATATAGACATTAATGCACATCCCTAGCGTCCCTATTCTGACATAATGGAGTGACAGTCCCCGTTACTAAGTTGCATGCCATGGATTATGGAGGTATGGAGTCATGGAGTGCTGTCCTATGAGAAAATTACAGTTAAAAAGTTTTCATTGAACTGCATTGATATGCCGCAACGGTAAGCAAACGTTAAGGTACTTACATATTATGCTTTAAAATAGCACGTGGACAAGCGTTTTATTGAGTATGTTCAAAAATTTAACGCATGTTCATTTGCAAGCATGCCCGAAATGAGCATGGTAATTTTGAGCAACATTCTTGCATACATATTACTAAACGCCTAGTGCTCAATTGAAGCATTCTTTTGTGCTTGAAATTGGTATGTGTGACGTCGTCATTAGTTAGATTGGTTTATTTAAAACTACAAACAATATACCCATTTAAAATATGTGAAGGTGTCCAAGTGCGTCCTAACTGCACGAAGATACTTTTTAATGCATTGCGATTTTGTTCATTAGAACTTTTTTGTGTATTTATTCCCCTGTTCTGGAAAGCATGTTGCGGGCCCCCGTTGTCATAACAATATCTGTGATAGTCAGTGAGATGTCTAAACATTGGACAATGGGTTTAATAAAGGATCTTGTAATAAACTTATGTAGTAAGTTTTCGATCTTAAATTAGCTCTGATGGGCAGCCACTACAGTGAACAATCATCAATCACGCAGAAACTACTGAATGGATTTTGATGAATTGTGATTTTTTTTTTTTTTTTTTAAGGGGGGAAAACATCGAATGACTACTCCCACCTGGGTGAGGCGGGAGGGAGTGTCAGACTCTTACTGACTTAAAACCACCCCGTTCCTTCTCCTGCACGTCGAAACAATCCTAGGCTAAGGTGAAGAAGAAACTGTCATATTAGTATTCTTTGTCTTCATACTCCTTGTCCAACACGATACGTCTGCCTTTTGTTTACTTGTTCATCTTTAGAAGTATTTTGAACTGTAGAGGTATTGTTGTATAGCATTTGTTTTTCTCTATTGTTTCCTTCTATTGGTTTTGTTTGAAGAAACAATTGATACGTGATATTTAGTGTAAGTGAATCGATCTTCCTGTTTTATGGTTCATGTGATTTGTTTTGTACGTTATTTTCGTTGTAGGAATTGGTTGTTTGATACATTAGAAAAATCCTTACTCACTTTGTTTTTCATTTGTATTGGAAAAGTTCTATTTAATGGAAAATTTGTCGCGTAACGTTTGCCTTATAGGAGAAACTGAAGGAAACATCAAGTTTTTTTTGAAAACTGTGAATCTCTTTCGATCGAAAGTTCAAATCTTTGCCCGTTAAATGGTTCTAAAAGTAAAAGAATTAGCCTTTGTGTTAACATCACAAAAAGGGCTACTGTATTTTTCTTCATCAGGAGGCACGAGTATGAACCTCTCACTTTTTGTCCAATAAGGAATTAGCTATTGTCACACCATTAGACGTTCAATATACGATCTCCGGCCACCGTAAGCGCGGGCCTGCGGACGGCGAGCATGGGTGGCTCCCCGTCCGACCAGAAACAGACCCGAGCGTACGGCGCGTCGCGTTCCGCGCGCGCCTCAAAGAGCCATCAGACCACCACAGATGGGGCCCAATACGGCCGATGCCGATTCGGAGTCGCGGAGAACCTAACGGGTAACCGGGGCTCCGGCTCGACGTGCAGGAGAAGGAACGGGGTGGTTTTTAGTCAGTAAGAGTCTGACACTCCCTCCCGCCTCACCCAGGCGGGAGAAGTCATTCGATGATTTTCCCCCCTTAAAAAAAAAAAAAAAGACGTTCAATATGTGTCAGCTGCAGTGATTGGGCAGAAAGCGTCTTGCTACATTTGCATCATCTGGTGGCAAAAAATAGGGTAGTCCCCATTGCAATCGACAGACAGCCACCAAAGACAACCTCGCTTCATAAATCATAATAAACAAACTTACAATGTTATTAAAACCATTGTAAACAACAAATTAAGTATTCACAAGTCTCAATCACACCGATGACGTCATCCTGACGTATGTATGTACCTATTTGAATTAATTTGTCCGCGCTTGGGTAAAAAAAAGTCCCGACACGGGCGATAAACGGTAGGAAGGCACGCATGGCTACAAAAAACTAGTTTATCATGAACTTTTTTGTATCATCTTTCCGTACATTCAACGGTCAGTGTATACTGGTTTTGCATAGTTTGATTTGTACCTGTTTATACCTACGGTGTTGTAGTGATTTCTGAATCATCTTAGTCATATACTCGTAGTCAGTATGAGTTAACCTGCTCATATTGTTTTATCCTAATACGTTTAGTTTTAGTGTATTTTGTTCTGAAACGTACATACATTGTTAAGTTCATACGATGTACAAAGTGCTGTGCCATATTATTTTACTTTGTTTAGTTGCTAATGGATTCGCAAATTATGTGGAGGAAAAAGGTATGAAATAATTTAGGTAATTTTATTTCGTTCACTTTATACTTGTCTGTCTACAATTTGTGATTGGTTTTGATAAAGTCTGGCCATTATTGCAAGGTCTTATAAATCTAGTTTGAAAAGCTGTCCTAGTTTCAAAACATTGCTTAATCTTGAAATCGCTTCTCACACACATCTTGAGATTCAACAGTTTTTATTGGCAGTCAAAGGCCTTTTTTAAGAGGGGAAAATGATGAAATGACTGCTCCCACCTGGGTGAGGCGGGAGGGAGTATCAGATTCTTACTAACTAAAAAACACCCCGTTCCTTCTCCTGCGCTTCGAGCCGGAGCCCCGGTAACCCGTTAAGTTTTCCGCGACTCCGAATCGGCATCAGCCCTATTGGGCCCCATCTGTGGTGGTCTGATGGCTTTTTGAGGCGCGCGCCGAAGGCAACGCGCCATACGCTCGGGTCTGGTTCTGGTCGGGCGGCGAGCCACCCATGCTCGCCGTCCGCAGAACCGGCAGTCAAAGGCTTAACTAGTCAATTTGGAAGTTGTAGTTTAACAATGAATATGTTGTGACAACTTATGTGATGTTAATGAGGATGATGAGGAGAACCAGGCGGTCGGTGTTCTGTAAAGAAACAAGAAGTCATATTCATATTCATTTAACCATTTGCAAATATGGGTACATAATAAATAGGTGTTAACACAGTTTACAGTTTCTCCATATTTTGCCTATACTTCGCATGCAAAGATATGTTAAAAAATATTGTAAATATGTTATATTTTTTTTTGATGAACCTTCATTGAATTGAATTATTACAAATAATTGTGTAAATAATAATGTTGTTAGAATACAATAATATCAAAGAAATTAGAATTATTCATACCACTGAAGTCAATATAAGTCCTACATTATTAAATCCATTGGACATTCAAGTAACAGAATACATTTTTCGTTTACAAGAAGTGTGAAGTGTGGGAGAGCCATGCTTCGGCACGAATGGGCTGGCTCGACCGGAGTGATACCACGGTCTCACAGAAAACCGAGGTGAAGCAACGCTTGCGTTGTGTTTCGTCGTGTGAGTGAGGTTACCGGAGGCCCAATTACCTTCCCCTTCCCCAATCTCCCCAATCCCTGAATCCCCAACGATCCTCAAACTCCTAATCCCCAAAAGGCCGGTAACGCACTTGTAACGCCTCTGGTGTTCCAGGTGTCCATGGGCGACGCCGATTGTTTACCATCAGGTGATCCGTTCGCTCGGTTATCGGCTTATGAAATAAAAAAACCATCAGCATAATTTGTCTATATAAGTTGTGACTATTTTCCTGCAATGACACAGTAATAGGACAATTAATGATAGCTTGCATTTAGAAACATGCCAGATGTATGAGGAACATTGCCACATATCTTGTGTTTTACCATCATTGAACTGGAAGCGTTTGATAGTGGTTGCATTCGATGCTTGTGAACTAATCGTTGTATGCATTAATATTGATTTTTGCTAAAGAGCAACTGTGTTTGTTATGCATAGAAGCATTCTTTATGTTGCGGAGAAATGGCTTATTTCCGTTTTTAAAATTAATTGTTGTCTTAGGTGCGAATTAAGTTATGCAATAATTAATCAGCCACGATCACATAAATGTTACTATTTAGATAATCAATATCTTAAGTATTTCGTAAGGAAAGTACTATACAAGAAATTTATTTCTATTAATTACATTTCGAGTTAAAGAACATCGTGTATTATTAGATAATTTCACTTATAGAAGACAAATTAATGAAGAAGGTTGATTCATTCTTTTTACTTTTTGTGTATCTAATAAGATAACATAACATCACGCCTTTTATTCCCCGAAGGGGTAGGCAGAGCTGCAAATTACGGCACTAATGCCCCTACAATGTAACATCCACTTGTCACTATTTATGTTATGAGTCCCATGTAATAGGGAGAGAGCCTATTGCCATATACCGCGCAGTTCCAGACTCCGTGCTACCACTGAGAATTAAAAAAAACCCAGTCGTACTTTGCCCGATCCGAGAAATCGAACAGATCGCCCGGCAGTCGCACTTGCGACCACTCGGCCAACAATGCAGTGTACCTAAAAATTACATGAATGTACTCATATTATGCATGTGTGTGTTTATATCGTCATTACAACCACACGTACTTAACAATACTTAATGACAACATTCAAACACAAAGCTACAAGTCCCTTCTAAGTCAAAATCGCATCAATTCCAACTGAAATCTGTGATTCTATTATTTTGGTCGTTATCAGGCCCTTTATAGACCTTCCAAATGCCTTAATGATGGCCTCTGTAGATGATAGTCGAGATCAGAGGGTTTTACGACCTTTCAGGGTATGAACTTGGTATATTATCAGCTTTGGAATCGATCTTAAGATAAATTATATCAATGTATAGCTGTATAGTTTAGAAATGTAACATAAAGTATGGAAGTAGGTAAATATTCTAAATTGCGATGTTGCTCAGCCTACTGGTGTTGTTACTCTTCTCACACGAAGAAGGAATGAGCATTAATCACCACAGTTGCTCAATGCCGGTTGGCGATTTCAAACTTATAATTAGAAATTATAAGTCACATTTTCCTTCACCGTTTGTCAATGATTTGACTGCAAGGTTGGTGCGGTGGCTGGGCAACCGGCTGCCGTGCAACGTGTCGCGGGTTCGATTCCCGCACGGAACAACACTTTGTGTAATCCACAAATTGTTGTTTCGGGTCTGAGTGTCATGTGTATGTGAACTTGTATGTTTGTAAACGCTCCCACGACACAGGAGATAATCCTAGTGTGGGGCAACGTTTCAAAAAAAAGTGATGTCTAAATAATCTAAGAAAATAATTATAACTCGGAAAATATCACATTGGTTCTTGCTATTGGTGAGCTTTGAACCCACACCGTCATGTATGAGAAGCGAGCGTCTTAGACCTTCGGGCCACCAACTAACTCTTTGTTGGATTAACATTTATCACACTGGCAGTTTCGCTTATTCCTGTATCTAGATTTGTATCTGAAAAACTACAATTTTTAATGTGTAATCTTTTTTTTAATACCGATGGGACTTTTAAATATTTATTTAAAATGTTTTCTTCTTTCTACGTCTGGGTGTTTTCTTAAAATTCTATAATATTGAATGCTAATATTGTTTTAAATATAAAGGTACCGTTAACTTTATAATTTCTTTTAGTCAAGTTAAAAGAGTTTTTAATATTAAGTGCTTATGTATTAATAAAAAACGTAGTCTAAAATTCCCTAAGGGCAATAGTCGCAAAGTTTAGTTTTAAAACGTTGTAACAAAATTCAGTACCTAACTTTGTGGTAGTGGTTACCCAATAACATATTTCTTTTATAAGTCTATTAAGAAATTTTGAGTTAATTTTTTTATCATGTATGTAGGCAATTTTTATGTTAAAACCTCCTGTGTAGCGCGATAAAAAAAGTTATGGTAACGTAATGAATTTGCGTTCGCGCTAAAATTCAAAATTCGAAGCCCACCCCTAGCTCGAGCGGGTCCCGCGCGCGCTCGCGCCAAACAGTCGCCGCCGAAATGTTGAGTGGGGGAGCGAGTGCGAAGATGCTCCGCGTTCCCGCCAATTTTCTCTGTTTTTGAATTCGTTATGGAAACATCCAGCCCTAATCTGTTACACTATAGTATGGAACACAAGGATGACCAAGAAGTTATGATTTCGACTTACAAATAAATCAAACTAGTATTTATAAATGTAAAAGTTTCTTTGTTTGGATGTTTGTCCGTCAATCACGCTGAAACAACTGAACGGATTTTGATGAACTTCGGTATGCACTTTTTATCTCGATTAAATACTCCCCCGGGATAAAACAGGAAAACGCGTAAAAAATAGTAAAGAATAATTAAAAAATAAGTAGCTAATAGATTCAAAGGGTGACTGAATTAATCAATTCCTCTCTATTTAGATTCTTCTGCTTCTGAGTGTAAAAAGATATCATAATAATATAAGATGTGTTATTTGTGGACTTTATAGCTAAGCTGAACTGCGGTTACAATGAAGTAGAAGTTCCCTGCAGACAGATATGTCCGCCACAAAATTGTGAGATTGCCTACACCGATTATGCTTGTACCAATGAAACTGAGATCTGTGAAAGAGGTTGCGACTGTCTTCCCGATCACCTTAGGAATGGCAGCGGAATTTGCATCCCGAATGACAAATGTCCTTGTAAGATATTTTTTGTTAAAGCACTTTTTCTGGTATACACTCATTTTTCATAAATTTTCAATTAAATGACAGAAAATAAGGAACATATAGAAAAGCACATTGTAATAGCACGCGGAGACAATGTGATAGTGTCTATTGTAACAACAAAATATTGAATTAACTAAAAATCGCGGGTTACTCACGTGAATATACTGAGAAAAGCTTACTAGTTTCGAACCACAGAAGGGTCTTCCTCATGAGCAGCGTGCGCGGTCGCGGCGATGTCACGCAGCCTACTCAAAATATTGTAACTTAGGTATATTTAAAACCAATTTTGATCACTAATAGAATTTTAAAACTGTAGGTATATAATACTGGTATTAACTACGCACTGCTGCACCGCATTAAACATCTTAGAAAACACCTTAAACATTTGCCACACAATGCACTAAACTTAAATTTTCATATAAAGAAAAACATGAGTGCCTTCAAACCAATTTGTATTTTTAGATCCATCAACCCCCGTCTGTGGGATTAATGAAATTGCCAGAGACTGCAGGCGTATTTGCCCTCCACAGTCTTGTTTGAGCAAGTATGCTTTATTCCGTTGTGCAGAAAACATAACTTGTGAACCTGGATGTGATTGTGTCGCTAATTATCTGAGGGATGATAGTGGAAAATGTATACCGAGCGAAAAGTGTCCAGCCCGTAAGATCTTTGTGTCATTTTTTTTCTATCTTCTGTTTCGTTTTTTCTTCTATTCTCTTGTTTTTTCTTTCTTTTTCTTCTTATTCTTCATTTTCTTCTCACTTGCTGTAATGTTAGGATTGTTCTACTACACAGTGTTCTTGTCGACTTGTGACATAACCTTATTACTATTAGAATTGTATTGTTTGATTTCATTCAGTAGAATCTACCAAACGGAACAATACTATTTGACTCACGACAAGGAATCTTACTTTCGGATTTTCTTGAAATGATTTAGGAACCTAAATATTTAACTTCGTGAATCGATAAGATTATATAAATCCCACACCTAGAGATTTAAAGACCAGTATTTTTTCCCAGCATGTAGTGTTCCTGATCAGTGTAAGCGAACGTGTGCCGTGCCAAACCCAGAAAATTGTGACAATACTCGTCCAGAAGAAAATGTAGACGGCTGCAGTTGTAAAAGTGGTTATGTTCTCTCAGAAATAGGAGGCGAATGTATACCAATTGAGGATTGTCCAAGTAAGTTATTATAATGAAACTATTTTTTTCAAACGTTGCCTCACTCTAGGACTTCTCCTGTATCGTGGTTGCGTTTACAAACATCTACAAGTTCACATACCTACATACACATGACACCCAGACCCGAAACAACAACTTGTAGATCACACAATATAGAGTTGCTCCGTGCCGGGAATCGAATCCGCTAGACGGTGCGCAGCATTCAGTTGCCCAGCCACCGCACTAACAGAGCAGTCAAATTTTATTATACAATAGGAAAAAATAATCATTACCTATACATGAAGACCAGTAGACCATTTGGTCTACTAAATAGGAAAAATTATGACCTATAGCAGTTCTAAGTTTAGAAGATGTTTAATAATGTTCAGCGTTTACTAGTAGACGGAACAAAATGGTATTAAATTGAATCTTTGCTTTCCAGCTAACCAAAGCTGCAATGGTGATCCAAACGCAGTAATAAAACAATGTCCACGGCCTTGTCCGGCTACCTGCAGTTCACCAAATGCCTTCCCCTGCAAGAAAATGTGTCTAGAGGTTGGCTGTGAATGCAAACCTGGATACCTCAAGCTAAATGGAACAGGTCCATGCGTCCTACCGAACAAATGTCCTGGTAAGTACATGGGTGATTGTTGTTGCTTTTTAAAGCGTTTCAGTTTAATTAAAGTACCTACATTAAGCGACATCTGATAGTTTTGAACTACTAGTGACTACCTGACATTATGGGTCATGTCCTGTTCAGACAGAAAGTAGGGATTTATGCTCTGGGACTCTGCTCGGCCCTTATTAATCGTAACGTGATGTTTTTCAGCCCATCGCATTCCTCGATAAATGTTCTAACCATTACAAAATTGGAACAGTACTTCTTGAGGTTAGCGCGTTCAAACAAACAATATAATATTCAGCTTTATTTATCATCAGATTTTAAAAATTCTCTTCTTTTAATAATGAGTTAGAATTATAGATAACTAATTATTCTAATTTTGTCTTCAGGTGGAAACCCATGCGGTAAAAGTGGTCGTTTCGTTGACTGTAAAGTGGACTGTCCAAATAGCTACTGTCCAAAAGATGACAACAGGGATATCACCTTCTGTGACCCTCCAGCAGGCTCCTGCTTGCCTGGTTGCATTTGCAATTTGAACCATAAAAAGAGAAGCTATGAAGATCCAACGTGCATCGTATCGTCTGATTGCCGTAAGTGTTTTTTAATGTTAATTTCCTTTTTCCATTTGCGTTTGTTAAAAATGAAAGTTTGAATGCTAATTGATCGATTGTATTATTTGTATTCTGTCTACGTAGAAGCAATTTCTGACGTTCGTTCTTTCTTTTCTTTTACGAGTAAAACTGTTGCTACCTATTGTCTGTTAGTGTGCATGATTAATGTATCACACTTGTAATTGAACTTAATTATATTCAGAATCGCACTTGTATTCAGTGAATTTAGTTATTAATATTATGTGAAATGAGACATTGTTACTCCCATGTTTCTCCTGAGTATTTTCCAATCGACTACTTGGTGCTATTGAAATGCTGACAGTTATAATTATACTACGATAGATTTACATCTAGTAAGAATGTAACGAAGCATTTGATTGGGATCCCTAGAGTGCTGCATAGGATAAAATTGTTGCTGAGTTTGTCGGTGAGCTGTGGGCTCAATATTTTGCCCTAGATTCTACCTCTAGAACTTTGCTTTTTATCTTTTATCTCTTTCGAAACATGATGAGTAGGCTAAAAACAATTATTCAATAACGTGCCATGTGGAGTAAAAAAATGTTTTCTAGTATGAGATATTTTGTATTGATTTGGTAAAAACTACGTAAAACGTCTATATTTTAGAAACTCATTGGATTTCCGTATATCGATGATTTTGGTAGTACTAATACTATTATGCCTAGTAAAATTTGCAAGACAAAATAGTATTAATTAAAAATGATAAGTATCTCCTAAAGAATATTTTACTTAATTCCTCTTTACAAAAGTACTCAATATTCCAATTTAACCTTACAGCTCCAGTAAACTGCACAAGGCCTTACGAAGTCTGGGACTCCTGCCCTTCGGCGTGTCTCGCAGAAAGTTGCGAGGATGCTGATAGGCAACGGACTGTGTGTAATACTTTGGTATTGAACTGTGAACCACGTTGTGTGTGTAAGAAGAAGCACTTTAGAAACTCCTCAGGAATATGTGTTCCTGTTAACAAATGTTGATGAACGTAAGTGGAATTTTCGTGTCGATTAATGAAGAATTTTAATAGATAGGCTGCCTCGTTGCTCTTCTGGTTGCAAGAGCGACTGCCGGACAAGGGGTCTTGTGTTCGATTTTTGGGTCGGGCAGAATATTACTAGGTTAAAAAAATCTCAGTAGTAGAAGTAGTAGTGGAAATGTGCCCGGTATACGGCAATAGGCTTACATCCTATTACATGGGGCTTATAACATAAATAGTGGAAAAGTAAAAATAAGTGTTACATCGTACAGTGGCATTAAGTGCCGTAATGTGAACCTCTGCTTTTTCCTTCGGGTGTAAAAGGCCTGAGGGCATGTTATGTTTTAATAGATTTTTTAAATATCTGGTTGAGTAATGTAATGTGCTGGATTTCACCTATATGGTAGGTATAATAAGTACTATGATTTTTTTTGATACCCATTTATTTACTATACTGTTCGTCCATTTATTAGTTTCTTCAACTAGTACTACTATTATGTTATTGTCTTCTAATTATATACTTTTTAAAGTGAACCGAAAGGTATTTTTGCTTTAAACTTTTATTATCCCAAGTGCAACTTTATTTATTAAGGATTCTAATCACTTTATTCGTTTTGTTTTTCCAGCCTGCCGAGGACATCACAACTTAACCAAGACTTTGGGTTTTCTGTAAATAAACGATAAGACATTCAACCTCCTATTGTTTCATTTTTCTATCAAGGTTTCCTGTGATAGACATGGTTGATCTTTCTGAAGACAATTAAGAGAGAGATTAAGATAAACTTACAATATTATCAATACTTATAAATTATAGGTGACGGCGCTGTTGGCGCGGTGGTTGGGTAACTGGCTGCCGCGAAACGTGTCGTGGGTTTGATTCCCGCACGGAACAACGTTATGTGTGATCCACAGATTATTGTTCAGGGTCTGGGTGTCATGTGTATGTCAACTTGTATGTTTGTAAACGCACCCACGACATAGGAGAAAATCTTAGTGCGGGGCAACGTTTTCCAAAAAAAAGTAGGTTGACTTTATTACGTCAAGATAACCTCTTTGGTCAATCAATTGTGAATGGGGGACAGATTTCACGCGTAAAGGTGCTCCCACACAGCAGTTATATATCGTTAGAGACTGACTTCACATTTGTTTTTAAGCAAATTATAACAAAAGTTGTAGTAGTAACTCGACATGTTGTAGGGAATGTTAAATGATGTTATCATGTAACATAACGTTACTAAACTGTTGTGTGGGAGTTCCATAATTTGGTAATTTCAGTAATAGCATTCTGGATTGTGCCCGGTGAACCACAACAGGGTTATCCACTACTATTTGAGCCAACTGTAACCTTGGTCATCAACCAAGTTACCTGGTTGGATTGACTTAACTACACTAAAGAAAAGAAAAACTTTATTTCACACGCTAAAACAGAGGCCTTAGCACGAGTTCCTTTTACGTTTAAAGTAGGTGATCGAAACGAAATCTCGTCCGGCGCTCTGGTTGGTTGGTTCATTGGAGCCGGCCAATCGGAGCGCCAAACGCGTACTCATTACGATTACTTTAAACGTAAAAGAAACTCATACTAAGGCCTCTGGTACATAGATACAGGTTTCACACATAAGTTTATAAATATCTACTAATGTCCCAAGTCTACGGTGAAATGGGAATGGTGATGTGCAAAACAGGGCCTCGCGCTTGTATTCTACTGGCCGCTTAAGTGACTCGTGGACGAACAAGCCACCAATCGGATAACAATAAGCATTTAGCAAAAGATATTAATTTGAATTTGTATTTGAAATTAATTACTAAACACACACTATAAAATACACATAACAAAATAAATAAACATAAAAAAGCAAATAAATACTCGCATCAGTGTATTTTGGTCACACATCAACAGCCCACAATGCCCATTGCTGAGCAAAGGCCTCTTCTCATACGGAGAAGGAGAAGGTTTGAGCATTATTCACCACGCTTGCTCAATGCGAGTTGGCGATTTCAAACTTATAATTAGAGATTATAATCCCATATTATAAACCTTCCGAGAATCACTCTATCTATTAAAGAAAACCGCATCAAAATCCGTTGCGTAGTTTCAAAGATCTAAGCATACATAGGGACAGACAGACAGCGGATAGCGACTTTGTTCTAAAATATGTAGTGATTTATATTTTGGTCAAATATAATTTATCGATTGCTTTTATTTTTATTTTTTTTTATTTTATTTATTTTAAGAAGGCTTACAGACTAATACATAGAAAATGATTTTATAAGAGTATAATATTGACAAATTGCCAATTACAAGCCTCCACATATAGATAAAAAGAAAAAAAAAAAATGTACAAAAAAAAGAATACAGAAGACAATTAATTACGAACAAATATTAATTGTTAGAAGAATAATTAGAAAAAGAAGTTAACCATCGAAGAAGTTTTGTGCGATTTGATGTCGCAAGGATACTACACTGGTGCAGAATAAGTCGATGTCAAATTCCTTAGACAGTCTATTAAAATCAAGTGCACTTCTTATTGAAAAAACGTTTTTCGTGTAGTTAGTCGGTGTGAAGGGTACACTTAATATAGGTCGCTGACGTAATCCCATTAGGTTCGTGCGCAATGCTAATTTTGCAACAAGTTCAGGACAGTCAATATGGCCATTTGCGATATGCATAAGCATAGTTATGTCTCCAATACGACGCCTCATGTCCAGAGGAAGGAAGTGGTTTCGTTTACAGCGGTGGTTATAGTCAACTGAGTATTGCCGCGCTCTATAGTCTAGGTAATGAAGAAATTTTCTTTGGACGCCCTCAATACGGGACTTATAAACCTCATACTCCGGGTTCCAAACCTGTGATGCGTATTCTAAGTGACTACGTACGAAAGAGCAATACAAAATTTTTACCGGTTTAAGAGATCGGAAACAGGCCGTAGTGCGGAGTATAAATCCCAGAGCCTTGGATGCCTTTGTTACCATACCATTCACATGTTGATCAAACAATAGCTTGTTGTCTACGATCACTCCTAAATCTCTTATGCTTTTCACCCTGCTAATCAATTCCGAGTTGATGACATAATTAAAATTGATCAAAGACGTGCGTCGTGAGAATGTTAGGACGAAACACTTAGAGACATTTAATTGGAGTTTGTTACGTTTGCAATACATCTCAAATCTGTGCAGGTCCTCTTGCAATTGATATGCATCAGACATGTCTCTTACAACTTTGTGAATTTTCATGTCATCAGCATAGAAAAGAATATATGAATGATGAAAGCATTGCTTGATATCTGTAATGAACAATATGAATAACAAAGGACTGGGTCCTTTGTTATTCAATGGAACTTTGGGGCACTCCTGACGGGACAGAATTCCAACCCGAGGTGTAGCCATGAAGCACGACGGCCTGCGTTCTGTTCTCTATATAGGATGAGAACCATCGGTACAAGTCTCCATGGATTCCGGCGAGAAACAGCTTTTCTAGTTGCATGCGGTGATCAATACGGTCGAAGCATTTGCTGTAGTCCGTATAAATTATGTCAACTTGACGCTGCGCCATGTCATTCGTAATAAATTCCTGTGATAGAAGTAAGTTAGACGTAGTCGAGCGGTTCCTAATAAAACCGTGCTGTTCATCAACAAGAATAGTCTTAAAAGCCGCGTAGACATCTGTATAAACTATACGTTCTAGAACTTTAGAAAAGAGGCAGATTTTAGAAATGGGACGGTAGTTTTCAACATTTGATTTATCCCCTTTTTTGAAAATGGGGGTGACGAAGGCAGACTTCCAGATCTTTGGAACTCTACCTTCAGAAAGAGACCGCTTGAATAGGATGGTTATGGGTTCAGCAAGACTTTCAGCACAATTAACAATGAACAACGGAGGTATTAGATCTGGTCCACCTGATTTGGTAAGGTCCAAGGACTTCAGCAGCTTCAAGACACGTGCGTGGTTTAAGTCGACTGTGCTGACAGACATAGCAGTATTACTACATCGCTCACCAGAAGTACTCTCACCAACAGCCGTTGTTGTTTCGGGTTCTAAAAATATGGACTGGAAATAGCTAGCGAAAAGGTCGCTAATATCTTGTCCTGTGTTTACAGAGGCCTCGTGGTAGTACATCTCACAAGGGAATGACCCAGCCCTCCGCTTGCTTTTGACAAACGTCCAGAAAGCTTTTGGATTTTTTATAATTGAAGCCTCAATGTTAGTCATATATTTTTCATAACATGTGTTTTCCATCTCAATAATTCTACTACGCAATAATGAAAAAGAATGATAATATTACGACCATAGTATGGTCGATCACGAGAGCTAAACATCGCTAATTTGTTCTTCGCAAAAGTTTGTGCGTGGGAAGTAATGGGAAGACGAATCGTCTCATCAATCTTATGGTTTTGTTTCGGTTTTTTTTTTATTATGAAGAATGTGTATGGTTCACTGGACGAATGGCTGTTGATAGTGCGTCCAAGTTTGTTTCGAGTTTGGTGAAATAAAAATTTTGTAATAAATACATCAGTTCGTAACTTATTGCTAATTATTATTTAAATGTCACATTCAGTCATTACAGACCTCATCACATAATATTATTTTTACATCCTTACTATTATAAATGGGAAAGTGAGTTTGTTTGTTTGTTCCGACTTCACGCCGTAACTACTAAACCGATTGCATTGAATTTTTGCAGACGTAAAGTTAGTAGTCTGGATTAAATAATAGGGTACTTTTTATCCCGAAAATATTTGATATTCCCGAGGGAAAACAAAAGTATTGGTATAGATGGCGCTGTATGTATTGGTATATCCTTACTTCCTTTCCTTACTATTATAAATGGGAAAGTGAGTTTGTTTGTTTGTTTGTTTGTTCCGACTTCAAGTTGTAACTACTAAACCGATTGCATTGAATTTTTGCAGACGTAAAGTTAGTAGTCTGGATTAAATAATAGAGTACTTTTTATTCCCGAGGGAAAACAAAAGTATTGGTATAGATGGCGCTGTATGTATTGGTATATGTCACATAGACTACTTTTTATCCTTTTGTGACGCGAAAAATTCTCAGTAGTAGCACGGAGTCTGGAACTTTGCCCGGTATATGGCAATAGATTCACCCCCTAATACCTGAGACTCATAACATAAATAATGAAAAGTAGGTGTAATATTGTACAGTGGCATAATGTGTTCCTCTGCTAACTGCTTTGAAGATAAAAGGCGTGATGTTATGTTATGTTATTGTGGCGACACATGTCACAAGTCAACGGATGACGTCATAAAATCCTACATCGCACATGCGAAGTTTACATTCGATTTAACACGGATAGAAAATCCCAACGAGCAACTGTTGGGCAGAAAGCCCGCCAGGCACGATCACCTCGCCTGGTCGGAGGATCCTCCTTTTCCGATCTTAGGGAACTATACTCTCTGTTCCCTAAATTATAATTACAAACCGACATCATCAGCCTATAAGTAGCTACTGCTAACCAATGGCCCCTCTCTTCTCGCACGGAGAAGGTTTGAGAATTAAACACCATGCTTGCTCAAATATTATGTTCAAACGTCATCTATCATACTAATTTCTTATCGCACTGAATTCAAGCAATGTAATGTTACCCCTAAACCATCTTCATTAAAGTTGACATTACTTTATTAAATAATTTCCATTTGAAGTCCAATGACAACAGAAACAATGGAGATTTACAATAACAAAGGCTAAAGCAAACTGAGAATTTAATATCGCGATTGTTTAAAAAATGTAACGGAAACTGCACTTATTCATTGCAGAAAGAATCTTCTCAGTGAGACTATAAAGTGCAAAGTTTGCTGCCTTAGTTGACTGATTCTTTAAAAAGTTGAAGCACTGTGTTCTTTGTAGTAGGTATGTACCTACTTGTAATTTGTATCGATGGATATTTATCATTGCTTGTCTGATGTGGTTTAGAAGATTCTGTCATTATTACAACATTTTGAACAATTTATAGTATGCCATTTTATTGTAAAGAGTACCTCCAGTTCCGAAGATCTTATTTATAATCTTGGAGAAACCATAAAGTTAGCGTTTGTTCATTTTGTAACACAAAAACTTTAAATTAAATTTAGATGTCTGCTTACTAACTTTTACTTACATACAATAATTCTATATAAACTACGTTTAAAAAAACTGTCTTCGACCGCCATTTTTTAAGTCTGTTAATTGATATATTAAAAGCTTCTCCTATCAAACACTTTTCTGAAAATCGCATCATATTCGTTTCAGCTAATCGCGAGGTAATCTAGCACAAACATACATACATATATACAGGTATATCTGTTTTAAGTCGATTAAAAACGTCGTAGTTTGGCTTTTAATAATTGTCATAAAGCGAACAGGCTGCCTCGTTGGCCGAGTGGTCGAAAGTGCGACTGCCGGGCAAGGGGTCTCGGGTTCGATTCCCGGGTCAGGCAAAGTATTAGTGGGTTTTTAAAAAAAATCTCAGTAGTAGCACGGAGTCTGGAAATGTGCCCGGTATATGGCAATAGGCTCACCCTCTATTACATGGGACTCATAACATAAATAGTGAAAAGTGGGTGTTACCTCTGTGTACACCTCTGCCTACCCCTTCGGCGATAAAAGGCGTGATGTTATGTTATGTTAAAGCTAACAGAGCCTGACCCAAGTTTTAGTAGAGTACAAATTAAACGAATACCAATCTTAAACACAAATATTTTACGTCTATTTGAAAATAATCTCGACCCAATCTTGCACAATGAACCCAAAAAAATCCCTAAAACCTTATGCCTCTTTTATCTAATGTAGTTTACTTCTAAATTGAAACCCAAGCAGCTTGACGTTAAGTTTGGGAATTCTTCAATGTCACCTCTATTTTTGAAGAAAATACTTCTCAAACTTCAAGTTATAAAAGTCTGTCGTTGGGGACGTTAGGGTGTCAAATTGATATTTTAATATTCCCTTATTGTCTTTTTCAATCAAATTTTAAAGTAATCTTCGGATTATTTAAGTTTTACTTGAATGTCTAGTAATAAAAGTGTGCCTTCTTTTGTTTATAAATTGAGATGGAACAAATATTGAGCGAATAAGTTTCAGAATTTGGCGTTTCTTCGAGAATATTCCCTTTTATAATATGTTTATATGGTCTGCTGCTTGCAATGTCAATATCCTAAACGAGCCTGGATAACAAACAATATTTTAGACAAATGAAATCATTACAATAAGAGAAATAGGCTGTTGTAACTGTTATCAAATTAAAATAAAAATCTAAATATTCCCTGTCTTATTTTGACGAAAAGATGAGCCTATCAGCAATATCGATAGCTTGCTCTTCAAAGAACAAAGAAGCAGGTAAAGGTGATTTCTGATCCTGTTGCAATCAACCTTTTTCCTATTATTATTGGATTCCCAATCCACAATATTATACGTAACTTTATGGAATCCAAAAATGCTTATATCTTATTTTACGCTCAATAAACCTCTCCATCCATCAATAATTTTATCTTTCTCGAGTATCTAATATAATTATGGATTTGTCGTGAGCTTTTATGGGTGATTTTTTTTAAGGGGGGAAAACATCGAATGACTGCTCCTGCCTGGGTGAGGCGGGAGGGAGTGTCAGACTCTTACTGACTAAAAACAACCCCGTTCCTTTTCCTGCACCTCGAGTCGGAGCCCCGGCTACCCGTTAGGTTCTCCGCGACTCCGAATCGGCATCGGCCCTATTGGGCCCCATCTGTGGTGGTCTGATGGCTCTTTGAGGCGCGCGCGGAACGCGACGCGCCGTACGCTCGGGTCTGTTTCTGGTCGGACGGGGAGCCACCCATACTCGCCGTCCGCAGGCCCGCGCTTACGGTGGCCGGAGATCGTCTCGCGATCCCCGACGCCCGGTGTGTCCTTCGCGATGGCTGGGTTGCGAGGAGGCAGCGCTTCGCTGCCTCACGCGTCCCGCCTCCTCCTTAGCTAGCATGACTGCTTCGCAAAAGGAGGAGATGGCATCCCAATCCCTCTCGCTCCGCATCATAGCCTGCACTAGGCCCGGACGCGAGAGGTCGCCATCGCCGATCACTTCCCTGAGGGCACGGCGGTGCTCAGCCCACGCAGGGCATTCTCCCACTGTGTGTTCCACCGTGTCCTCAGGGCGGTCCTCGAAGAGATAACAAAGGTAACAATAGGTATTGGGATTATACAATTGCCAATTATAGGTTAAACAACTTTACAATTAAGTGATAAATAAAAACTTAGTATACAAACGATCAAGAAAATATTTTTTAATTACTGAAAAGAAAGAAACATTATTAAGTTCAAGAAACATAAAATTAAAGACTTTATAGAGGTACAACGTTAAAAACGTTACATGATTTTTGAAAATGTTGCCTGCGATTATGACTATGATTCAATTTTATTAGTTCTATCTAATTCTAAGGAACGACCTTGAACCCAAGGGTCGCGATAATGACCCCTAGTCCAGACATAAATCCATGTAAGTATTATCAGAAAATAGTGCTCTGAGTTCGAATATTCTAACATATTACAGAAAAGTGTTACTCGACGTGCCGGCAGCCATTAAATATTTTATAGCCGTTAATGGATTTTCGTCGATTTATAGATACGCAATGCACCATTAATAAAACCTGACAAATATCGTTATATGAAGTTGCGATGATATATTCTCTTTTGATGGAATTCATATTTTAAAAACATATTTTTAGTGAATTTAAAAACTTTTCGTGTATAAATTATAATAGTAAAGTTGGTATCTTTGAGGGCTTAGGACCTATAGAGATTGGAAAAGAATAATTGTATGTCAAATAAATTTCGTTTATACCACTCAGAGATGACGGTTAATATGCACGGCTCGCCAAGTGTAGTATAGATGGCGCTGCATTCAAATAAGAATGTTTATCAGTTTAGTACCAAATCTTCTAGCAAAATATACTTTTAATAATCTTAATTCTAATTTCCGCGGTGTCTTTTAAAAATTAAACCGCCGCGAGGAGCATATTTACTTACTTAAACTAAATAATGTTTACCCTTGACATTATTCCCTAAGCCCCGACCATAGTCTTGTCTTCTTGTGCCGATAGAAGCAGTTTTAAACCTAACCAGTTGTGGCTGAATATTTTAGGAGTAACGACTGCCAAGTGACCTCGGTATCGCAATAAAAACAAAAATGGAGGTCTTGAAGATTTGTTTTGCTTGTTTTTGTCAAGATTTTAGTATTGTTTTATGTAGTACTGCTTGGTGTTTGATTTTGTTAAGTTTTTTTATCATTGAGACACGTGTTTGATATTTATAGTAATAATATTTTTACTTTGTATCATCATCATCGTCACTAGTATGTTCACTGCTGCACATGAACGTGAACTTCAGCTACTTCTTGGTTTATTTATTTGTTTTACGTGCTAGCTATTAGGTATAATCAATTATAATGTTTTTAAGGACATTGTAATGTACTACATTCTCATGTCTTGTGACACGTGTCGCCAATGAACTTGGGTGAAGTAGCACAACATTGCCGGACTTCGCCCGATATATCTGGCAATATAGAGCGACACAGGTCTTCGCGCGCGTTGTCACCATATAGATAAGTAAGGCGAAGTCGGCCGGCTTCGCTAGGCATGTTGCCGATACATGTCGTGAGCCATTTGTGCCATAGTATATACTTGGATTTTTTATTATTATACATTTCTTTTTCTCCACGGGCTCTTGTCCGTGCCCTTGTCAGCCAATTACATTTTCTTTTATTTTACTGTCAAAAGTAATTGTTACAAAAATGTTACTGCTACATTAACCACTTTTTTCCACAAAGAAGGTTGTGTCTGTATATACATAGATATACACAATAAATGTTTTATTACATTTATATTAACCCTACTGGGTCGGCCCACCCGTGCGATGAGCGAGCCGACCTGCTCCAGCAGAAGGCCGTTCACGAGCATGACGTGAGGGCCAGCAATCGGTCCGATCAACAATTTCGTAGGGAACGGAGCGATCCAGCCCACAGCGCCACCGACTGTAGAACATTTAAGAATGCAAGAATTCATGACGTCTCTGCTCACGCGGCAGTAAGCCGATTCCAGTAGTGCCAATGGATTTTGTCAGTCTTATTGATTAAACATTACGTTACATTATATTATATCCTTGGCTTAAACTGTCAAACACCAAGCGGTCACCGGTGACCGCAAACTATTGTTCTTTAATTGTGTCTATATTGACGGTGCTCGACGAGTTAAAGAGCCTTAATCAAATCAAAGAGTTTTGTTCGTAACGCTTACAAACCTCTAAAAAGTGAATACAAATATTAAACGACATATTTTTTACAGATTAAAAATACCATGCTAATTATTGAAACATCGCTTTTTTTGCCCTCTCTAAGGAATCAACTTTCTCGATATCAGAACCGGAATTCCTAATCGCTAAGCAGGCTTCACACCCACACAATCATGCGGTTGTGTTGTAGGCACAGAATCGCGTAGTTACTAAGTCATAAATCCCTCTGGAGTAATTACTGGGACAGAACTTCGTAATAAAGTTACACAATTTTTTCCTAGACCCGTCTCAAGAGAACTTTAGTCTGAAAAATATAAAAGAAGAAAACTTGACAACATTTATTGGTACGTACAACACAATTACTTATTAATAAATATTGTGTTGTGTATATTTTTCTCTATACTTTAAACTAAAAATCTTAAATTGTTACTACAAATCTATATAAATTCGATACTGTAAAAAAAAAACTATGTAAATCGATTATTAAGGAATAAATGAGGCTTTATTATTATTTCCTTTATTTATTTTCATACTTGATTTATATATTTTTAAATATTTCATTATATGTATATAAAAAAAAAACATTTAAAAATATAAAAAGCAGTAGCCCACCAGTAACGGGAGAAATCCAAGCTACCGGTGGTCAGGGCTCCAGAGAAAGGAATTTCCGGACAATACGCGCCGTGTCCATAAGTCCTGCTTTCTGCATCAGGCCCTTGACCCAACCATCTAACGCTAGCCTACTCAGATGTTGGTCGAGGCTTTTAGCAATTAGGCCATTGGCAGATACGACTATCGGCACAATAACTGCTGAATCCACATCCCACATGTCGACAATCTCATGAGCTAAATGAAGATATTTACTTGCTTTATCTTTTTCAGCTTTCACAAGATTCTCGTCATGTGGGATTGTTATATCAACTATCATTGTGCGACGGCTTGGTCGATCTATCACCACAATGTCAGGTTTGTTTGCAACAATTGTCCTGTCTGTGATGATAGTTCGATCCCAATACAGTGTGACATCTCCATTTTCAAGAACTGGGTCAGGTAGATACTTATAATACGGCACTTCAGATTCTACAAGTTTATATTTCTAAGCAAGTTGTTGATGAATAATCCTGGCTACAAGATTCTGTCTATGCATGTATTCTCCATTAGCTAAGTGAGAACAACCCGAAATTATATGCCGAATGGATTCCCCGGGATGATGACATGCCCGACAAATGTCAACAGTTCCATCCTTTATAATATATTTTCGATAATATTGTTCGTCATCCATAACTTCGTCCATAATTGCACAGACAAAACCTTCTGTTTCTCCAAATAAGTTACTGAAACGTAGCTAGGATACGGACGCTAAGAAATCCGTATTTGGCCCATGTAAGGCTCGATAGTAGCGTCCGTGCAACTCCTTACTTTGCCACACATTCCTGCGATCATTAGTGCTTAGTATTATAGGTTCTCTCCAGTTCTCGTTAGCCAAGGAGAGCGGAGTAAGCCCTTTGTCCACAGCGACAACATCTCTATGCATCCCCACGTCCATTTTCAAAAAATACTTTCGGAGACTGCACCCTTCACTATTGTGGAGGGTTTTTGCATTTAAAAAGCCTCGCCCCCCACATTTACGCGGAATGTACAGTCTCATTATCGATCGATCGATCGTGGGTGATGCATTCAATGTTCAGTCAGCAATGAACGAACTTACCTATCCAGGGTGTCCAGTTCCGTTTGAGTCCACTTGAGTATGCCAAAAGAGTACATGAGTACTGGCATGACCCAACCGTTGTAGGCGCGCACCTTGTTGCCGCCTGATAAAAGACTATTAAGTACTTTTTTCAGGCGGTCAAAGAAACGTTCCCGCAACGATTATTATTATTATTATACAACACAATATTTGTTGCTTGTTTATCATAAATCAGAAAAGAGGTCGTCGTACTCATTATTGAAATAGTTTTAGTCAAAAGAAATCAGGTTATGAATTATGTGAGCTTGTTCTAATAAAAGTCTACCAAATGATGCCTCTATAAATTAGGTTTCAGGTCTCCTACTTACCTAAGTTGCTTGCTGTTGCTTTTTCTATTTTCTGATATTTTGTTATTTCTAATTCCATAAGTCTAATAATGACTACAAGAATTTACTAAATATAGTATTACCTCTCTTAGTCCCGAACGAATACGAAAGAAAGAAATGGGTTTCTTTTTCTGTGACCTTCTACTCAGGTTCATGTTATGCTGGTCATTCACAAGGTAGGCCGATAACTTCATAATAGACACAGGGAGCCACTGAATTCACATGCAGGGTGCTTACTCTTGAAACCAAACTCAATGTCAATGTAAAAATAGCATTCAGAGTAAGGAATGTAAATCCAAACTCAATACAATTTAGTTCATTAAATATTCACACAATACGGATGCAATGGGTGCTAGTGTTGCAACTCAAGAGTACGTTTACAATACCAATGTCGATTGATCGGAATTGGATTCAAGAAAAAGCCCCCAGGTAACTTCGAACAGGCGGATCAAGAACAAATTGGGAGAAGCTCACCTTCAAAGAGTTCACGTTAAAAGAGTAACGAATGGAGAATCTTGCTCGTACTTCTCCATTAGTACCATACTACATTGAGTGACAGACTATTATTTATTTTGTATTTGTTGAAGTTTCAACCAAGTACCAAATTATGGTTTAATTGAAATAAATGCTTTGACTTTAACTTGTTCAGCAATGGAAATCTTTTGGCTGATATGATAATGATAATTATGCTATGCTAATTCCATCGCTATTTCTTTAACCAAAAAGTACATTTACGTACGTCACCAGGTTTCAATATGGAAGAAGAAAAATTGCACAGTACCTTCGCCTCGTTTATAACCGAACAATCTCTGCATTGTGAGGGCAAGTTTTTGTTGGAGCCATAAATCAATCCGCTGCGAAAAGATTCTCCTAAACTTTTTGCTTACCTCTATGTACAGATATGAATAGCAGCATATTTGCAATTGGAATTTTCTAGAACTCATGGTACTTAGAAAACGGTTTTTAGACAAGTGTCAGACAGAAATTAAAAAGGCAGATAGTAATATCGATTTTATGATCTTAATTTAAGAAATCATTTGTGTTTCTAGTACAGCCGTGTGGCACACTTCTAACTTACTCTCAGGTTTAATTGATAGTATTTTTAAAAGAAGCATATTATATTAAAAAAACTAGCTGTTGCTCGTGATTTCTTCCGCGTAGAATAATAACTTCTGGCAGAATTTATTCTTTTGAATTAGTCTTTATCAAGGGATATTCTACGGTAAGATGATAGCGTGATAATATGTAGTTGAAATGTAATGTTGACCCGACTTGTTAATATTATTCATGTAAAATTTGAAGTAAATCCATGCAGTACTTTCTGAGATCATCCCGGACATGCATACGGCTTCGGTATCGATTATAGATCACGCTCCAATTATTCTTTTAAAAAATATTCAATATACTTACAGTTTTGACTTTTCTACGATTTCATCTATATCTATACTAATATTATAAAGAGGAAAGATTTGTATTTTTGTGATATGTGATGTGATAAATAAACTCAAAAACTACTGGACCGATTGCAATAATTTTTTCACCTTTAGAAAGCTGCATTATTCAGAAGTAACATAGGCTATATAATATCACGCTAGGTCCTATAGTTGTGGAGCAGTAACCAAAAATGTTTTAAAAACGGGGGAAAAGTATCGTTTCTGAGGCCTTCCGTGGCGTGCGCTGAGCATATAGTTAAAGTTATACAAAAATGCTCTATAGATGATGATGTTCATCTTAACATTATTTTTAAAAAAGTCTGCGAGAGCATATGTCTACCTTTTGTAGTTTACCCATAACAATCGTTTTAATGAATGGTTCAATCCTTATAAAAGTTTGCTCTAGATAACTTTTGAATTGTTCAATCGGTTACCTTAAGACTATTAATGCAACCAAAAGGTACCTATTAGGTAAGTACTTACCTACTATTTCAAAAATAATAAACTGATAATAAATATAAATAAAACGTAAAACTATGTAAAAAATCTTAAGTCCCCCCGTGCGAAGCCGGAACGGGCCGCTAGTTATATATGTATGGATATAGATGATGAAAAATGTCAGAATAAACCTGGAAAATAGATCAGATAGACAGGTTTTAGGAATTTGACACATATAATATATAGCTTTAGGTATTACTATCAAATGGAATGTGTGACATTGTTAACGTATTCCATTTTCATCTCCAATATTCGAACAGGCTAGACCCTGAGGCAAGTTATGTCATTGAATAAAATAACGAACAAAACATTTTATTTCGCTTGTAGCTAAATTTTAGCGAATACCAGTTCTAAATTGTTAGCACGAACCAGATAGCTCTGATAATTTTTAATTTTATTATTTGGTAAATTCTTACTTTACAGCTTATCAATAACTTCATTACCATTTTGAAATTAGCTATCTTATTGTTTTTAAGTCAACAATCGAAATTTATTTAAGACTTAGTACAATAACAAATGTACAGGCGGACTTAATGCCTTGGGCATTGTCTCACAGTCGACCTTAAGGTGGTGCAGAGATGAAAGTGGCAGGTGACTAAGCAAATGTTGTAAATAAATAACTATATATAAATACTTAAGTACTTAGATACTTATATATACAGTCATACATACCTCTATATATGTACACATACATCCAATACTTATATCATATAATAGCTACTATATACACACATACATACATACATACATTCATACATACATACATACATACATACATACCCAGGTAAAAACTAAATAACATAATAAGAGACAACTTATGTTTGAATCGAATCTGCCAGTTTTTTTGTAAATGCTCGCGAACCTTGGTTTTGAAAGATAAGCGACTGGTGGCCATCCTAATCTCCGTGGGTAGCGCATTCCATAGAATCACTGATTGTATGAAATATGAAGAATGAAGAAAATCAGAGCGATGACTAAGACATTGAAGATGACGATTGTTGGAAGATCGAAGATATTTATTGTGGTTTGCACTGGTGATTTGACACGGTTCGAAATTCGACATTAAGTAGAGACAAACGAGTCGGAGCCTCTCGTTAGAATAAAACAATTACCGAAATAAACACGGCCGTGGTCCGTATAAGCAAGTATCGTTTTACGTCTTTAAGCAAAAGAAGCCAATTGTAAGAATACACACAGGTTTGAGAAGAATTGTGCAGCATTTTTTGTTTATTTTGACTGAATTAAAAAATGCACGTCTTAGCTAACTTAGTTTAGACTAGATTAGTCTAGTCGACTCTAGTTTTCGAATCTGGAGCATTAGTTAGTTACTGCAATTCTTGCATCGCCTTTAGTTCTAAATATCGGATACAGTTCCATTCGTGTCCCTATATTTAATTCTTTTTCTAATCAAAGAATCAGATCCTTAGCTACTACCCTTCACCGGCTTGAAGGAGGTAGAGAAGAAAAACACTACCAACATGTTTACCTATAAAACCTAGCCCTAACCCCTTCAAGCAAAGAAATCTCGTAAAATGGCTAAACGAGTCCACTTCGTCTGTACTCGAACCACCGTCAACCAAGTAACTGGCGATTAATCAGCCTTATTAGTTCCTCCTCAAACTCTAACTAAATAATTGGTTAAGATAAATGTTATTCCGGGAACTGTAATTGGTTTTCGTCTTATTTGTTTGCTAGCTGATTTTTCTTTTATTTCTTTGTGTCCGTATAAAAGTTTTGTTTGTGTGCGTTCCCTTTCTGATTTATAGACTGAAGACACAACCGTTGGAACTGTTCGAGGTCTTAATTTGATTTTCTCAAGTCTCTACGTTCGTTCGTGATGAAGTTACTTTTTTTCTGGAATGATAATAATAATTGATATTAGATTTTTTTGTTTTTATTTGATCTACTTTTATTGGGTTACGTTTCAGTTCAAGGAGTATTGAAATGGATAGGTACTTACGTTTACTTTGATCTTTGTTATTCTGTATTTAGTTTTGTAGGTTGATATTTTAACATATTATGATTTTATTTATTTTTGGACTGTTTTAATCTGCATCGCTATTTTCATTGTTATTAAATGGGGACAAACCTGTTAACAAATACCAAACATTTGAGGTTTGGTTATGTAATCGCTGAGGTTTTTGAATTTGAAAATACTCGGCTCAATTTGATGATCTCGTCTGTCCAATGTTATAGGGTTAGCGTTTATACTCTCTACCAATTTATCAACCAGACCGGTTTAAATGTAATAGAAAAATACCGGTATTAATTAGTTCACGATACAAAATACCATAGTTTATTAATCTCTGAGATATATTTTGCTTCAGCCTTATTTACATACCTGGAACAAAATTCCTTACTTCCGTCATCCATAATCAAAATTAAATGAAATATATAATCCGAGTTCTAATCAAGTTATTCAAATATTTTGTTCAATTATTTAATACAAAGACGGTATTTAATACCAAAATATTGTAGATAATTGTATTATACATACCGATGTCTAACAATACGTAATTTATTGAGATATAAACATTGTATACAGAACTATTGTCTTTTTTGAGTGTGGACTGAGAAGAATCATTCAATGGCTTCTCCCGACTTGGGTTAGGCGAGAGGGAGTGTCAGACTCTTACTGATTATAAACCACCCCGTTCCTATTCCTGCTCTTCGAGCCGGAGCCCAAGCTACCCGTTAGGCCTATGGGGATGGATAAGGTCTCGGCTTAGTTATTTTCGGTAATTAAAATAGTAACAATTTAAAGTATTGGCAAGAAAGATCTTGTCTTACGTAGTACGAAGTTTATCTCCTTTATCTAAATCATCTTTCAAAATATTTTCGTTGATGGGTTCCAGGTAAGAAAATAAAACAAGCCACGTGCTAATTATTTTTACGTTTATTTTTCTTAGCTTAAGATTTATTTTATACAATTCTCACTTAGCTGGTCAGTCTTCATTACAATATCCCTTAATTACATCCGAGGGTAGAACTTGATTCTTCAATATTTTTCTCTCCAAATTCCCAAGTTCTCGGAATTCTTCTTTAGGAGTTTGTGGAACAAAAATTTTCCTGTAAATTAAATAAAAGGTTCAGTTATGAGAAAATCTTCGTTTAAGTTTTCAACTTTTTTTTACCTTATACATAGAAGGTTCGTCAAGGAGTAAGATTTTTTCGAAAATAATTTATTTAACGCCGCTCTTTAAGTTGTGGAATGCAAAATTAATAAAAGTTTGGTACGATTTAATTGAATTAGAAATAAAAATTGTGAGATTTTTTGTTGCTACGAAATTTTTTTTTCTGAAAACCTGTAATTAATTTAGGCTCTGTTTAGTAGTTGTTCAAATTTTTTTTTAATATTTTAGCACTGAAGTGTCATTTAAAAATAAATAATTTCACCTCAAGAGCAAAGTCAATTTAAGAAACAAAAAAAGTAACTAGATCGAGAGTTAAACCGATTTTTTTACGTTTTGACAATGCCATTTCCATGTTTTTCCGTGTTATGCATCTTCAAGGTTGCTTTAAAAAAAGATAAGTATCGTTTGACTAGAGCTGATGTTTTTGTTACAATTAGAAACCACTAGACCGAGAAAATCCCAATAACATCAACGTTTTATTTTAAGTAAAATATTTAAGTGATTAAATTGTAACTTCCTCCTTATGAATAATAATTTTCAGACTGTCGATGCTCATATTTATTTAAAAGCATTCATAATAATAGTAATAACATTACAACAGCTTCATTGTTTATGTAATTTACCTATTAGATAGTCGGTAATTATAGACTGTTAAATCGACCGTCAAAAGTATCAGTAAAATCTCTGAATAAGGAAACTAATTTAAAAATTCTAGGTCTTGATCCAAGTTCATATTTAATATCTTAATTATTGCGTTGACAATAGAATTAAAAAGACCGTCACTTTTGATATTCACGAAGATTTCCGAGACATTGTTGTTTCGTCACCGGAGTTTTCCGGTTGAGATAAGATGGCATATGGCAATAGGCTCACCCCCTATTACATGGGACTCATAACATAAATAGTGAAAAGAGGGTGTTACATTGTAATGTGCACCTCTGCCTACCCCTTCGGGGATAAAAGGCGTGATGTTATGTGTTTAGATAAGAATTATAGCAATAATTATTATTGTGATATCATGTTTCATTCACAGCGTCAATCGACTTCTCCTGAGTGCAGCCGAGCACATGAACTTGATATCATGACTTAGATGCGTTTATGTATAGAGTTGTATTGCTATATAGTTGTTTACAAGCGGTGCCGATTGCTACCATGCTTTTTTCGCCTTGAGTGAGGAAACCGATAGATAGCTAGACTCTTTCTGCTGGACCAGGGCCGTGGAAGACTTTACGGGTTGCCGAGGCTCTGGCTCGAAGTGCAGGAGTAGGAACGGGGTGATTTTTAGAACAGTTACAGTCTGACTGGGAGCGTTTCTCACTTTACCCGGGCGGGAGAAGTCAATTGGATGATTTTACTCCCCTCAAAAAAAAATTACTGCTAGAAACTACCGCGTTTCTACTTCTGCTTTGAGTAACCCCAGTAACCCGTAAAGTTGCCCGAACTACGGGACCATTAATCTATGTATCTTATCATTTTCAATCGTATAACATAAAAAAATACTTACAGCAGTCTTCAGGCAGTACACAGACTTTCAGTCCATCATGGTAAACGTAGTCAGGCTTGCAATCACAGCTGTTGTACCGGCAGCCGCTATAGCAGGTCTTGTTGACTTCCTTATAATCTGAGCAGGATCGCCCGCAATAGTTACCACATCCTGATGTCGCATTGAAATCTCCTGCACAACTTACTGTGGATAGAAGATTAGAGTGTTGTTAGAAAATGATTTTAGAAAATACGTTTGTTTTCATGTGGGTACATATGCCATCGTGTATTATGGATTGGTAGTGCCTTAAGACAGGTAAAATAATATCAATGATTCTCATATGCATGGTCATTGACTTTAGAAGCTATCAAGTAATAATTACCCTCCCCTTCCCCAATTTCCCCGATCTCTGAATCCCCATCGATCCTCAAACTCCTAATCCCCAAAAAGCCGGTAACCCACTTGTAACGCCTCTGGTGTTCCAGGTGTCCATGGGCGACGCCGATTGCTTACCATCAGGTGATCCGTCTGCTCGTTTACCGGCTTATGACATAACAAGAAAAAAAAACAAGATGTCCTTATCATCTGAAGATCTAGTTAAGTTTACTATTTGTTTTTCATATCAACGTAGACTTTATAGAAATATACAAAAAAATCAACAATGTGCAATTCCTATTATGAACAGTGCTTACGATTTTAAAGTGCGTAACTGCGAATACCTACGTGAGGTTTAACCCTGAATTTAAAAGATTTTAAAGGTTTAATTGTGTACCTAGATCTAGGTTAGTTATTTTTTGTGGTTGGGAATTTATACTGTTTTATTTTACCTTAAATATAGGGTAATTCATAAAGGGATAATGTGTTATTATTTATTTAATTAATGGATTGTGGTTTCATAAGCAACATAGCATCCCACGTTTTATGAGTAATATGTAACTAACTACAGAACAACTTAGACGTACGATTTTTTTTCTACACATTGACGTCATAACTTGAAGATGTGGATGATTCAATAGACTAGTAGTTCTACGACTGTAATCACGGAGATTCAGGCTAAAAAATAAATAAACAAACAGTAGGTAGGTACTATTCTAGGACCCGGTACCCCCTTCAAGTGCGGATGGTGGTCACCGGGGAGGTTTTAGTGAGGTAAAAATCCCACACTCCCTAGTCTTTTTCCCCAAAAAGCTAGGCGCCTTTGGAAGGTTTCCCCCCGTCAACAAAAAAAAAGGTAGGTACTACATGCTTTTTCTACATGATTTTTTTATGGCATAAGCCGGTAAACGAGCAGACGGATCATCTGATTGTAAGCAATCGGCGTCGCCCATGGACACCTGGAACACCAGAGGCGTTACAAGTACGTGTTGTATCGCGTTGAGTGATTGTATCGTATTCTACTATATCCTACTAATATTATAATTGTTAATTTTTTTTTTAAACGTGGCCCCACATTGGTATTTTCTCCTGTGTCGTGGGTGCGTTTACAAACATACAAGTTCACATACACAATGACATCCAGACCCGAAACAACAATTTGTGGATCACACAAAGTTTTGTTCCGTGCGGGAATCGAACCCGCGACACGTTGCACGGCAGCCGGTTGCCCAGCCACCGCACCAACCGTGCAGTCAAAATATGTTTGTTTGTTTACTACTCTTTCACGTCAAAACGGCTGAAGAGATCGAAATGAAATTTGGAACAGGGTAGGTTTTGGACTGGAACTAATATAAAGGCTTCTCTTATATCATGGATATGCAGACGAAGCTGTTGGCAGACTGAAGCTAGTACAAGTATAAAAGTCACAAATTGTCTAGTGTTTGACCTGAATATCGAAATAAATACTCGATTGATCAGTTAATCGAGTTCTACTGACATCTATTGATATGAAAATCAGGGTTAGAACCGCAAGTTTAGTAGTCACCTCTGGATTACGAAACCCTAACTATATTAATACACATTGTCATACTGTACTACAAGTACTTATCTACTTAGGGAACTTAGCGTACATAATACCCGCACCCACAGACCACAAACTTGACTCACTTCTAAGTTCTTACCGACTTTGGGCGACTTCAAATAACAAACTTCCATCTACGGCTTGTTTAATTTGTGCCAATTCAAAATTTAGATTCCTATTGTAAGTAATGTGAACTAACTTAGGTTAAAAGGGTCTTATTATGCAGGTATACCTCTATATAGCGTTTGACTGCCTCGTTGGCCTAGTGGTCGCAAGTGCGACTGCCGGGCAAGGGGATCATGGGTTCGATTCCCAGGTCGGGCAAAGTATTACAGGTTTTTTTTTAAATCTCAGTATTAGCACGGAGTCTGGAAATGTGTCTGGTAGGTATATGACAGAAGGCTCACCCCCTATTACATGGGACTCATAACACAAATAGTAAAAAGTGGGTGTTATCTCTGTTTGCACCTCTTATGTTATACAGCGTTTTATTCGCATATTGTATTATATGTAGGTTTGTTTTTAATGAGGCAACGTATTTTTTATTTCGTTCAAATTTAGATTGAGGATTAATTAGGTTTAACATCTCTTTGTGTGATCCACAAATTTTTGTATCGAGTCGGGGTGTGATGTGTATGTGAACTTGTATGTTTGTAAACGCACCCACGACATAGGAGAAAACCCTAGTGTGGGCCAACGATTAAAAAAAAAGATTAATAGTGTCGTTTTTACTATTTTTCTTAGCAAAGTTATTATGGCATCACTAAAACGAATATGTATAACCTTGTAGACCTTTGCTAACCAACAAATTCTTTAATACAGAATTTAATACAGTCCATATATATCTACAACATTTTTACCCAAGGAAATCACGCATTTATACATCACATAATCCAAAATATTATACTCACAACAGTCCTTCTTCGGTATGCAAGTCCCATTAGTATCGCGAACCATTCCATCTATGCACACACATTCCGGCCTGCACAATGATGTGGCCCCACCACAAGGTACAGGGTGGCCCAAGTCTTCGCATGTTTTTGGTCCGCAGTGAGCGCATTCCACGCTGATCTCGTTTTCCTTGCATACTTCTCGTTTTACAACTGGAATTGAAGATGGTTTTTGGTAATTGGTTGATGTATGAAATATAAAGTGGTTATTACGTTATTAGGAAGAGATATACTAATAACTTAAACTGTCAAACCCCAAGCGGTCACCGGTGACCGCAACCTATTGTTCTATAATTGTGTCTATAATGACGGTACTCGACGAGTTAAATTGAAATATTATATAAAATAAAATGGCGGGTTACACACGTGAATATACTGAGAAAAGCTCTACTAGTTTCGAACCACAGAGGGGTTCTTCCTCATGAGCAGAGTGCGCGGTCGCGGCGACGTCGGTCGCGCAGCTCTCTGTGGTTCGAAACTAGTAGAGCTTTTCTCAGTAGATATATTCACGTGAGTAACCCGCGATTTTACTTAATTGTACTTAATTATATAAAGGAATGTTTTTTTAAAAAAAAAAACATTGTCCCACTCTAATATTTTATCCTGTGTCGTTGGTGCGTTTACAAATATACAAGTTCACATACACATGACATTCAGACCCAAAACAACAATTGTGAATCACACAAAATGTTGCTCAATGCAGTCAATGACTGTATTTATCTTTCAACTTATAAGTTACTCATATATTTGTTTATTAATACAGAATATAAATCATTTCATTAATTATTTTTCCTTTGTATGTTAATTGTTGTCCTTTATTTCTTTTTCTTTATGAAATAATTAATAGCATGACACATAACTACACAATTTTTATTGTTCTTAAGGTTATTTTCTTTCTTGATCACTTTGACTGGATTTTGGTGTTACATTGTTCTCGCACAATCCAAACAGCAAAACTATGTAACTAGTAAATTGTATTGTGAACCTGATTGAAAAAGAGTAAACTATGGAGTTTCTTGCTCGTTCTTCTCTATAGGAATCTACACCTTGGAATGAGCAAATAGCTTCACTTTTAATATTAATTTTATTTTGACGTTCAAAAGTGCCATTCTGGCCTAATTGAAATAAATGATTTTGACTTTGACTATGACTTTACACGCTTCATTATAATGATAAAATTCCCCATTTGATTTTCATAATATTGCAATGAATGGTGAAAGAGAAGTCGGTACTAACTTCACAGCAACAATTGCGTTTCGCTCAAAATTATTTCCGAAACTAAATTAGACTCCTTGTACTGTATGAGTAAAATACCTGACGATATTAAATAGCACGGGTCTTGCACATCAAACTACGTATCTAGTGAAATTAGACCTTTCTGTGCATGGAATATGTAACACATTGAGGGGTCATATAAAATTGGCAGTACAGTGTTTTATTACTTGGCTTTGAATGAGCAGTGTTCTCTTTAAGAAATAACATGAGGTATTTCTTTATTTTAAACTATCAAACACCGCGAGGACACCGATGTCCGCACACCTATTGTTCTTTAATTGTGTCTATAATGACGGTCCTCAAAGTAAATAAACGTTTAAAAATAATATGTTAATAATATATGTCATTTTTTTTTTTTTTTAAGGGGTGAAAATCATCGAATGACTGCCCCCGCCTGGGTGAGGCGGGAGGGAGTGTCAGACTCTTACTGACTAAAAACCACCCCGTTCCTTCTCCTGCACGTCGAGCCGGAGCCCCGGTTACCCGTTAGGTTCTCCGCGACTCCGAATCGGCATCGGCCCTATTGGGCCCCATCTGTGGTGGTCTGATGGCTCTTTGAGGCGCGCGCGGAACGCGACGCGCCGTACGCTCGGGTCTGTTTCTGGTCGGACGGGGAGCCACCCATGCTCGCCGTCCGCAGGCCCGCGCTTACGGTGGCCGGAGATCGTCCCGCGATCCCCGACGCCCGGTGTGTCCTTCGCGATGGCTGGGTTGCGAGGAGGCAGCGCTTCGCTGCCTCACGCGTCCCGCCTCCTCCTTAGTTAGCATGACTGCTTCGCAAAAGGAGGAGACGGCATCCCAATCCCCCTCGCTCCGCATCATGGCCTGCACTAGGCCCGGACGCGAGAGGTCGCCATCGCCGATCACTTCCCTGAGGACACGGCGGTGCTCAGCCCACGAAAGGCATTCTCCCACCGTGTGTTCCACCGTGTCCTCAGGGCGGTCCTCGCAGTGATGACACCCGGGCGTTTCCTCCCGCCCCATCAGACACAGGTACCTCCCGAAACTTCCATGTCCGGTGAGGACCTGCGTCAGGCGGTAGGTGAGGACGCCGTAGCGTCTCTCAAGCCACTCCTCAAAAAGGGGACTTACCGCTGCGATGGCAGCGAGCCCAGCCCTCGGTTGCGACAGTCGTTGCTGCCACTCCGCCATGAGATCGCGCCGGAGCTCATCCCGCCACGCACTTATCTGGCGCGGCAGCAGAGTTTCGCCCCGGCGACGTGCCTCCGCGCGCATGCTGTACACGCGCGCGAGCACCTTCGCCTCCAGATCCCACGGCGGTAATCCGGCAAGGAGGTTCGCCGACTCCCCAGAGATCGTGCGGTATCTGCGGATCATTCGGATCGCCATGACCCTCTGTGCCATGAGCAGCGTCCGAGCGGGACGCCGCAACAGGTTTGGCGCCCAAACAGGGGCGCCGTAGATGGCCATGGACCGCACGACCCCGGCGTATAACCTCCGGCAGGAGGCGTTTGGCCCCCCGAGGTTGGGGAGGATGCGTTTAAACGCAGCCCCCGTCCTCTCCAACTTTGGAGCCAAACGTCGGAAGTGCTCAATGAAGTTCCACCGACTGTCGAGGACGAGTCCTAGGTACTTCATCGTCGTCTCGACGCCGATGGTAACTCCTCCCGCCGTTATTTGGGACCCACCCGGAGGTGGCGCGTTCCCGCGGCCATGAAAACACATGGCCTCGGACTTGTGGAGCGCCACCTCGAGTCCCAACTGCCGGATTCTCTCAACGACTGTCGCAACCGCTGTCGCCATTAAGTCGGCCGCCGCCTGGTGTGACCTCCCGTGCGCTAGCACCAGCGTATCGTCGGCGTAGCATATTGTGCTAACGCCGTTCGGGAGGTCGGTGCGCAGCACCCAGTCATAGCCGATGTTCCACAGGAGCGGCCCCAGAACCGAACCCTGTGGAACACCGCGTGACATCTCTCGCCGGTTCCACTCGCCCCGGTGACCGGGGTAGCTGACGGACCTGTCCGTCAGGTAAGCCTCGATTACACGACGGAGGTAGGTAGGCACCCGATGATATCGGAGTGCCTCCAAGATGCAGCTCCAGGGCAAGGAGTTGAAGGCGTTGGCGATGTCCAGAGACACCGCCACTACGACCTTACCCCTGGACACTGCAGTCCCCGTCGTGAGGTCTCTAACGCGCATGATGGCGTCCACCGTGGAGCGCCCTCTGCGGAAGCCGAACTGGCCGTCCGACAAGTCCGGCCCAATGTCCGTCAGGTGCGCGACGAGGCGGTTCGAAATGATTCTTTCGAAGACTTTCCCCACGTCATCGAGCAACACTATGGGCCGGTACGCGGACGGAGAGTCCGCAGGGCGCCCCATCTTCCGCACGAGGACCAGTTTTCCCGCTTTCCAGAGAAGCGGGAACTGGCCTCTCTCCAGACATGCGCTGTAGAGACCAATCAATCGAGGCCCGAGAGCCTCTGAGGCCAGGACCCATGCCTTGCCATGCAGGCCGTCGGGTCCTGGGGCGGTGTTCTTGGTGCCCATCCGGCGCACCGCCGCTCTCAATTCTGCCTCGGTCACCTCTGGGACGATGTCGTCGTCGTCGTCGCTGTAGCCCGCGTCGGGCACCGCAGGGGGCGGAGTCATATACGGAGGGGTGAACCCCCTCCACAGTCGAGGGAACAGGGTGCCAATCACCTCCTCCAAGACTTCTTGCCGGAGACTCTGGGTGAGCGGGGTAGCCCAAGCGCGGAGCTTGTCGCGTACCATCCGGTACGGGCGTCCCCACGGATCTCTGTCCAGAGTCCCCAGCATCTCTCGGCGGGCCTCCTCCTTGGCCCGCAATATCTCCACCTTGAGGAGGGCCTTGGCCGCCCTGTATCCCTCGTACAACTCCGCCTCTCTCGCCTCCGCATTAGGAGGACGGATGCGGCGCCTGCGGTGCCTAGTGAACTGGCGTCGCGCAGCAGTGCACGCCTTGCGTAGAGCTGCTAGCTCTTGCGACCACCAGTACACCTGGCGCTTTTGTTGCCTCAATAATATATGTGATAGTGCATGCGCATCCTATAATAGAGTAGATGCCTAATTTTTATTTTCATGTCCGTCTGGTAGAATATTTTAAAACATTAGACACGTATTTTTTATTTTCGAAACGAATACTTTTGACGATATATTGATTTGAAATGTTGAAATGTCGCGTGACATCACTTCTATGTATGTACATTTTATACGTAGAGGTGACGTTTTAGCCCCCACTCCTAAACTTTGATTCGTTTTATCTAAGTATTGTTTTATTATATGACAAAATAAAAAAATACTTTTAATTTTCGTACCCTGTCTGGTGACAGGGTACGAAAATTTATATAGATAGTGCGCTCTATGACGCAATTGGGATGATTCCCAATTGCGTCATAGAGCGAGAGGAAATATATAATAATGTTTCAATTATAAATATTGAAATTCTAAATGGCAACTAACAGCCAGCTGACGTTATTGCTATTGGCTGAGTGGTCGACGTTCTGTGCTTGATAAGATGATGATGAAAAGCTATTATCATAGCTGCCCAAATAAAGATCTATTGTAAAATAACATAACATTACGCGTTGTATCTCCGAAGGATTAAGCAAAGGTGCACTTAACACCACTATACAATGTAACGCCCACTATTCACTATTTATTTTTATGTTATGAGTCCCATGTAATAGATGGTGAGCCTATTGCACTATTCCCGATTTCTTGCTACTACCGAGGTATTATTTAAAAATCCCGTAATTCTTTGTCTGACCTGGGAATTGAACCCGAGACCCCTTGCTCGACCAACAAGGCAATCTTATAATGTTATAATTATATTGAAATTCTAAAGGGCAACTAGCAACCAGCCGACGTTATGGCCATTGGCCGAGTGGCCGAGGTTTTGTGGCTGATAAGATGTTGATGAAAAGCTATTATGATTATGAGCTGGTCAAATGAAGATCTATATAGAAGCCTCTGCCTACTTAGGCACCTGCCTACCCCCAAGTGAATTAAAATTATATTTGCATGTATATAAACGGTAGGAAGTTCTCGGTACTACTGCTAAGGCCGTGTACAAAGCACGACTTCAATCAAACAAACTATGCACGGACGGTTTCGCGACTAACATTGTGTGAACGAGTGATTCGAGTGCACTTGGAAGTTTACTCGAATCACTCGTAGAATCAGCCGAAATAGAGAGAAAAGAAATCATATAAATATGAGAAAGAACTCTTGAATCTGACGATGTGCGGATTATGAAAATTCATGACATTATTATCTACTTATTTAAAACTTCCAAACTGAGTGCTATTGCTAAATTTTGCAATACAAATCAACTACCTTTTGTCTAGGAAATTGACATAAAGATGATCATTCAGTCTAATGTGTGGCCTACCTACCAGGTAACTTAAACTTACTATGCCCCCTTTTTTAGGGATAAAATCGTCCAATGACTTCTCCCGCGTGAGGCGGGAGGGAGTGTCAGGCTCTTACTGACTCAAAACCACCCTGTTCCTACTCCTGCACTTCGAGCCGGAGCCCCGGTAACCCGTTAAGTTCTCCACGGCTCAAACTTACGTTGCTCTATCATAACCAACACATTATTATTTTTTATAATAACTAACGGGAGACATACTAATTATTATAATAATTATCGTGAGACATTTTAAATAAAAATCGCGGGTTACTCACGTGAATATACTGAGAAAAGCTCTACTAGTTTCGAAACACAGGAGTTGATTTTTATGAGCGGAGTGCGCGGTCGCGGCGATGTCGCTCAGCCTACTATAATTCATTATTATTACACATGTACACTTACATATAAGACAATCGGCACACTAGCTTTTTATTGATATTATCCCAATTTCTACCAGAATTTTCTAGAAAATATTCCAGTTGTACGATGGTCAGACTCTCATATGTATGTATATCAAATATTTGACACGGAAATACCGCTAGTTACTTACGTACGTGTTTCTTGATCTTCCTTATAAAATGCAATGTGGAAATGCCAGAAGATATTCTAGGTTTCGCGTATGAACAGTTATTTTACGTACATAACTCACGACTGTAGTTGAAAAGTTGGAACTGGTTTAGACTTTCTTTAAAGAAATTATTGTTATTTTTTTGTTTTAGAAAAATTGCTTTTAATTTATATTGTCGTAGTGGCCCGGATAAAGACGCCTCGCTTCTCATGCATGAGAGTACGGGTTCAAAACCTACCAATGGCAAGTGCCTATGTGACTTAATCCAAGCTATATGTTCTTTCTAAGATTGAGACACCCCTGACAAGCGGTGAAGGAAAACATCGTGAGGAATAATTTGTAATTTAGAGGTCTTTAGTCAGCAGTGGCCACTTATATCTAGGCTGTAGATGTGATGATGTAAATTAATATTGTAATATATATTAATTAATATATTAAAACTTTCTCCCAAGTGTAACAAACGCTTTTATGAAAACCGCATCAAAACCGGTTCAGCTAATCGCGAGATAATCACGCAGAAACATACATATTATGTACATACATACATACAGATAAACCTGAAAACCTTTTCTTGAAGTATGTTAAAAGTATCCTACGTCACCTTCTTTCACAAAAGTTTGCATCCACAAGTTATCAAACCAGTTTAGTAGTTTCACAAACAACAAATTCCATTTTATAATAATTATTAGACTGCCTCGTTGGCCGAGTAGTCGCAAGTGCGACTGCCGGGCAAGGGGTCTCGGGTTCGATTCCCGGGTCGGGCAAAGTATTACTGGGTTTTTTAAAATTCTCAGTAGTAGCACGGAGTCTGGAAATGTGCCCGGTATATGGCAATAGGCTCACCCCCTATTACATGGGACTCATAACAACTAGTGAAAAGTGGGTGTTACATTGTACTGTGGTAGAATGTGCACCTCTGCCTACCCCTTCGGGGATAAAAGGCGTGATGTTCTGTATGTATGTAATAATTATTAGTATGTATAGTAGCAATAGAAAAACATACCTTCACTATGTATAAAATAAACCCAGTAAGTGGTCACCAGAACAATCACAAACAGCTTAGACATTTTGAACGTCTTATTCAGCCGTCGACCACTGCACAAATGATATGTACTTTAAACAAATTTAATTCAACAATTATTGACATTCAACCTTTTCCCTGTGAATAGGGTTGTCATACATAGGATTTCTGTGGCACCGTAGCTTCTAAATGAATGAGCCGATTTTGACATACATAGGATTTCTGTGGCACCGTAGCTTCTAAATGAATGAGCCGATTTTGAGTGCGATTTTTTAAATCAAAAGGCTTTTTCATCGTTCTAGCTCTTATTTGTATGTTTGTTTTTTAATATGAATTTAACGAAAATTCTTTATGTTTTTATAATAATGAGAATAAATTCTTCCTCATGAGCAGCGTTCGCGGTTGCGGCGACGTTGCGCAGCTCACTGAACCCCTCTGTGGTTCGAAACTAGTAGAGCTTTTCTCAATATATTTACGTGAGTAACTCGCGATTTTAGTTAAGAAAATTCTTTATATTTATGATTAATTTAACTTATATAATGTATATAGTATACTTTATAGTATGATAGACATTTTGGTAGATCACCAAAACTACACAAAACACATATTTTTAGACTTTGTAAAAAAGACATAACTTTGTATAAGGCATAATTAAATTGTACATCGTTCTGACATTTCATACTCACCCCCTAGGGGGTATTACACGGGACTTATAACATAAATAGTGAAAAGCGGGTGTTACATTGTACAGTGGCATAATGTACACCTCTTGCCTACCGTTTATATGTTATGTTATGTTTTGACATTATTTTGTAATTTTAATGAATGGCTATATAAGTACTTAATTTAATTCCGTAGATATAAAACGTGGCAACCCTATCTCTCGCAAGTCTCAATGACTAATTCATTCTGTTATACAATTCTTGATACATTTTCCTTTACTTCTCGAAGTATTTTTCGTTGAATTGCAATTAAGTTGTTCATTCATTTGATTGACAATTAAGATTAAAGATTAGTTTCAGACTCGGTCATAGTTTAGATAAGGTATAGAATACCTTCTTTTGTTTTCTGTTTCGTTTCGTATTTAGTTATAGATTATCTTACAACAATGATGTTTCGTAGTTCGAATAATTGCAATGGGGATGATGACAGGGTATGAAAATTAAAAATATAATTAGTTCGTAACTTAGGCAATAAAACAATATTAGACACGTATTTTTTATTTTGTTGTATAATAAAACAATACTTAGATAAAACGAATCAAAGTTTAGGAGTGGGGGCTAAAACGTCATTTCTTAGTATAAAATGTACTGAGAAGTGACGTCACGCGACATTTCAATTCAATATATCTTCGAAACTATTCGTTTCCATAAGAAAATAAAAAATACGTGTCTAATGTTTTTAAATAATCTACCAGACGGACATTAAAATAAAAATTAGTCGTCTACCCCATTGCATTTGTAGAGGAAAAGGTCTTGGGATCCTATCGGGAAAACTCCTTGGGATTTTTACAATTTTTCTTGATGTGTTAGTTATATAGAAAGTCCCATGTGTATTTCTATTTCACAATATTATGAATTTGTTGAAAGTATGACTGAAAGGGTTACCGATAGGCGAAAAATTGTTTAGGTATCTACAATAATATTTTCCGACGTCTATTTTATACATACATACATAATCTCACGCCTGTCTCGCATCTGCCTACCCGGCAGAGACTACGGAACTTCAATTGCTACGATTCTTACATATAGTCATCAATCTTTTCATGCATGCTCGTCGGTTAAGGGACCTATATTATATTTTCAGATAATCGGATCCGACAATCGAATGAATGGAGAAATCGGACAAGCATTGCTTCGAAAGGACGATCATCTTAAAAAGCACGTGATTGGAGATCATTCATTTGTTTTTGTTTGACCTTCCTTAAGACGTGCCGTGTCGTCTCATTTCTTAGGGCCATTGACGCCATTTGTGATGAGAATATTATATTTTAGTAAGTAAGTACGAAGGTTGAGACGTTATTGCAAAGGCATAAAGTTGAAAATGTATAACAGTTTGCTAGGATCTACATTTTTTTAATTAGTGTGACTAATTATTTGTTCACCGGTCTGTCTTGTTGACGGAGTTTTTCTATTGGATTCATTCATCCGTCCGGATCGCCTGGTAAAATAAGGTATTGTTAAGAATTTTCATATCATTTTGGAGTCCTTTTTTTAAGCTGGGAAAAACGTCGAATGACTGCTCCCGCCTGGGTGAGGCGGGAGGGAGTGTCAGACTCTTACTGACTAAAAACCACCCCGTTCCTTCTCCTGCACGTCGAGCCGGAGCCCCAGTTACCCGTTAGGTTCCCCGCGATATCATTTTGGAGTCTAGAATTGTATCTTGTGTATGGAGGTTATACAGGATGAGAGTAATTCAATTTATAGAACAGTAGAACAGGAAAGTTTTAGATCATTGAAGCATTTTGTTTCTTACAGCTTTACATATTTATGGAATAAGCCGGTAAACCAGCAGACGGGTCACCTGATGGTAAGCAATCGGCGTCGCTCATGGACACATGAAACACCAGAGGCGTTACAAGTGCGTTACCGGCCTTTTGGGGATTAGGAATTTGAGGGGGTAATTGGGCCTTCGGTAACCTCACTCACACGAAGAAACACAACACAAGTGTTGCTGCACGTCGGTTTTCTGTGAGGCCGTGTTTATCACTTCGGCCGAGCGGGCTTATTCGTGCCGAAGAATGGGTCTTCCACACTTAAAATATATTTTATACAAACACCCGCCCCGGCTTCGCACGGGTGTAATAGGCATGTATTATACATATAAACCTTCCTAAAGAATCACTCTATCCATTAAAAAAATCGCATCAAAATCCGTTGCGTATTTTTTAAGATCTAAGCATACATAGGGACAGACAGGCTGTGAAAAGCAACTTTGTTTTATACTATATAGTGATGTACCTAAACAGAAGACTGTCCTTATAATACACCCTAATAAGGTACCATTCCGCAGCATATGCATACATACGTCTATTCGGATCTCATTACCACTATCTAATCGTAGAACATCATTCATAAGGTACAGGAATATAAATAACGTTAGTAAAAGCCGAAGCTGTTTCGAACTAAGTACTTAACTTTTTACGTCGCTGTAATCTATTTTAGCTGTATGAAGGAGCTAAGTGTAACTCCAAGGAAAATAAATATAGTCGAATAAGAGTTCCACAAGTAACTCCCAAGTTGCACGGGAGTAGTTTGATGTACAATCGGCGGAATCAATTGGTGTAGGTACAGGCAAATTATTGTGGACTGATTTTACCGTTCTGTTTTGGTTTTACTGCCTCGTTGGCCGAGTGGTCGCAAGTGCGGCTGCCGGGCAAGGGGTCTCGGGTTCGATTCCCGGGTCGGGCAAAGTATTACTGGGTTTTTAAAAAAATTCTCAGTAGTAGCACTGAGTCTGGAAATGTACCCGGTATATGGCAGTAGGCTCACCCCCTATTACATGGGACTCATAACATAAATAGTGAAAAGTGGGTGTCACTTCTGTGTGCACCTCTGCCTACCCCTTCGGGGATAAAAGGCGTGATGTTATGTTGTGTTTTGGTTTTAATACTTACGTTTTTGTGACTGATACATAATTTAAGTGAGTTTCATCTTGCTATATTCTCATGCACCTGATATAAATAATCGTCATACCATTATAACTTTTCGTAAGTCATTCTAGAAATAGTTTCCGACCTCTTTTCCGTAATATCTTTCATATACTTCTAAGCATAAAATAGAAAAAAATCTTAGATGTCATTACAACTGTTAATAGGTACATGTATGTTTACGTTCGATTGTACCAGAGTTTGTTTAAGGCAAACAGGTACAATATTCTCGCGTGTAAAGAGCTTTACTGGACCAGTTTTGTGTAGGTATGTATTTTTTAAACATTTGTAAAGTTTCTACTTTCCTAGTAGGTATGTGAGCAAACGATGCATCACTGATATTAGTAGTTTGATCAAAACATTGCGATTTAGCTGTTTGTGTTGTATAAGCAAAGACTAGTTCCACAATTATACACGTATTTTGTATAATGTACTAGCTTTTACCCGCGGCTTCGCTCGCGTCACAAAAGGATAAAAAGTAGCCTATGTGACATACCAATACACACAGCGCCATCAATACCAATACTTTTGTTTTCCCTCGGTAATATCAAATTTTTCCGGGATAAAAAGTACAATATTATTTAATCCGGACTTCTAACTTTACGTCTGCAAAAATTCAAAGCAACCGATTTAGTAGTTACGGAGTGAAAGCGGAACAAACAAACAAACTCACTTTCCGATTTATAATATTAGTAAGGAAAGGATATTAGTAAGGATTAAATGTCTACAAATTATTTCGTCATTTCGTCATGTAAATAAACTGGGCGCTTGCGTCGTAAAGTAAATATATACCTCTAGGTATAACCGTGGTTTTGAATTCAGAATTCGCAATAATCGGTAGGACAAACTATATAGGTAACATGACTGTGACTAATACGAATAAATGGTTGGTGAAAGTTGTTTTGCGACATAAAAACATAATATTATTATTTTATATTCATTACCTTAGAGCCTTGAGCACAAATTTTGTGCGTAAATATATTTATTATGATCCTAGGATCTATCTATACTAATATTATAAAGAGGAAAGATTTGTACCTATTTTTGTATGTTTGTAATGAATAGGCTCAAAAAGTACGGGGACGATTTAAAAAATTCTTTCACCATTAGAATGCTACATTCTTCCAATTTAACACAGGCTACATTTTATATTGAAAAAAATTAGGGAACCTTGGTAAAATTTGAACAATGTAACCGAAGGTGTAGAAAAATGAGTCTTGAAATGTCTTTCGTCGAATGCGCTGCCGAAACTATTAGCGATAGAACAAAATAATGTACAACAATATTGAAGAACATCATAATGTCTACAAAAAACTCCGCGGTAGCATATGTCCAACTTCTGTAGTTATGTCACTACAACAATCCAAATTTCCAAAAATAAATAATTGTCTACCCCGTGCGAAGCCTGGATGGGCTGCTAGTCATTAATAATAACCTAGGTAGGTACTTACCCAGTAAGTTCTCGTTTTGGACTTGTCCATACAAGTTCTCGTCCAATAATAGTCTGTCTCATATATTATTAGACCTAAGACCATTGACCAAATCTACATTCATTATCATCTTGTTATAGCTACTAAACGTTACCTAGATGCTGAAAATTATTTTTCCCAATAATTGCCAGATTATCCCGTTGAAATTGCCTTGCAAAATAATGGTACCCTATAATCTTTTTTGGATTTTCGGTCCATCTGGAACATATATTTACACAGTACTAATTAAACTAAACTTGGGACCAAGAAATGAAGCGACTAGCATCTTTTTCTCATTTTAACGAATCCCCTATAATTTTCAAAAAATATTCCATTTACAAGAAAATGCTACCATTTATGTTACCAATCCATCTAATTATTATAAATAAAAATGACTTTCCGTTCGTTAGTCTCGCTAAAACTCAAGAATGACCGAGTTGACTCATTTTGATCGTGAAATGGTTTAGTGGAAGTTTAAGGAAGGTTTAAAAGGTGAGATTTTTTTAAGCGGTACGACATTCGCCGGGTCAGATAGTCACTACATAGTATAAAAAAAAGTCGCTATCCACCGTCGCGTCTGTCTGTCCCTATTTATGCTTATATCTTTAAAACTACGCAACGGAATTTGATGCGGTTTTTTTAATAGATTTTTTTAAGGGGGAAATTCATCGAATGACTGCTCCCGCCTGGGTGAGGCGTCTGTAAGAGGTTGTCTGTAAGAGATCGCCTTGTGCGATAAGACCGCCCATTGTGCAATATGTTAATTGTTGTTTGTCCTATGTGTTTATGTGGTGTACAATAAAGAATATTATTATTATATTATTATTATTATTGATTCTAAAGGAAGGTTTATATATGTATAATATATATGCATATTGCACCCGTGCGAAGCTGGGGCGGATCGCTAGTTTATAGATAATTACTTGTATTTGAAAATATTCATCAAGAAATGAAAAGAAAAAACGTTAGTGGCTGCTTTTCTTTGCTTCTAAGTGTAGTAGGTAACAAGACAATATACAAAACCATTCAGTTTTTACCTTCCTACCCACTTATCCAATGAGTAACCTCCACCACAACTTTTAATTTACCTCTACGTTCTAGTTATACTAGTAAATGTATTTCCAATTAGTAAAATACTTGGAACGGGAGCGTTTCCTTGTCTTAATTGAAGCGCCTTGCAATTTGGTACCAAACGCTTACGTAGAATGCAAATTTTATGCGTCATAGTTTTAGTTTTAATTCGTACTACTTTGTTCGTATTAACGTGGATTACTATGTACCTATTGTGTTAAGTTTGAGGTACATTGTTTTTATATTCAATTAGTTACTTTATACTTCATTATTGATCCATACTTTTTTTTCAGATACATTTACCTACATACGTTACCCGAATTAATGTTCCTAAGTTTACGATTTTAGTTCATTTTATAAATATTTGATGATTTTATTTTTAAGTACCAACTGTTATATACTAACAAGGGGTTTGATATTTTTGTATTGCTTTCATTATTTTCAAATACATTATCAAAGCGCCTTTGATTTTTATTACAGCCATTAATTGATTTTGTAGTGTTTTGCTCATCACATATAAACAGGCTACTTATAACAAATAATTAATATCAGTAATTATAAATGGTAGGAACTGAAAAGATCAAAGATATGACTCTTTTAAAAGTTTAAGTAAACAGAGAGTGTTGCTTATGAATGGATGAATGCACACTGTATAGTGTGTGTGACGCCAAGCTCTATAAATAGTGTTTTTTTAATGGCGGAATAACTAGTACTAAAAAGGGACTGAAAACTACCCCGTTCCTTCTCCTACACGTCGAGCCGGAGCCCCGGTAACCCGTTAGGTTCTCCGCGACTCCGAATCGGCATCAGCCCTGTTGGGCCCCAACCGTGGTGGTCTGATGGCTCTTTGAGGCGCGCGCGGAACGCGACGCGCCGTACGCTCGGGTCTGTTTCTGGTCGGACCGGGAGCCACCCATGCTCACCGTCTGCAGGTCCTTTAAATAGTGTAAGTTAGTTACATTAGACTCTTAATAGGGTAATAGACAGTGTATGAAAATTAAAAATGTAATTAGTCTGTCAGTTAGGTAGGTAATGATAAAATATTAGACACATATTTTTTTTTTTATTTTGTCGTATACGAAAACATGGTTAAGTTTAGACTATGAGGTCGTTACGTCACGTCTCCCTATAAAATGTAGTAAATCGAGACGTCACAAGATATTTCAAATCAATATATTATATAGTCGAAATTATTCAATATTGTAAGAAAGGAAAAAATACGTGTCTAATGTTTTAAAATAATCTACTAGACGGACATAGAGGAGCGTGATTAAGCGTGGGAGCTGGCATGGAACGAATGTGTCGGCTCGACCGAAGTAATACAACGGCCTCACAGAAAACTGACGTGAAACAATGCTTACATTGTTTCGTCGTGTGAGTAAGGTTACCGAAGGCCTAATTACTCCCTCTCCAATCTCCCCAATCTTCGAATCCCCATTCATCATTAAAAGGACGGTAACGCATTTGTAACACAGCTTGTAGACAAGCGCTAAGTGGGATTTGGCTACAGCTGCTGGTGTTGCGAGTATCCTTGCGCCGCGCCGATAGCTTACCATCAGGTAACTGTCCGCTCCTTTACCGGCTTTTCCTAAAAAAAAGATCAGGTATCGCCAGTGGTTACAAAATCAACGAAAACGTCGGATATTGAGCAGACCTTGTACAAACTGGCTACCATTTAATTTTAATCAAACGTAAGACAAAAGCCCTTGTTCTCGCAATTTACTTGGAATTTACTTTAGGGTAAAAAAAGAGTTACAAAGGAAACATTGAAGAATGTATAACAAAGAAAACATTTTTCGGAAGACAGAAAAATAAGGATAACTAAAAAGAATTCGGTTCGGTCTTTTCAAATGAAATTATTTTCTTAAAACAATTACGTAGTTACAATCTGACATTACAACGAAAAGAAGGAGTACCTACTCGATCTGAGAAGCGGATTTAAAAATATTTTTAATAAGAAAATGCTTATGTAAGTACAGGAACGATATTTTGTATAAATAATTATTAACAAATGGCGAAAATTAACGAAAATCGCGGGTTACACACGTAAATACAATCAATGAGAAAAGCTCTACTAGTTTCGAACCACAGAGGGGTTTTTCCTTATGAGCAGCGTGCGCGGTCGCGGCGATGTCGTGCAGCTCACTGGCAAATGGCGAAAAGTTCTTTACTAAATTCTATTTCTACTAAAACTATTTATTATCTCGTCTCTTACAACACATTAAGATTCAACAATGATCGAATAAGAAAATTCTTTTGATAACGAAAGCAAAACTATGTTCAACTAGTTTTGAAGGTAGTTCAAAATTCCAGTGCCTACCTAGAAGGACAAATCTCCTAGGACATTGTACAACCTATAAGTTATAAAGTTCTGATTCGTTTCACAACAAAATGACACCCCCGAGTCTTAATTTTATGTTAACAAAATGTTGATTAAAGTTAGGACAAGCTTATCTTAGTAGATTCTTGAACAAACTATTTTAAACCACGATTAAACTGGCATTACCCAGGATTGATTTGGTTTTAGGGTGCCTAAGTAGTATAAACTTAATCTAATCTTGATGAAGAGCCGACTTGATAGGTCCTGGTTAACGAAAGGGAGGGTCCATTTCGTTTTGTACCGAAAACATAAACATAGGATCATGTTCTTTATACCCTACGGGCTAGGTATAGATTACTATGATTAC